>CM038677.1:601569640-601789179 GCA_021605205.1 Aegilops longissima | reverse complement strand
CGCATTAGAACAAGACATCCCGACTTGTGGGGAGATCATAGTCTCCATCATCCTTTCCTCACTTGGGACAATGCTCTAATAATGATGATCATCACAATTTTATTTACTTATAACTCATGAATTACAACTCAATACTTAGAACAAAATATAACATATGAATGCCTCCGGCGGTGTACCGGGATATGCAATGAATCAAGAGCGACATGTATGAAAGAATTATGAGCGGTGGCTTCGCCACAAATACAATGTCAACTACATGATCATGCAAAGCAATATGACAATAATGGAGTATGTCATGATAAATGAAACGGTGGAAAGTTGCATGGCAATGTATCTCGGAATGGCTATGGAAATGCCATGATAGGTAGGTATGGTGGCTGTTTTGAGGAAGATATAAGGAGGTTTATGTGTGATAGAGCATATCATATCACGTGGTTTGGATGCACTGGCGAAGTTTGCACCAACTCTCAAGGTGAGAAAGGGCAATGCGCGGTACCGAAGAGGCTAGAAAATTGCGGAAATGTAAGTGTGCGTATAATCCATGGACTCACATTAGTCATAAAGAACTCATATACTTATTGCAAAAATTTATTAGCCCTCGAAGCAAAGTACTACTACGCATGCCCCTAGGGGAAGGGTTGGTAGGAGTTAACCATCGCGTGATCCCGACCGCCACACAAAGGAAGACAATCAACAAATACTTCATTCTCCGACTTCATTACATAACGGTTCACCATACGTGCATGCTACGGGAATCACAAACTCCAACACATGTATTTTTCAATTCCACATTTACTCAACTAGCACAACTATGATATTACTACCTTTATATCTCAAAACAATTATCAAGCATCAAATTTCTCATGATATTAATTAAAGCAATTGCCATGCTATTTTAAGACTCTCAAAATAATATAAGTGAAGCATGAGAGATCAATAGTTTCTATAAAAAAAATCCACAACCGTGCTCTAAAAGATATAAGTGAAGCACTAGAGCAAAACTATATAGCTCAAAAAATATAAGTGAAGCACATAGAGTATTCTAATAAATTCTGAATCAAGTGTGACTCTCTCAAAAGGTGTGTACAGCAAGGATGATTGTGGTACACTAACAAATAAAGACTCAAATAATACAAGACGCTCCAAGCAAAACACATATCATGTGGTGAATAAAAATATAGCTCCAAGTAAAGTAACCGATGGAAGTAGACGAAAGAGGGGATGCCTTCCGGGGCATCCCCAAGCTTTGGCTTTTAGGTGTCCTTAGATTATCTTGGGGTGCCATTGGCATCCCCAAGCTTAGGCTCTTGCCACTCCTTGTTCCATAATCCATCAAATCTTTCACCCAAAACTTGAAAACTTCACAACACAAAACTCAGCAGAAAATCTCGTAAGCTCCGTTAATGAAAGAAAACAAAAGACCACTTCAAGGTAATGTAATGAACTCATTCTTTATTTATATTGGTGTTAAACCTACTGTATTCCAACTTATCTATGGTTTATAAACTATTTTACTAGCCATATATTCATCAAAATAAACAAACAACACACGAGAAACAGAATCTGTCAAAAAACAGAACAGTCTGTAGTAATCTGTAACTAACGCAAATTTATGGAACTCCAAAAATTCAGCCAAAATAGGAAGACCTAGACAAATTTTTTATTGATCAGCATCAATTGGAATCAATATTTTATCACGTTCTGGTGATTTTTAACAATTATTACAGAAAGTTTCTGGAATTTACAGCAAGATCAAATAACTATCATCCAAGAAGATCCTATAGGTTAAACTTGGCACAAACACTAATTAAAACATAAAAACACATCTAACCAGAGGCTATATCAAATATTTATTCCTAAACAGAAGGAAAAAGCAAAAAACTAAAAATAAAATTGGGTTGCCTCCCAACAAGCGCTATCGTTTAACGCCCCTAGCTAGGCAAAAAAGCAAGGATAGATCTAGGTACTGCCATAATAATAAGATAGATCATTAAAACTCATTTCATACTCTCTACGTTCGGCAGCAAACTTTATCTATGGCAAGCAAAAGTAATCAAAAGGGCTAAATTTAATGGGACAAAAATCCTCAAGATCAACCTTAGGAGGTATAGGTTCCTCCTTCGGTCCTTCGTATTGCACAACCAATTCATCATTATAGGCATTCTTTTGACAGAACTTGGTGAGCCTATATTCGAGAGAATATCCTAGCTCATTATTTCGAATAGCAAAATCATCATTAAGTTCAGAAATTCTATCAACTAGAATATTGGTAGGAACCTTTTTTCTAAGGTTTTCATTAAAAGCAACATAATCTAGAGATTGAAAACGCATTATTTCCTCTTGATCAAATAAGATAGTTTCTATGGGAGGACGTCCAGCGTCCACCCTATAATGCACAAAGATTTCTTTGGCCTCTTTTATAATAAATCTGAACTCATGAGCCAAAAAGATAGTAGCAGCACGCTTAATAGAAGAATGCTCAATGTTAGAAAATTCTAGGAAAATCCTCTGTATGCAAGGATGCATGTGCATAAATTGTCTTTCAAGTTCAACTACAAGCATGGCGATAGCGTCCGCAAGACTACTGGTTCTATGAAGAATAGAACTACCCATAGAAGGCAAAGAACCGGCACAAGTAAAGAAATCTTGGATAACTCCTTTTCCAATAATGTTACCACTACCAATTCGGAATTTTTTTGTATGTAAGGTAGGAGATTCTTTAGTAGGAGCATCAGAATTTTTCATGATATGATTATTATCCTTATTGACAATAATTTCCCCAGTTTCAGACATAACGGCAGAGAGAGCACGGAGCAAAAATAAAGAGGTAGGCAAAAGGGAAAAGAGAGAGAGCGAATAAAACGACAAGGGTGAAGTGGGGGAGAGGAAAAGGAGAGGCAAATGGCAAATAATGTAATGCGGGAGATAAGGGTTTGTGATGGGTACTTGGTATGCTGACTTTTGCGTAGACTCCCCGGCAACGGCGCCAGAAATCCTTCTTGCTACCTCTTGAGCACTGTGTTGGTTTTCCCTTGAAGAGGAAAGGGTGATGCAACAAAGTAGCGTAAGTATTTCCCTCAGTTTTGAGAACCAAGGTATCAATCCAGTAGGAGGCCATGCACGAGTCCCTCGCACCTACACAAACAAATAAATCCTCGCAACCAACGTGATAAGGGGTTGTCAATCCCTTCACACTCACTTACGAGAGTGAGATCTGATAGATATGATAAGATAATATTTTTGGTATTTTTATGATAAAGATGCAAAGTAAAATAAAAGGCAACAGAAATAGCTTGTTGATGGAAGATTAATATGATGGAAAATAGACCCGGGGGCCATAGGTTTCACTAGTGGATTCTCTCAAGAGCATAAGTATTACAAAGGTGAACAAATTACTGTTGAGCAATTGATGTAATTGAGCATAGTTATGAGAATATCTAGGTATGATCATGTATATAGGCATCACGTCCGAGACAAGTAGACCGACTCACCTGCATCTACTACTATTACTCCACACATCGACCGCTATCCAAAGATGCATCTAGAGTATTAAGTTCATAAGAACAGAGTAACGCTTTAAGCAAGATGACATGATGTAGAGGGATAAATTCATGCAATATGATATAAACCCCATCTTGTTATCCTCGATGGCAACAATACAATACGTGCCTTGCTGCCCTCATCACATCGAAAAGGACACCGCAAGATTGAACCCAAAGCTAAGCACTTCTCCCATTGCAAGAAAGATCAATCTAGTAGGCCAAACCAAACTGATAATTCTAAGAGACTTGCAAAGATAACCAATCATACATAAAAGAATTAAGATTCAAATATTGTTCATAGATAAACTTGATCATAAACCCACAATTCATCGGTCTCAACAAACACACCGCAAAAGAAGATTACATCGAATAGATCTCCACGAGAGAGGGGGAGAACATTGTATTGAGATCCAAAAAGAGAGAAGAAGCCATCTAGCTAATAACTATGGACACGAAGGTCTGAGGTAAACTACTCACACTTCATCGGAGAGGCTATGGTGTTGATGTAGAAGCCCTCTCGATCGATGCCCTCCGCCAAGCTCCTAACAGGCCCCAAGATGGGATCTCACGGGTACGTAAGGTTGCGGCGGTGGAATTAGGTTTTGGCTCCAGATCCGTAGTTTGGGGTACGAGGTATATATAGGAGGAAGGAGTACGTCGGTGGAGCAACAGGGGCCCACGAGGGTGGAGGGCGCGCCCATGGGGGTAGGCGCCCCCTACCTCGTGGCTTCCTGGTTGATATCTTGACGAGGGTCCAAGTCCTCTCGGATCACGTTCGCTCCAAAATCACGTTCTCGAAGGTTTCATTCCGTTTGGACTCCGCTTGATATTCTTTTTCTCGCTAAACTCAAATAGGCAAAAAAAAGCAATTCGGCTGGGCCTCGTTAATAGGTTAGTCCCAAAATAATATAAAATTGTATAATAAAGCCCAATAATGTCCAAAACTGAATGTAATATAGCATGGAACAATAAAAAATTATAGATACATTGGAGACGTATCACAGCCCACTGCCCTTAATGGGCTTCCCTAATGGGCTCGCAGGGGCCAAATTATCATAGGCCTTTGATTGATCGGTTTTGGTCCTATGCATAATTGCTAATCGTAATGGGCTCAAATTATCTAATTGGGCCTACAGACATGTTCAAACTTTAGTGGGCCCATTAAGTTAATGGGTCGTTACCAGGCCGAAAGTTAATGCTCGGCCTTGTTTCCTCCCGGGTCGTTAACAGGCTGACATCGAAGCGGGCAACAGGTGGGCCCATTTGATTTCACGGGTCGTTAACAGGTCGATACTAAGGTCAGGCTACATATGGCCCAACTATACTGTGGGCCTTTAGCATGCCGAAAGACACAGGGGGCTCGTACTGGACCATGAAGAGCATGGGCTGCTAAGAGGCCGAAAGTCAGGTCGTACTGTATATGACCCAACTGTGTTCTGGGCCTTTAGCAGGCCAAAAGAGAAACTGGGCTGGTATTAGACCATGAAGAGCATGGGCCGTTAAAAGACTAAAACTCAGGTCCGACTACAAATTTCCCAACTCATTTATGGGCCGTCAATAGGCTGAAAGACACACCGGGCCAGAAATTGGCCCAACAGTTAAATGGGTCACTAAAAGGCCGAAAGACATACATCCTGAAAATTGGCACATCCCTTGAATGGGCCGTTAACAGGCCGAAACCACATCGGGTCGATATTGAGCCCAAATATATAGCGAGCTGTTAACGGGCTCGAACTGATGATGGGATGCAATGGTGTCAAATCGTTAATGGACCATTGACGGGCCGAATTGGCACATCTCGTATGGGCCGTGGGCTTAAATGGACCTGGCACAAGTAGGCCTTACATGGAATGGGCCACTGTTAGGCCTTGCCACGTGCCGACGTATCATAGGCGCCTCCCGTACTATGAGTCGATGACATCTGTCCCAACGCTGAGCCGACACGTGGACCCTCCGGCGAATGAGAATTTTACACATGGAAATTCCCCATTGGTCGGGGCTGTTAATAGGTTACGGTTCCAAACCAGAACCCGATAGCTTAACGGCAACCCATTACGGTGGACGCCACATGTCGGTTACCCTTGACGAAAGAAATTCTATGACGCGCGATTTATCGTCATGGAAGTGGACACTTCCGTGATGATAATTTTGGTAATGTCATGGAACACTTCTACGACATCACAGGTATGACTATCTTGATTCTATCATAAAATCATCATGGATGTACATGCATGAGAGAAAACGTGACCTACTGTGACAAACACGTATCATCACAGAAGTGTATTTTTTGTAGTGAGTGTCGTGCCCGTCTTCGGCCGACGCCACCGTCTGCCGCGGTTGGCGTCCTGCTTAGCTGAGCCCTCCCCCGCGGCTGAATCCTACCTGGATGGGACCTCCTCGACCCCCTGAGCCCAATGGTGGGTCGGCCGCCGTTGACGGCCCGAGCTGCCGGAAAGGCCGCCGGCGCCGGCCCTGCCCTCTGCCCGCGCGGGCGAGCGGGAGGTGAAGTAAGTATGCACTAGAGGTAATAATAAATTTATTATTTATTTCCCTATATCATGATAAATGTTTATTATTCATGCTAGAATTGTATTAACCAGAAACTTAGTACATGTGTGAATACATAGACAAAAACAGAGTGTCCCTAGTATGCCTCTACTTGACTAGCTTGTTTGTCAAAGATGGTTATGTTTCCTGATCATAGACATGTGTTGTCATTTGATGAACAGGATCACATCATTAGATAATGATGTGATGGACAAGACCCATCCGTTAGCTTGACATAATGATCGTTTAGTTTTATTGCTATTACTTTCTTCATGACTTATACATGTTCCTCTGACTATGAGATTATGCAACTCCCGAATACCCGAGGAACACCTTGTGTGCTATCAAACGTCACAAGTAACTGGGTGATTATAAATATGCTCTACAGGTGTCTCCAAAGGTGTTTGTTGGGTTGGCATAGATCGAGATTAGGATTTGTCACTCCGTGTATCGGAGAGGTATCTTTGGGCCCTCTCGGTAATGCACATCATTATGAGCCTTGCAAGCAATGTGACTAATGAGTTAGTTGCGGGATGATGCATTACGGAACGAGTAAAGAGACTTGTGGGTAACGAGACTGAACTAGGTATGAGGATACCGACGATCGAATCTCGGGCAAATAACATACCAATGACAAAGGGAACAACGTATGTTGTTATGCGGTTTGACCAATAAAGATCTTCGTAGAATATGTAGGAGCCAATATGAGCATACAGGTTCCGCTATTGGTTATTGACCGGAGATGTGTCTCGGTCATGTCTACATAGTTCTCGAACCCGTAGGGTCCGCACGCTTAACGTTCGATGACGATTTGTATTATGAGTTATGTGATTTGATGTACCGAAGGTTGTTCGGAGTCCCGGATGGGATCATAGACATGACGAGGATTCTCAAAATGGTCGAGACGTAAAGATCGATATATTGGAAGGCTATATTCGGACATCGCAAAGGTTCCGAGTGATTCGGGTATTTTTCGGAGTACCGGAGAGTTACGGGAATTTGCCGGGAGAAGTGATGGGCCTTATTGGGCTTTAGTGGAGAGAGGGGAGAAGGGCCAAGAGGTGGCGCGTGCCTCCCCCCTGCCCAAACCGAATTGGACAAGGGGTGGGGGCGCGGCCCCCTTTCCTTCTCCCTCTCCCTCTCTTTCCTTTTCTCCTACTCCGAATAGGAAAGAGGAGGGGAATCCTACTTGGACTGGGGACGCCTAGTAGGATTGCCCACACCTGGCGCGCCCCCCTTGGGCTGGCCACCTCTTCCCTCCCCTCCTTTATATACGTGGCCAGGGGCACCCCAAAGGTACTCCAAGATTTGTCTTAGCCGTGTGCGGTGCCCCCTCCACAGTTACACACCTCGGTCATATCGTCGTAGTGCTTAGGCGAAGCCCTGCATCGGTAACTTCATCATCACCATCGCCACGCCGTCGTGCTGACGGAACTCTCCCTCAACCTCAACTGGATCAAGAGTACGAGGGACGTCATCGAGCTGAACATGTGCTGAACACGGAGGTGCCGTACATTCGGTGCTTGGATCGGTCGGATTGTGAAGACGTATGACTACATCAACCGCGTTGATATAACGCTTCTGCTTTTGGTCTATGAGGGTACGTAGACAACACTCTTCCTGCTCATTGCTATGCATCGCCTAGATAGATCTTGCGTGATCGTAGGAATTTTTTTGAAATTACTGCGTTCCCCAACAGTGGCATCCGAGCCAGGTCTATGCGTAGATGTTATATGCACGAGTAGAACACAAAGAGTTGTGGGCGATTATAGTCATACTGCTTACCAACATGTCATACTTTGATTCGGCGGTATTGTTGGATGAAGCGGCCCAGACCGACATTACATGACCGCGTTCATGATACTGGTTCTACCGCCGTTATGACAGTTCTTCGTGCCGAGACACCACATGATGATCGGGTGTGATAAGCTCTACGTTCACCTACAACGGGTGCAAGCCAGTTTTGCACACCCAGAATACTCGGGTTAAACTTGACGAGCCTAGCATATGCAGACATGGCCTCGGAACACTAAGATCGAAAGACCGAGCGTGAATCATATAGTAGATATGATTAACATATTGATGTTCACCATTGAAAACTACCCCATCTCATGTGATGATCAAACATGGTTTAGTTGATTTGGATCACGTGATCATTTAGATGACTAGAGAGATGTCTATCTAAGTGGGAGTTCTTAAGTAATATGATTAACTGAACTTTAATTTATCAAGAACTTAGTCCTGGTAGTATTTGCATATCTATGTTGTAGATCTATAGCTCGCGTATAGCTTCCCTGTTTTATTTATAATATGTTCCTAGAGAAAACTAAGTTGAAAGATGGTAGTGGCAATGATGCGGACTAGGTCCATGATCTGAGGATTATCCTATTGTTGCACATAAGTATTATGTCCTTGATGCACCGCTAGGTGACATAACTATTGCAGGAGCAGATACAGACGTTATGAACGTTTGGCAAGCTCGGTATGATGACTACTTGATAGTTTAGTGCACCATGCTTTACGGCTTAGACCCGAGACTTCAAAAATGTTTTGAACGACATGGAGCATATGAGATGTTCCAAGAGTTGAAATTGGTATTTCATACTCATGCCCGTGTCAAGAGGTATGAGACCTCTGACAATACTTTGCCTACAAGATGGACGAGAATAGCTCAACTAGTGAGCATGTGCTCAGATTGTCTGGGTACTAAAATTGCTTGAATCAAGTGGGAGTTAATCTTCCAGATAAGATAGTAATTGAAAAAGTTCTCTAGTCACTATCACCAGGTTACTAGAACTTAGTGATGAACTATAATATGCAAGGGATAACAAAAACAATTCCCGAGCTCTTCGCGATGCTGAAATCGACGAAGGTAGAAATCAAGAAAAGCATCTATTGGTTGACTGCCCATGCTGATGCGGAAGATCTGGTCAGACGATGTGATGGTTGCCAAAAGTTTTCCAGACGTGCTCATGTACCGCCCAAGAATTGAGGATGATTCCAATTACTTGGCCGCTTTGCATTTGGGGTTGGATATGGTTGGACCTTTCAAAAGGTCCAAGGATTAAGAAGACCCACTTTGGTGGCGGTTGATAAATTTACAAAGTGGATAGAGGCAGAGCTCGTTAGCAAGTGTGATGCGCCACGGCGGTTCAGTTCATCAAAAGGTGATTTTCCGGTTTGGGTTTCCACACAAGATCATCACGACAATGGCACTAATTTGTCCAAGGGAGCCATGAAGGAGTTTTGTGAACGAGAGCACATCCGCTTGATGTTTCTTCAAGGCCCACCCGCAGTCCAATGGTCAAGCGGAACGGGCTAATCAGAGATCTTGAGAGGTATTAAACCTCGCTTATGGTCCCTTTGGAAAGGACGCCGGTTGTTGGGTAGAAGAGCTACCATCCGTGATATGGAGTATCAATACTACCCTAACAGATCCAATCGGATACACACCGCTCTTTATGGTCTATGGAGCGGAGGCGGTCCTTCCTCGCGATATCCGCTATGACTCGCCTGTGGCGGCTTATGTTGAGGCCGATAGTGAGGCAGCACGGCAGGACGATTTGGATCGACCGGATGAAGAGCGAGATATGGCGGCTGCTCGCTCGCGATTTACCAGCAGGATCTTCGTCGGTATCACACTCGCGGGTTAGAACAAGAACCTTTCAAGAGGGAGATTTGGTGCTTCGCTCATTCAAGACCGCACAGATATGCACAAGCTATCCCCACCTTGGGAAGGGCCCTTTGTGGTCAGCAAGAATCAGACAACGGGTCATACTATCTCGATCGATGTTCGAGAGCCAAAAGACTCACGACGCCGAAGAGGAGACCAACAGCCGAGGAACATAGCTCATCTTCGCCTTATTATACCGAGCCATCGGCTCCACTTATGTACATATTAAGACAATGTATATATTATGAATAAAGCAATAAACCGGATCCTCGACTAAAGCGGGTATCCGCTCAGAAAAAGTCTGTTTGGGTACATGGAGATGTTGTTGCAAAGCGGCCTCCGTTTAACCCTTGGTCTTGCTTTTGAAGTTTTGTCACTTGGGGCTTGGTCGGTCCGAACCAATGCTACACCTTTTGATGGGCGAAAGCCACCAGATCACTTGGGGACATGGTCACATCTGAACCAACACGCCTCTTGGTCGGCCTAAGGCCATAGAATCACTTGGGGCTTGGTCGAACCCAACCATTGCCATGCCACTTGATCGGCATAATGCCACGATTTCGCTTGGGGACTGGCTGCCTTGAACCATCGCTACACCTTATGGGGAGCTTGGTCCGTCCGACCATGGTAACGCCATCCGATCGTGCTCAAGACACCTCTTCTTGCAAACGTTTTATCATTGCCTTTGCTTCCATGTGGTTTTCATACCAGTTATTTGATTTTTATTTGCCTTCTTAAACCGACAACCTTTTTAAAAACCGGATTCAAGTTGTCAGGTAACGGAATTCGGTTCATTTCTAATCCGGTGATTTTGTTCCGGTTTTGATTTTTTCTGTTAACATCCCCTTATGGAGTAACAGGGGGCTTGTCATGCCCGACACGGTTTACACGGTAAACCGGCATGCTAAGCACAGGAGTTGGTTTCTCCTTTGACGGTAATGGTTTACACAACCTCCGCCTCAAGATTGGCTAGGCCAACTGCATGCCCGACGCTGGCAGGTATTTTTGTATCATAACATTTGATCATATGCCTTAATATTTTCTTATATAAATATATAAGCGCCACAAGCCTACCTGGCGACACAAGCCGCCGTGGCGGTTTAAAGAATTTGTGATTGCAAAGTAACTAAAGTTGACGGTTCATCCATCCACGAGACAGATCACCATGCAAAGGATACAGATCGAGGTCATAAAGGCATTGTTCAAAACAAAGTGCCGACTATCCTATTACAAAGCCTTCCAAGGCCCGGTGTTTCAAGGGCGTTATGACTAGTAGATTCGAGGCGCCACCCGCTTGACGGATTACGCTTCTTCGCCAAAGTTGACGGAGGTAGAGGGGCGCTCAAGCGCCGGTTCAACTTCTTCCTCTTCATCACCCAAAGCCGGAAGTCATTGGTAGACCGGTAATCCGGTTAAGGCCCGAAGACAGCCTCTTCACTTATAAGCTCAGCCGATCAACGCTGGGGCATAAGTGTGCTTACGGATTGAGGAACAAGGCTCGCACTTCCGAATGACAAATTCCACCCGCTTGTTGTTTGCGTCCTAAAAGAGCGGTGAACCGCCAGTTGGCTTCGCTGCCGCTGACTCACCAATGACGATCTCCTTTGTTATCCGCTTGTATGCCGTTGTCAAAGGCTTCACCGCCTTCTTGAGCGCTGGGAAACCTTGGCTATGTCCGCCGGATCAAGATCTGCTATCCACGCCTTGGCACGAGTCGAGCGAGAGGGTGCCAGCCCGGCCGCTGGATCGCTTCAACTCTTCAAGCTGCCCGAACCATGGACAGCGGTCCAAAGTATCTCGATCAGGACGGCGCTTTGTTGTCGTATGATGTGGCACATATGACTGCTACGCCGTATACAGCTGCTCAATCAGCGATAAGCTGCCTTGAGCTTCTTCCGCACATCGAGCCCATATGCGCAATACGCTTGCTCGCACCGGTTTCGCATAGCTCAAAGTTAAATCGGCGGAAATATCAAAATTGAGATAATCAAGGCAAATTTTCTTACCAAAGATGGCAGAGGTCATGGCATGCACTTGGCGATTGAGTCCGTAAGCTCTTCACCACCGGTTTAAGAGCTGCTTCACTTCTTCCGCCGCTTTTTTCAAACCGCCTTCTCGGTGTCCCAGCTTGGCCTGCTCGATTTATACCACTCCTTCAACTGTTCCATAGTGGCCAAGGCAGTTTTCAATTCGCCCTGGCCTTGGTGGTTTCGCTTGTTGAGTTTCCAGATTGGCTCAAGGTCCTTGAGTTGCACGGTTTGTCGGTATATTTCATTCGATAACAAAGGGAGCACGTTAGTTGTTTCATTGTAAAGTCCCAAGCTCAATATAAATATTCAACTTGGCACTTGGGGGCTAATGGCTAGTTGATCTCAGTTTGCTATGAGGATACAGAATTAAGTCCCGCTTAACTATGCTAAGTTGAACCGACCCTTGGGGCTGCAATACTGCAGTTTAAAGCGTATGTTTTTATGCAAAGTTAAGTCCGGTTTAACTATGCTAAGTTGAACCGACCCTTGGGGGCTACTATACATCCAAAGTACAAGAAAGGCATAACTCATTACCTCATAGCGGTCCTTCATACGGTTTACTGCACCAGCTTCAAAGTCACGGCTTGTGTAGAGCCGGTTCGTAAACCCGGAGTGAAGTTCTTGGGCGAGAAGTTGTCATGTCGATGATCAGTTTTCCCTTATCTTTACTCATAGTGGCGGACTCGTCCCTGGCGCTGTGTTTTGCTAAAGCGACCGGTTGACCAGAGTGGTGTAGCCGCGTCCGCCACAATGACATCATCATTTTTGATTGGGCTGTCCGGATTGGCGGTCTTCTTTGGGCTTGGCGCCTTCATACTCGGCTCGGCGGTTCATCAGCTTATGACCCGCTCTGTGGCTGTGAGTCGGTGGAGCAGGATGCGAGGTTTCCACTTGGGCCTCGGTTCGATTTCTGGCGGATCAGCAATGTCGCCTCGGTACAACACGCCGAGCTATTTTTGGCGATTTCAGGATTTTCATGGGTTTGCTCGGGGTCTTTTCCGGATCAACATCCGCAGAGGATCAAGGGTTTTCGCTTACTCAAGCGAGCCTTGGTGCCGCAAGATTCGAATTGGATTAAAACACATCGACCAAGGCAATTGTAAACCGAATTGGCGGACAGCAGCTATGCATTCTGCGGCAACTTTAAGCGGAGGCGATTATGCGGTTGATGAACCGCCGTAAGAGTTGGAAGAGGCCCGATAATTCGGGTCGACGGATTGAGAGGACATCGAAGAAACCTTTAAGCGATAACGCCAGAGAACAAGTCACCCGGACGACGCTCGGGTTGGTGTGTCCGTAAACCGGATGAGGTAATCCACACATCGCGGCGGGTCAGACGGGCGCTCTTCAGCCTGCTGTGTCTTCAAGGAAAGGTTTGATTCAAGTAAGCACAGAATGATATTTTTTCACTTTCCGGACGGCGCGACGAATTCTTTTAACCGGCGCAAGGTCGGATTCGGAAGAAAGAATGATTACCTTAACAGGGTCGGCATGACTGGCTTCAGATCATCCTGGGAGGTAAAATTGTCAGTAAAAGGAATACAAAGGGACAAATCATAAGCAAGAAGAAACACAAAGCGGAAAGCCGGTTTACGGCGGCTCCCTCGTAAGAATATCAAGTTTTACCTCAGCTTCTGATTCTTCGTCCTCCGGCGGATCGAGGACTCGGCGGTTTCTTCTTGCCTGCCTTCTTGGTGGCCTTGGACTTTACACGCGCGCGCCGAGCCGGTTTGGTACGCTCTGTATGAGCTGTCACCGAGAAGTAACAAGGATTAATGTATATCAACAAAGTATTAAGGGTCCAAAAGCGGTGAGTAGAGCTTTACGCCGCGATTTGTTGGCAACACGAATGGAGCCAACCCGTTAGGCTGCGACGGAGATCGGTTCATCAAGCATCTTCTTTACGATCTCTCGTGACCTCAAGTTCGCTTATGGGCAACTCGTGACGCCTTTGAGGGTCTTTGAGGCTGCCAGTGTACTCGTGCATCAATCCGGCCGGCGGCTTAGTGGCAAGACGCCCAAGAAACCCAACACCGCACAAGGTCCACACCGTTAAGCCATTGGCCATTAGAGCCCGGAGCTTGATAATTTGAGGCGCTGAAGTTCTTCCGCTCCGCGCGGTTAAGCGTAAAGGCAGCGGATGATGGTTGCTTTGAGCGGTGAGGACGGTAACCCGCAAAGGATTCTCGCTAAGGTGAGCAGTGTTCCGCAATAGAACCAGGTTTGGTTCCAATCTTTTGGATGGCTGTGGTGTTTGGCGTGAGGAAAGTCCACTTCCTTCCTCTTCGGATTGAAACGCCGCCCAGCTCGTGTTGGGACCATCGAGAAAATTCTGACGACGGTTCAAGTGGAAGAAATCCTTAACAGCTCCACAGATGGTTCTTCTTGAAGATAGACTTCACGTAAGACTTGAAAATTGCATATGTTTGACACAGAAGTTCGGGCCAATATCCTGCGGATGGAGTTTAAAACTTGCAAGGACGCCCCGAAGAATTTTGAACCGGTGGGCAGAATCCCGGTCTAAGTGCTGCATAAACACAATTACTTCTCCTTCTTGAGGCTCGGGGGCATTCGCCATCCGGAACACGCCTGGAGGACATTTTTGGAGCCAAGGCTCCAGTGCAGACGAGCTGCTGAGTTATGCTTTCAATGATCTTGGACCGGACCCAGCTTGCAAGCTGAGAATTGAGGGCCATTCCGGAAGACTAAATCTGCGAAAGAAAAGGAAAATGGTTCACCGTTAAAAGGTTCAGCACATTATACAATGATTAAACCGCAATTTGGCGGCTAGCTTTCAATTCCGTTTAAGCGAGGACTAATGGAGGACGGATTAGCTATCAAAAGTCAAACCGCCAAAAGAGACAGAATCGACAAATCTGCTAAGTGTGGATGTAAACAGTTTTCACATGCGAATGGAAGTAATCTAGATCTACCAAGTTTCAAGAAGAAAACTTCTACGACCTATGCAAGCCTCATAAAGAGCAGGAAGGTTGAGGCGTGCTAAACTAGAGGATCTCGAGCAAAAGGAAAATATGCATAAAGTGTCAAACCGATGCGGCAAGCAACACCCGACAGATGTATGGTACGGTTGAGTTATACGGCCATGGCAGAGAGCAGGTACGAAGAAACCGATATGAACGCCTATGAACTACGAGATGAACAGGATCTTCGATGGGATCTAGGGCTTGAAAGGGACCTTACCGATGAGCAAAACCGCGAGGAGCGCCAAGAACTTCGACACGGTCGTTGATGCAGCGCCCGGCGCTGACGCTGCGATTGAAGGTCGGAGGCGACGGCAGAGCTTCAGGCTGGAGCGCCGCGAGGAAGGAGAAGAGAAGAAGAAGAGAAAGGGGCCTGCCGGTCTATTTATAAGGGACCGGAGCAATTAACAGGCGCGAGAATCGAGGAGTCAAAAGCGGCGGACGGCGCAGCGGTCGCCTCGATTTCCGGGATAGCATTAAAGGAAGGGAATCTTACTGTTTGGATTTCTTTATTAAAGATGACGTCGAGGCGCCCTGACACGGGGATCGGAGGATGACGTCACGGCGGTTCAAGCAGATGGCGGTTTACTTAAATATGAAGGAGATCAAGAGTTTCGAAGATGTTGAAGATTAACATGAACCGTTCAAGTCAATCTGGGGCCTAATGTTGGGGAGATAACTATCGAGTGTGAACCGCCTCGAGGGGCCGGGTTACCTCGCCCAAGATCAGGGCCCACTGAGGAGGCCCAGAGCCCAGAGGCTAATTAAGGGTCCGTGATGTAAACCGCTTTAGTATTGTAACTTGTCAGAAGATTAGAGAGAAGAGACCGATCCGACACTTGTATGAGCCGGTCGGGACTCAGAGACCCGCCGGGCATCAACCCGTATATAAGGGGACGACCCGCGGCGGTTTAGGGATGATAATTCGAGGCTTAGGCGGCTATTGCTCCCTAGTCGCCAAATCACATCAATCCCATCACAACTAGACGTAGGCCTTCCTTCATCGAAGGGGCCGAACTAGTATAACTCCCGTGTCTTTGTGTCCACCTTAACCCCTCTAAGTTAACCCGTACGATGGCCCTGCGACTAAGTCCTTTCGCGAGGACATCTGCCGTGACAATTCCACGACAAAAGGGGTCAGGGAAAGAAAGGGAACTTCAAGAAGAATGGCAAGCAAGTTGCCACTCACATGAAGAAGCCCAAAGCTAGACCCAAGCCTGAAACTGAGTGCTTATACTGCAAAGGAAATGGTCACTGGAAGTGGAACTGCCCTAGATACTTAGCGGATAAGAAGGATGGCAAAGTGAACAAAGGTATATTTGATATACATGTTATTGATGTGTACTTCACTAGTGTTTACAGCAACCCCTCGGTATTTGATACTGGTTTAGTTGCTAAGAGTAGTAACTCGAAACGGGAGTTGCAAAATAAACAGAGACTAGTTAAGGGCGAGGTGATGATGTGAGTTGGAAGTGATTCCAAGGTTGATAAGATCACCATCGCACACTCCCTTTACCTTCGGGATTAGTGTTAAACCTAAAATAAATGTTATTTAGTGTTTGCGTTGAGCATGGATATGATTGGATCATGTTTATTGCAATACGGTTATTCATTTAAGTCAAAGAATAATTGTTGTTCTATTTACATGAATAAAACCTTCTATCGTCATACACTCAATATAAATGGTTTATTGAATCTCGATCGTAGTGATACACATATTCATAATAGTGAAGCCAAAAGATGCAAAGTTAATAATGATAGTGCAACTTATATGTGGCACTGGCCGTTTAGGTCATATTGGTGTAAAGCGCATGAAGAAACTCCATGTTGATGGACTTTTGGAATCACTTGATGCTTGCGAACCATGCCTCATGGGCAAGATGACTAAGACTCCGTTCTCCGGAACAATGGAGCGAGCAATGGACTTATTGAAAATAATACATACTGATGTATGCGGTCCGATGAGTGTTGAGGCTCGCGCGGGTATCATTATTTTCTGACCTTCACAGATGATTTGAGCAGATACAAGTATATCTACTTAATGAAACACAAGTCTGAAACATTTGAAAATTTCAAAGAATTTCAGAGTGAAGTGGAGAATCATCGTAACAAGAAATTAAAGTTTCTACGATCTGATCGCGGAGGTGAATATTTGAGTTATGATTTTGTCCTTCATTTAAAACAATGGAACAGTTTCACAACTCACGCCACCTGGAACACCAAAGTGTAATGGTGTGTCCGAATGTCGTAACCGCACTTTATTAGATATGGTGCGATCTATGATGCCTCTTACCAATTTACCACTATCGTTTTGGGGTTATGCATTAGAGACAGCTGCATTCACATTAAATAGGGCACCATCTAAATCCCTTGAGACGACACCGTATGAACTATGGTTTGGCAAGAAACCAAAGTTGTCGTTTCTTAAAGTTTGGGGTTGCGATGCTTATGTGAAAAAGTTTCAAAGTGATAAGCTCGAACCCAAATCAGAGAAATGCATCTTCATAGGATACCCAAAAGAAATTGTTGGGTACACCTTCTATCACAGATCCGAAGGCAAGATATTTGTTGCTAAGAATGGATCCTTTCTAGAGAAGGAGTTTCTCTCCAAAGAAGTGAGTGGGAGGAAAGTAGAACTTGATGAGGTAATCGTACTGCTCCCTTATTGAAAGTAGTTCATCACGTAAATCAGTTCCTGTGACTACTACACCAATTAGTGAGGAAGCTAATGATGATGATCATGTAACTTCAGATCAAGTTACTACTGAACCTCGTAGGTCAACCAGAGTAAGATCCGCACAAGAGTGGTACGGTAATACAGTTTTGGAGGTTATGTTACTTGACCATGATGAACCTACGAACTATGAGGAAGCGATGATGAGCCCAGATTCTGCGAAATGGCTTGAGGCCATGAAATCTGAGATGGGATCCATGTATGAGAACAAAGTGTGGACTTTGGTTGACTTGCCCGATGATCGATAAGCCAGCGAGAATAAATGGATCTTCAAGAAGAAGACTGACGCTGATGGTAATGTTACTATCTACAAGCTCGACTTGTTGCGAAAGGTTTTCGACAAGTTCAAGGTGTTGACTACGATGAGATTTTCTCACTCGTAGCGATGCTTAAGTCTGTCCGAATCATGTTAGCAATTGTCACATTTTTTGAAATCTGGCAAATGGATGTCAAAACTACATTCCTTAATGGATTTCTTAAAGAAGAGTTGTATATGATGCAACCAGAAGGTTTTGTCAATCCTAGAGGTGCTAACAAAATATGCATCTATGGATTGGTGCAAGCATCTCGGAGTTGGAATATACGCTTTGATAAGTTGATCAAAGCATATAGTTTTATACAGACTTCATGATGAAGCTCAGATTTACAAGAAAGTGAGTGGGAGCACTAAAGCCTTTCTGATAAGTATATGTGAATGACATATTGTCGATCGGAAATGATGTAGAATTTTCTGTAAAGCATAAAGGAGTGTTTGAAAGGAGTTTTTCAAAGAAAGACCTCGGTGAAGCTGCTTACATATTGAGCATCAAGATCTATAGAGATAGATCAAGACGCTTGATAAGTTTTTTCAATGAGTACATAGCTTGACAAGTTTTTGAAGTAGTTCAAAATGGAACAGTCAAAGAAGGAGTTCTTGCCTGTGTTGCAAGGTGTGAATTTGAGTAAGACTCAAAGCCCAACCACGGCAGAAGATAGAGAGAGAACGAAAGTCATTCCCTATGCCTCAGCCATAGGTTCTACAAAGTATGCCATGCTATGTACCCGACCTATTGTATACCCTGCCCTGATTTTGGCAAGGGAATACAAAAGTGATCTAGGAGTAGATCACTGGACATTGGTCAAAGATTATCCTTTGGAGTAAGGAAGTATTTCTCAGTTATGGAGGTGATAAAGAGTTCGTCGTAAAGAGTTGCGTCGATGCAAGCTTTGACACCAATCTGGATGACTCTGAGTCTCGATCTGGATACATATTGTAAGTGGGAGCATTTAGCTAGAGTAGCTCCGTGCAGAGCATTGTAGACATAGAAATTTGTAAAATACATACGGATCTGAATGTGGCAAACCCGTTGACTAAACTTCTCTCACAAGCAAAACATGATCACACCTTAGTACTCTTTAGGTGTTAATACATGGCGATGTGAACTAGATTATTGACTCTAGTAAACCCTTTGGGTATTGGTCACATGGCGATGTGAACTATAGAGTGTTAAATCACATGACGATGTGAACTATTCGTGTTAAATCACATGGCGCTGTGAACTAGATTATTGACTCTAGTGCAAGTGGGAGACTCAAGGAAATATGCCCTAGAGGCAATAATAAAGTTATTATTTATTTCCTTATATCATGATAAATGTTTATTATTCATGCTAGAATTGTATTAACCGGATACTTAGTATATGTGTGAATACATAGACAAAAACAGAGTGTCCCTAGTATGCCTCTACTTGACTAGCTTGTTTGTCAAAGATGGTTATGTTTCTTGACGGGTCGTTGACGGGCTGAATTGGCACATCTCGTATGGGCCGTGGGCTTAAATGGACCTGGCACAAGAAGGCCTTACATGGGCTGGCCCACTAGTTTTTACAGGACCGTCCTTTTTCACCAGAATGGGCCACTGTTGGGCCTTGCCATGTGCCGACGTATCATAGGCGCCTCCCGTACTATGAGTCGATGACATCTGTCCCAACGCTGAGCCGACAGGTGGACCCTCCGACGAATGAGAATTTTACATGTGGAAATTCCCCATTGGTCGGGGCTGTTAATAGGTTACGGATGCAAACCAGAACCCGATAGCTTAATAGCAACCCGCTATGGTGGATGCCACATGTCGGTTACCCTTGACGAAAGCAATTCTATGATGCGCGATTTATCTTCATGGAAGTGGACACTTCCGTGATGATAATTTTGGTAATGTCATGGAACACTTCTATGACATCACAAGTATGAATATCTTGATTCTGTCATAAAATCGTCATGGATGTACATGCATGACACAAAACATGACCTACTGTGACAAACACGTATCATCATAGAAGTGTATTTTTTTAGTGAGTGTCGTGCCCGTCTTCGGCCGACGCCGCTGTCTGTCGCGGCTGGCGTCCCGCTCAGCCGAGCCCTCCCCCGCGGCTGAATCCTACCTGGACGGGACCTCCTCGACCCCCTGAGCCCAATGGTGGGTCGGCCGCCGCCGTTGACGGCCCAAGCTGCCGGAACGTCACGGCGCCTGCCCTGCCCTCTGCCTGCATGGCGAAGGGAGATGAAGGAAATATGCCCTAGAGGCAATAATAAATTTATTATTTATTTCCTTATATCATGATAAATGTTTATTATTCATGCTAGAATTGTATTAACCGGAAACTTAGTACATGTGTGAATACATAGACAAAAACATAGTGCCCCTAGTATGCCTCTACTTGACTAGCCTGTTTGTCAAAGATGGTTATGTTTCCTGACCATAGACATGTGTTGTCATTTGATGAACAGGATCACATCATTAGATAATGATGTGATGGAAAAGACCCATCCGTTAGCTTGGCATAATGATCGTTTAGTTTTATTGCTATTGCTTTCTTCATGACTTATACATGTTCCTCTAACTATGAGATTATGCAACTCCCGAATACCGGAGGAACACCTTGTGTGCTACCAAATGTCACAATGTAACTGGGTCATTATAAAGATGCTCTACAGGTGTCTCCAATGGTGTTTGTTGGGTTGGCATAGATCAAGATTAGGATTTGTCACTCCGTGTATCGGAGAGGTATCTCTGGGCCCTCTCGGCACATCATTATGAGCCTTGCAAGCAATGTGACTAATGAGTTAGTTGCGGGATGATGCATTACGGAACGAGTAAAGAGACTTGCCGGTAACGAGATTGAACTAGGTATGAGGATACTGACGATCAAATCTCGGGCAAGTAACATACCAATGACAAAGGGAACAATGTATGTTGTTATGCAGTTTGACCGATAAAGATTACTTCGTAGAATATGTAGGAGCCAATATGAGCATCCAGGTTCTGCTATTGGTTATTGAATGGAGATGTGATTCGGTCATGTCTACATAGTTCTCAAACCCGTAGGGTCCGCACGCTTAACGTTCGATGACGATTTGTATTATGAGTTATGTGATTTGATGTACCGAAGGTTGTTCAGAGTCCCGGATGAGAATACGGACATGACGAGGAGTCTCGAAATGGTCGAGACGTAAAGATCGATATATTGGAAGGCTATATTCGGACATCGCAAAGGTTCCGAGTGATTCGGGTATTTTTCGGAGTACCGGAGAGTTACGGGAATTCGTCGGGAGAAGTAATGGGCCTTATTGGGCTTTAGTGGAGAGAGGGGAGAAGGCCAAGAGGTGGCGCGTGCCTCCCCCCTGCACAAACCGAATTGGACAAGGGGTGGGGGTGCGGCCCCCTTTCCTTCTCCCTCTCCCTCTCTTTCCTTCTCTCCTACTCTAAATAGGAAAGAGGAGGGGAATCCTACTTGGACTGGGGAGTCCTAGTAGGATTCCTCACACCTGGCGCGCCCCCTTGGGCTGGCCACCTCTTCCCTCCCCTCCTTTATATACGTGGCCAGGGGCACCCCAAAGTTACTCCAAGATTTGTCTTAGCTGCAGTGGTGCCCCCTCCACAGTTACACACCTCGGTCATATCGTCAGAGTGCTTAGGCGGCCTGCGCGGTAACTTCATCATCACCGTCGCCACGCCGTCGTGCTGACGGAACTCTCCCTCGACCTCAACTGGATCAAGAGTACGAGGGACGTCATCGAGCTAAACGTGTACTGAACACGGAGGTGTCGTACGTTCCGTGCTAGGATCGGTTAGATCCTGAAGACGTACGACTACATCAACCGCGTTGATATAACGCTTCCACTTTCGGTCTACGAGGGTACGTAGACAACACTCTTCCCGCTCGTTGCTATGCATCTCCTAGAAGATCTTGCGTGATCGTAGGAATTTTTTTGAAATTACTGTGTTTCCCAACAGGAGGTTGGAGAAGGAGATAGGCCAGGCGGGCCCCACCTCCCACATGCCCCACCTGGCAGCCACACACACATTGACCCAGCTGGGCGCTGATGTGGTTAAGTGAAAGCGTATTCGCGAGAATACGTTTTCCTCAACCGAAAGCATACTTTGGCTCTGCTTCGACCAGGATTACGCTTTCTCCGTCAAAAAGCGTATTTCGCAAAAGACGCCTTCTGTTTCCAGCCGCCGGCCGAGTCTGTTGATTTGTGAACGTTCACCCGTTAGCAACAGAAAAGCACATATTTTTATTTGTTTTTCTGCTAACGAACGAACGGTCGTATCTTTTCAACCGTGACTCCGATTAAGGTGATTCCAAAGCCCACTTCTTCGCCTCGTTGAGCCCGTTATGTTGGTACCATTTTCATGATGTTTTCACATTCTAAAAATGACCATTATGCCCTTTCCCTTATTCAGCCCCCTCCGAGAGATTTTCATGATGTTTTGCATTTCTTCGTTCTTCTAAACTATCCTATCATTTCAATTTGTGGTTGGTTATCACCTCATAATTTTGAGATGTTTTCCATAAGTCCACATCAAGCTTATTCTTTTCGTTGTTGATTTTTTCTCAACAACTCCATTCAATCCTTCTTCTAAGTTCTTTTCGCTCAACTCTTCCAATTCTTAGGAGGCATTGCGTTGTTTATCTCGTCAAGTATCATTCCACCCTCCAAGTTCGTGGTTCTATTCTTTCCTTGTTCAACCGGTGTGCTGCCTAAATCCTTTCAGTCTTATTCGTTTCTTTTCTCATTCTAACCACTCCGGTTAGAACGAGTTGTTTCATAGTCTATCTGATTCCGTGAGCTTTCGATTCTCGTCATTCTCGTCGTTCCTCTCTTCTTCTCGAGTGCTCTCGATTCTTTGCCTCTTCTCTCTTGCGTTTCTTGTTTCACCTCATCCTTTTTCCCTTCCGTCTCGGTCCTAAGATCTCGGGACGAGATCTCTTGTTAGTGGAGGAGTGTTGTAACGCCCCGGATTCGATGCGCCAGGTGTCCGTCAGTTATTCGCCGTCTTTGCCATGTCGTGTGCTGGCGTGTCTCTCTTTGCCATGTCATCATATGCATTTCATATCATGTCATCATGTGCATTTCATTTTGCATACGTGTTCGTCTCATGCATCCGAGCATTTTCCCGTTGTCCGCTTTTGCAATCCGCACTCCTATGTCTCCGGTGCCCCCTTTTACCTCTTTTTCGTACGGGTGTTAAACGGTCTCGAATGGACCGGGGTTTTGTCAAGCGGCCTTGGTATAGCACCGGTAGACCGCCTGTCAAGTTTCGGATCATTTGGAGGTCGTTTGATACTCCAACGGTTAACCGGGTAACCGCAAAGCCCTCTTTGATTTGCACCCCAACACCCCTTCCAAAGTGGCCCAAAACCCACCAAACTCCCCTCCATGCTCTCGGTCGTTCGATCACGATCGCGTGGCCGAAAACCGCACCTCATTTGGACTCTCCTAGCTCCCTCTACCTATAAAACACCTCTCCTCCCGAAATTGCGGATGAATTTGCAGACGAACCCTAGTCCCGCTTCTCGCCACGGACGTTCGTTCGCTGCCGGACACGCCCAGCCAGCCACCTCACTCCGGCGAAGGCGTCGCGCCACGTCAGCGCCGCCGCCTCCCTCCTCCACTCACCGCCACCTCAGCTGGGGCGCGCCGCCCCACATCGCCGCCGACCGCAAGGCTCATGAGCCCGTCCGCTGCCCCTCCGGCCGGGGCGGCGCCCGCCGCTGGTGCCGCCAGGCGTCCGCCGCTGCCGCTGGCGCCGGCCGCCGCCGCGGTGCGCCGCGGGCTCTCGGCGCCGCAGGCGCCTCCGGCGGCGTCGCCTCGGCGCGGCTCCGCTCGCCGCCCGGCGTCCGGCTGCCGCCGCTTTTCCTGTCGTGGCCGACCTCGCCTCGCCGTCGTCCACACGGAGCCCCTCGCCGGCTCCGCCCGCCGAGAACCTCGCTGGCCGCTCGTCGCCAGCCATTGCTGCTGCTGCCGCTGGCCAGCGCCCTTGCCGTGCCCCGCGCCCGTGCTCTCGCTCTGGCTGCCGCCTCCCCACGGCGGTCGAGCTTCGCCGCGCGCCGAGCCCCTCGCGGACCCGCCCGCTGCTGCTGCCGTTGGGCCCGCCCTGCCCGATCCGCTGGTCCTCGCCTGATCCACCTCGCGGACCCGATCCACTCGCGCTGACTTTTTTCCCTCGAGGTTGATTTCGTCTAAGTCCCAGATCTGCAGTAATTTTGTTGCATTTTCATTGCATCATATCTCTGTCATCGTGTGCGCTTTTATGCGTGTAATATGTCAAAATGTTCGTCTCAAGAGTAGATCATTTCATCTCATTGCATCATTTTCATTTGAGCTCATCTTGATGCCCGAAATGCTGTTAGAAAAGTGCTATGTGATGTTAGTTTCTGATTTTATCAGAACTTGCACTTTTGTCATTTTTGCCATGATTGATGTGTGCATCCTATGGACTTGAGTCCTACATGTGTTTTGAAATATGCCATGTCTTCTTTCCAGTGGTGCTTGCTATGTATTTTTGTGATCTATGTGGTGACTAGCACAAGCATGCAAACTAGGTGTCTTGTTGTTGCTGTTTTCAGCCCTGTTTTAGCTGATTTTGATGCCATGTTAACTTGATGATACCGAGAGATCTATGCATATTTTGAGATACTTAAGTAAGGATGTTTTGTAAAACATGTCTTGCTCTATCCATCCATGTCCTTTCTTGCAATTTTGGAGTAGTCTAGCTTGAGTCAATCGAGCTCTACTTTTGCTATCAAATGTTTCCTGGCAGATTGTATACATGTTATTCAATTTTGCCAAGCTTGTTGTGGTTGATCCATGTATGCTATGTTATTGTTCTTGCCATGTATGTCTTCTATGCCATGTCTTCTTGATGTATGTATGCTTAGTTTATCATTTAAGGCTCTGTAGTGAGTGCATTGAGCTTGTAAACATGCCTACTTGTTATCAGTTTTTGACATGCCATGTTGCTGAATCTGTTAACGAGACTTTCGATTTTGACATGGGTGTTACTATATTTTCTGATCCTTTTTGGCTTATGGTCACTAAAGGACTTTTGTTCTATGCTATTAGTAGATTCATGACATGCCTTTGTTTGCCATGTTAAGTTCCTGTAACATGTTGTTTCATAGCTCTAAACATTGCAACCTGATGTTAATTTCTGCAATGCCTGAAACTGTTATTAGTTGCAATCTTGCCATGTCATTTTGAGCATGTTCTAGTCATTTCTGGAGGTAGCTCAGTGCTCATGTTTTGTAATGCTTTGCCTGTAGATCATGCCCATGCCTTTTGTTTTCATGTTGAGGTCCTGTAGCATGTTGTTTTGATGCTTGCAATATGCCTAGTTGCTGTTTTGGACAGCTTGTCCTTTAAACTTGTATATGGTGTATGTGTTGATCCGCTGTCGCTTTTGAGTGTGCTTTATATGAAACTTGCTTGATTTTGCATGTAGTTTCATATTATCATGTTGGATCCTTGTTTTGAGAGTGTTTGCTTGATGTTTGTATGCATTTTGCATCAATGCCATGCTTATCTTGTTTTGCTCATATCTTCTAAGCCGTAGCTCCGAATTGAATGAACTTTATATGTAACTTGACTAGAATTTCGTGTAGATCATCATGGTGCATCTTAACTTGCTGTTTAACAACTTGAACATAAGGTTTATCCAGATCTGGACCAATTTTGAAATTTGCATATGAGGACTTACCGGAATTGTTATATGATGTTCCCGGCCTCATTTAAACTTGCCTTGATGTGTTGCTCTTGTTTGCATCATCTCTTGCCATGAGTAGCTTCATGTAGTCTTGTCATGCATCATGCTTTGTTGTGCATCATGCCTTGTTCATGTGTGGCGTGTTTACTATGTTGTGTGCTTCTTCTTGTTAGTTCCTGTTTGCTATGCGATCGTGAGGATTCGCTCGCTCACGCTTGGTTCGGCTTCATCCGCTCATCTTCTTCATGGATCCGTCCGTCTTCTTCATGGACTCCTTCTTCTTCCTTGCGGGATTTCAGGCAAGATGACCGCTACCTGGATCTCATTACTATCATTGCTATGCTAGTTGTTCGTTCTATCGCTATGTTGCGCTACCTATTACCTGCTTATCAAGCCATCCCAATTGCCATGTCAGCCTCTAACCTTTTGCACCCTTCCTAGCAAACCGTTGTTTGGCTATGTTACCGCTTTGCTCAGCCCCTCTTATAGCGTTGTTAGTTGCGGTGAAGATGAAGTTTGTTCCTTGTTGAACATGGAGATGTTGTTCCTTGTTGGAACATGTTTACTTGTTGGGATATCACAATATATCTTATTTAATTAATGCATCTATATACTTGGTAAAGGGTGGAAGGCTCGGCCTTATGCCCGGTGTTTTGTTCCACTCTTGCCGCTCTAGTTTTCCGTCATATCGGTATTATGTTCCCGGATTTTTGCGCCCCTAACGCGGTCGGGTGATTTATGGGACCCCTTGACAGTTCGCTTTGAATAAGACTTTTCCAAAGAAGGCCCAACATTGGTTTTACCATTTGCTTCACCACCACCTACATTTCCTTGAGAGTAATTAACCCAAGGGTCATCTTTATTCAGCCCCGGGCCAATGCTTGTCTAAGTGTTGGTCCAAACTAGAGCCACTTGCGGTGCCGCCCGAGGCAACTTGGGGTATCGTCGGTTGTCAGACGTATTGCTCATCCGGTCGTGGCTCGAGACGAGATCTGTGCTGCTACTATCGTGGTGTCGGCACGCCGGAGGTCTTGCTGGTCTTGTTTTATTGCTGTGAATGTCTTGTAGCCGGATTCCGAGATCGATCGGGCTTCCGGGAGAAGGTCTATTCTTCGTTGATCGCGAGAGCTTATCATGGGCTTGTTGGGACACCCCGCAGGGTTTGAACTTTCAAAGCCGTGCTCGCGGTTATGTGGCGATGGGAATTTGTTAATGTCCGGTTGTAGATAACCCGAAGTTGATCTTAATTAAAATACACCAACTGTAAGCGTAATCGTGAGTGTCTCTTTTCGGGTTGATCGAGAGGAGAACACGGTTTCGGGTTATGTTTGACGAAGTAGGAGTTCAGATCACTTCTTGATCATTACTAGTTGACGACGTTCCTTTGTCACTCTTCTCGCCTCATTTGCGCATGTTAGCCACCATATCATGCTTATCCGCTGCCGCAACCTCACCACTTTATCCCTTCCTTTCCCATTAAGCTTTGCTAGTCTTGATACCCATGGTAATGGGATTGCTGAGTCCTCGTGGCTCACAGATTACTACACCACCAGTTGTGTACAGGTTTGCGATGATCTTGACGTGAGAGCGATGTTTGCTTGTGTTGGAGTTCTTCTTCGCTACTTCTTCGATCGGGGATAGGTTCCGTGTCGGCAGCCTGGGCTAGCAGTGGTGGATGTCGTTGAGTTTTGTTTATGTTTCATCCGTAGTCGGATGTTGTTCTTGTGTATGATATTGATGTATTCTTGTGGCATTTGTGCCTTATGTATGTATCCCTATGTATTATGTAATGTTGATGCAATGATATCCACCTTGCAAAAGCGCTTCAATATGCGGGTCTATCCTTGGTGGGACCGCCGAGTTCCTTTTGGATAGGGTCGCATATTGGGCGTGATAAGTTGGTATCGAGCCTCGATCAACCCTAGGAGCCCCTTGATTGATCGTGTAGTTTGGCGCAGCTTGAGTCTAGAATAAAACTGATTTTCGAGTCTAGTTATATCGGAGAGTAGGAATTCTTTTACTCCTCAGCCCCTTCGTCGCTCTGGTAAGGAATCTTGACGTAGGTGTTTTGAACTACTCCTCTTCCCCTTCAAATTTTTTTTTCTTTAGGATCACGCAGTTGGTTTTTTCGGTAGTTGTTCCTCAGCTCTTTTCATCCGGTGCATTTCTCGTCAAGTCGACTCGACCATCTTCATCTTTGAGTTCATTCCTCAGTTCTTCCTCTGACGTCGTTGTTTTTCCTTGTCCGAAGTTGTCCTTGTTTTTCCCACCCGCCCTCCCTTCTTCCTCTCGGAACCGGAGTCCGTAATCGAGTATCCATTCTACTCGTGTGAAGTCTTTTCTTTCTCTCCTCAATGTTTTCAACCGGTGTTTAATCTTCAAGATGTTCGTCGGTTTTCCCCTTCCAAGTTGCCTCTGTGTTTTCCCGCCCTCCCACCCTATTATTCCCGGAGTTCGAGTTCTTCCGACCATCAATTCCATTCGTGTGGAGCCTCTTCAGTCTTCCCTCAATCATTTCAAACGGTGAATTCTCGTCTAGTTCGTCATTATTCATCTCTTTCTTTTCCGATGGATTCAATTCAAGTTTTTTTTCGGGCTAAACATATTCTTTCCTTCGAAGTGTTCTCCTGCTCATTCGCCTCTCGCCAGTTTATCCTTCCGGAGTGCTCAAGACATATCAGGAGATTCGTCTGTGTTCTAAATTAATTCGAGGTTGTCACCTCATTCAAATATTTCAGTTCTTCCGGTGCATCATCTATCTGTTCATCATCCTTTCCGACGGTGTTCTCTTTCAGTGGGCCCTAACCCACACGTCTTTCCCCAGGATCTTTCCTGACTCTTCTAATTCCCCCGGAGTTATTCTCAAATCCTTTTCAAGTGTGACGTAAGTATGAATTTCATCAGTCAGATGCCTTTCCAAGATCGATTTCAAATCATTTCATTGTTGACTCAACCTTTTTGCTTTTCATTCTTCCGGAGTATCTCAGTAATTTTGGTGGTGTTTATTATCGCCATTTGAAGACCAAGTAGAGTTTCTCTAAATCTTGTCCGCTCACCCGAGATTCATGGTGCTAGCTCGATGTTATCCTATCCAGCTTGTTTCAATCAGGTAATTCTTTTCATCCGTCCGAGTGTTTCAGAGTTGCTTTCCTCTCGATCATCCGGAGGTCATCTTTTCGAATATTTCTTCGCTCCAAGTTTTCAGCTTCGTTCGTCTTAATATTCTTTCGGTGCTTCGCTCAAGTGTTCTTTATTCAGCTCACGATCTCTTCGCCCTTTTGCATCTATTTCCTCTAGCTTTTGTTTTTTTCTAATTCTTCTCGGTGATTCATTCTCTTTCATCAGTCATTTTCGAATTCTTACGGTGGTTCATTCAGATTCTTTTCCTTGATTATCATTTTTAATCCGTTCGTTCTCTTAAATCCTACCGGTGGTTCATGAAGACCTTCTCAAGTTTGCGATATGTCACTTCTCAATTCTTTTTCAAGAAGAATAAGTAGTTTGCGAAAATCCATTGCTTGTCATCAATTTAATTTGATGAAGGATAAGCATACAATAAATCTTATTCTTATTGCATCCAAGTGATTACTCCCTTCCTTTGGAGTTTGTTCGTGAGGAATAAATTCTAGTTCCAAGTGTTTTCATCTTTTCTTTTCCGGAGTTCAAATTTTCTCGGCCATTTCGTCGGAACCTTCATCTAAGTCACAGCAAGGCTCATCTTATTCTTTATTCCTTCATTCAATCCCATCATCTTTTCGTTACCGGAGTTCTTCACGGTGGTTCTTCATGATTTAATTCATTTCTTCAAGAGTTCATCAAGATTCTTGTTGGTGGAATTCAAGTATCTTTTCTTCTCGCGTCTCGAAGTGCAATTAATTCTCCGTATTCCTTTGAAGTGGAGTTTTGCATTTCTTCGTTCTTCTAAACTATCCTATCATTTCAATTTGTGGTTGGTTATCACCTCATAATTTTGAGATGTTTTCCATAAGTCCACATCAAGCTTATTCTTTTCGTTGTTGATTTTTTCTCAACAACTCCATTCAATCCTTCTTCTAAGTTCTTTTCGTTCAACTCTTCCAATTCTTCCGGAGGCATTGCGTTGTTTATCTCGTCAAGTATCATTCCACCCTCTGAAGTTCGTGTTCTATTCTTTCCTTGTTCAACCGGTGTGCTGCCTAAATCCTTTCAGTCTTATTCGTTTCTTTTCTCATTCTAACCACTCCGGTTAGAACGAGTTGTTTCATAGTCTATCTGATTCCGTGAGCTTTCGATTCTCGTCATTCTCGTCATTCCTCTCTTCTTCTCGAGTGCTCTCGATTCTTTGCCTCTTCTCTCTTGCGTTTCTTGTTTCACCTCATCCTTTTTCCCTTCCGTCTCGGTCCTAAGATCTCGGACGAGATCTCTTGTTAGTGGAGGAGTGTTGTAACGCCCGGATTCGATCGCCAGTGTCCGCCGCTTATTCGCCGCCTTTGCCATGTCGTGTGCTGGCGTGTCTCTCTTTGCCATGTCATCATATGCATTTCATATCATGTCATCATGTGCATTTCATTTTGCATACGTGTTCGCCTCATGCATCCGAGCATTTTCCCGTTGTCCGCTTTTGCAATCCGCACTCCTATGTCTCCGGTGCCCCCTTTTACCTCTTTTTCGTACGGGTGTTAAACGGTCTCGAATGGACGGGGTTTTGTCAAGCTGCCTTGGTATAGCACCGTAGACCGCCTGTCAAGTTTCGGATCATTTGGAGGTCGTTTGATACTCCAACGGTTAACCGGTAACCGCAAAGCCCTCTTTGATTTGCACCCCAACACCCCTTCCAAAGTGGCCCAAAACCCACCAAACTCCCTCCATGCTCTCGGTCGTTCGATCACGATCGCGTGGTCAAAACCGCACCTCATTTGGACTCTCCTAGCTCCCTCTACCTATAAAACACCTCTCCTCCCGAAATTATGGATGAATTTGCGACGAACCCTAGTCCCGCTTCTCTCGCCACGGACGCGTTCGCTTCGGCCGGACACGCCCAGCCAGCCACTCACTCGACGAAGGCGTCGCGCCACGCCACGCCAGGGCCGCCGCCTCCCTCCTCCACTCACCGCCGCCACTCAGCTGGGCGCGCCGCCCCCATCATCGCTGCCGATCGCTGGGTTCATGAGCCCGTCCGCTGCCCTCCGGCCGGCTGGCGGCGCCGCGCTGGTGCCGCCCGTGCGTCCGCCGCCTGGCCGGCGCGCCGCCGCCGGCCACGGCGGCCAGGCCTCGGCGGCCCGCCCGGCGCCTCCGGCGGCGTCGCCTCGCCGGGCTCCGCCTCGCCGCCCGGCGTCCGCTACGCCGCCGCCTTCCGTCGTGGCCGACCTCGCTCGCCGTCGTCCGTCACCGGAGCCCTCGCGGCTCGCCTGCCGCCCGGAGCCTCGCCGGCGCCCTGTCGCCTGCCGCTTGCTGCATGCCGCGCGCCAGCGCCCTTGTTGGCGGCCCGCGCTACCGTGCTCCTCGGCCGCCGCCTCCCCCAAGGCCGGTCGAGCTCGCCGGCCGCCGCCGAGCCCCTCGCGGACCCGCCGCTGCTGCTGTTCGGGCCCGCCCTGCCCGATCCGCGGGTCCCTCGCCCGGATCCACCTCGCCGGACCCGATCCACTCCGCGTTGACTTTTTCCCTCGAGGTTGATTTCGTCTAAGTCCCAGATCTGCAGTAATTTTGTTGCATTTTCATTGCATCATATCTCTGTCATCGTTGCTCCGTTTTGCGCGTGTAATATGTCAAAATGTTCGTCTCGAAGAGTAGATCATTTCATCTCATTGCATCATTTTCATTTGAGCTCATCTTGATGCCCGAAATGCTGTTAGAAAAGTGCTATGTGATGTTAGTTTCTGATTTTTATCAGAACTTGCACTTTTGTCATTTTTGCCATGATTGATGTGTGCATCCTATGGACTTGAGTCCTACATGTGTTTTGAAATATGCCATGTCTTCTTTCCAGTGGTGCTTGCTATGTATTTTTGTGATCTATGTGGTGACTAGCACAAGCATGCAAACTAGGTGTCTTGTTGTTGCTGTTTTCAGCCCTGTTTTAGCTGATTTTGATGCCATGTTAACTTGATGATACCGAGAGATCTATGCATATTTTGAGATACTTAAGTAAGGATGTTTTGTAAAACATGTCTTGCTCTATCCATCCATGTCCTTTCTTGCAATTTTGGAGTAGTCTAGCTTGAGTCAATCGAGCTCTACTTTTGCTATCAAATGTTTCCTGGCAGATTGTATACATGTTATTCAATTTTGCCAAGCTTGTTGTGGTTGATCCATGTATGATATGTTATTGTTCTTGCCATGTATGTCTTCTATGCCATGTCTTCTTGATGTATGTATGCTTAGTTTATCATTTAAGGCTCTGTAGTGAGTGCATTGAGCTTGTAAACATGCCTACTTGTTATCAGTTTTTGACATGCCATGTTGCTGAATCTGTTAACGAGACTTTCGATTTTGACATGGGTGTTACTATATTTTCTGATCCTTTTTGGCTTATGGTCACTAAAAGACTTTTGTTCTATGCTATTAGTAGATTCATGACATGCCTTTGTTTGCCATGTTAAGTTCCTGTAACATGTTGTTTCATAGCTCTAAACATTGCAACCTGATGTTAATTTCTGCAATGCCTGAAACTGTTATTAGTTGCAATCTTGCCATGTCATTTTGAGCATGTTCTAGTCATTTCTGGAGGTAGCTCAGTGCTCATGTTTTGTAATGCTTTGCCTGTAGATCATGCCCATGCCTTTTGTTTTCATGTTGAGGTCCTGTAGCATGTTGTTTTGATGCTTGCAATATGCCTAGTTGCTGTTTTGGACAGCTTGTCCTTTAAACTTGTATATGGTGTATGTGTTGATCCGTTGCTCCGTTTTGAGTGTGCTTTATATGAAACTTGCTTGATTTTGCATGTAGTTTCATATTATCATGTTGGATCCTTGTTTTGAGAGTGTTTGCTTGATGTTTGTATGCATTTTGCATCAATGCCATGCTTATCTTGTTTTGCTCATATCTTCTAAGCCGTAGCTCCGAATCGAATGAACTTTATATGTAACTTGACTAGAATTTCGTGTAGATCATCATGGTGCATCTTAACTTGCTGTTTAACAACTTGAACATAAGGTTTATCCAGATCTGGACCAATTTCGAAATTTGCATATGAGGACTTACCGGAATTGTTATATGATGTTCCCGGCCTCATTTAAACTTGCCTTGATGTGTTGCTCTTGTTTGCATCATCTCTTGCCATGAGTAGCTTCATGTAGTCTTGTCATGCATCATGCTTTGTTGTGCATCATGCCTTGTTCATGTGTGGCGTGTTTACTATGTTGTGTGCTTCTTCTTGTTAGTTCCTGCTTCGCTTGCGATCGTGAGGATTCGCTCGCTCACGTTTGGTTCGGCTTCATCCGCTCATCTTCTTCATGGATCCGTCCGCCTTCTTCATGGACTCCTTCTTCTTCCTTGCGGGATTTCAGGCAAGATGACCGCTACCCTGGATCTCATTACTATCATTGCTATGCTAGTTGTTCGCTCTATCGCTATGTTGCGCTACCTATTACCTGCTTATCAAGCCATCCCAATTGCCATGTCGCCTCTAACCTTTTGCACCCTTCCTAGCAAACCGTTGTTTGGCTATGTTACCGCTTTGCTCAGCCCTCTTATAGCGTTGTTAGTTGCGGTGAAGATGAAGTTTGTTCCTTGTTGAACATGGAGATGTTGTTCCTTGTTGGAACATGTTTACTTGTTGGGATATCACAATATATCTTATTTAATTAATGCATCTATATACTTGGTAAAGGGTGGAAGGCTCGGCCTTATGCCTGGTGTTTTGTTCCACTCTTGCCGCCCTAGTTTTCCGTCATATCGGTATTATGTTCCCGGATTTTTGCGTCCCTAACGCGGTCGGGTGATTTATGGGACCCCTTGACAGTTCGCTTTGAATAAGACTTTTCAAAGAAGGCCCAACATTGGTTTTACCATTTGCTTCACCACCACCTACATTTCCCTTGAGAGTAATTAACCCAAGGGTCATCTTTATTCAGCCCCCCGGGCCAATGCTTGTCTAAGTGTTGGTCCAAACTAGAGCCACTTGCGGTGCCGCCCGAGGCAACTTGGGGTATCGTCGGTTGTCAGACGTCATCGCTCATCCGGTCGTGGCTCGAGACGAGATACGCGGCTACTATCGTGGTGTCGCACGCCGGAGGTCTTGCTGGTCTTGTTTTATTGCTGTGAAATGTCTTGTAGCCGGATTCCGAGACTGATCGGGCTTCCGGGAGAAGGTCTATTCTTCGTTGATCGCGAGAGCTTATCATGGGTTGTTGGGACACCCCGCAGGGTTTGAACTTTCAAAGCCGTGCCAGCGGTTATGTGGCGATGGGAATTTGTTAATGTCCGGTTGTAGATAACCCGAAGTTGATCTTAATTAAAATACACCAACCGTAGCGCGAATCGTGAGTGTCTCTTTTCGGGTTGATCGAGAGGAGAACACGGTTTCGGGTTATGTTTGACGTAAGTAGGAGTTCAGGATCACTTCTTGATCATTACTAGTTGACGACCGTTCCTTTGTCACTCTTCTCGCTCTCATTTGCGCATGTTAGCCACCATATCATGCTTATCCGCTGCTGCAACCTCACCACTTTATCCCTTCCTTTCCCATTAAGCTTTGCTAGTCTTGATACCCATGGTAATGGGATTGCTGAGTCCTCGTGGCTCACAGATTACTACACCACCAGTTGCAGGTACAGGTTTGCGATGATCTTGACGTGAGAGCGATGTTTGCTTGTGTTGGAGTTCTTCTTCTGCTACTTCTTCGATCAGGGGATAGGTTCCATGTCGGCAGCCTGGGCTAGCAGGGTGGATGTCGTTGAGTTTCTGTTTATGTTTCATCCGTAGTCGGATGTTGTTCTTGTGTATGATATTGATGTATTCTTGTGGCATTTGTGCCTTATGTATGTATCCCTATGTATTATGTAATGTTGATGCAATGATATCCACCTTGCAAAAGCGTTTCAATATGCGGTTCTATCCTTGGTGGGACCGTCGAGTTCCTTTTGGATAGGGTCGCATATTGGGCGTGACATGCCTCCAACGAGAGAAGGTTATGGGCGCGCGTCACCCTAATCAGGTAGGCAGACATAAGCCTTGTGTGCCCGTAGTTGTTGTAGGCGCCTTTTTGTCCCCGTTTGGGACCGTTTTTGTTTTTGCCACGACGGTGGCGGATGTCACGAGTTGACATACGAGCCACCCATGACTTATCCCAAAGGGGAGTTGGTCGGAGTGTCCGGGAGAGTGTCATGTAGTAGATCGGTTTTGTCGGAACGCCGTTGGTCCACCCGAATGGGAGCAAGAGGCCATGGGTTCTGTGATGTGGGTAAAGTGTACTAACCTCTGCAGAGTGTGTTTTAAATCTGTCGATAGCCGCGTCCTCGGTCATGGGCACAAGTTCGTACTAGGTCACACCGTTCGATCAACACTCACATGACGGAATGACTTATAGATGACTTATATGTTGATATTGTGAGCAGTAACAGCTTGGCAGGATGCCGATGTTGGGATGATCTTGAGGATGATAATTCAGTTTGTGATGGGGTCACGAGGTGATCATGTGGTTGTTTTGATCACGAGGTGGATCACGAGGTGATCGAGATGGTATATTGCTTGGCGGGATAGCCAAGAGTGAGATGGGTGTTGAGATTTGAGATGTTGGTTTATCAGCATTGTAGTAGTTTCATATCATGCTTAGTTGTTGCTTTCGCATCGTGGTAGCTGTTAATTTAATTAACATGTTTAATGCTATGTTGTTGTCTTGCCTTGATGCTTTTGGTTGTTGTGAGCTTGCAAGTACATTCAATGTACTGACCTGCCGTGTCATGCCAGATTGCAGGTGATGCCGTGCTTGATTGTTTGCTTGCCGAGGTTACCGCACGTGCGAGTTAGATAGTGTCTGAGCCAGAGTCCATGCGGAGTGGTGTTCACCACCTTCATCGTTGTTCCGCTGCTATAAGTATTCCGCTGCCACGAGTTGTTCCGCTGCTAGCATAGAGCTACCTTAGCAGGCGTAGTGTCGCCGTGCTGATGTGATCGTTTGTAACATCAGACTTTTGTATCATTATCCTTTGTAATAAGAGCTGATTTGTTCTATGTCAAGCAGTGTCATATTCTAGAGACTTCTCCTCGATCTCTGGGATGGAATACGGGGCGTTCCGGTCTCTCTGAGCCGGGGTTCCACAATACTCTATCAACAAGATGATGAAAACAATCACTCTTGTCAATCCCTACCATAGTGGGGAGCCCCAAGTAAGTGCCTGAAAGTGCTTGTGTTACTATGTCCAATTCTCTGCACACATTTTCTGTGACATCCACATTAGTATTAGGGAACATACTTGCATTATGAGTATTTTCCTTCACAATTAAAGTATCAATGAGTCATCTACAAATAATAAGTGTGAAATAGTCAGGACATTTCTGCAAACACGAACACCTTCAAGTCCTCCCACCTCCTCTTCACGAGTCAGAGTGCTTGAGAGGCCTTATAGACAAAGCAAAAATAGGTATGGGGATAATGCCCACTTGTCTCAGGCCTCTAGTGGGTACAAACTCCCTAGCCTCGGCATCATTAAACCGAAGTGTATAATTGACTAAAGATACATATTCCATAATCAAGTCCACCCATTGCAAATTGAAACACATGCAACCATGCCACTTACACACTTACACATGCCAATTGGGAGTTACATTTTTTGCATTAATTTAACCATGCTACAATGCCACATTGGCAAGCCATGCATGTCACTCATAAGTTATTTTTTGATTTAATATTAGTATTTCCATATACGGTATATGTGTAGAATACTTGGAGCCACACGACCCCCATCTGGGTTACGAATATCGAGTTTAGGATACAACACATAATCCATTACACTATGCAACACATATGCATCAACCCGACATATTGCCATATCTAAAGAAACTTACATCCCTAGACATATATCCATACATAAAGGATGTCGAAATAATACCTAGAGTAGATAGAAAAGCACTGAAACATCTCTATTATAGCCACACACGAACAATCCACAACAAAGCATCCAACATACCCGGGCAGTGTCAACGTAGACTCCGAACATCAGGATTTCAACCACGCGTCCGTTGGAAGACATCATTCGCCTTCTGAGTGTCTCTTGGATACTCCTTTAAACATTTTGTGTCCTTATTTTGTCTGTAGAACCACCCACAATCTTGTAGGGAGCATGGGTAAATATCACACTAACATGATCAGAAGGAAAAAGCATGTTGAAAACAAGACTTGTTGCTTGTTTTCCAACATACCTATGTAGTTCATGGTTCACAAATTTTTGTTAGAAAATGACATTATGCTAACTAGTATAATGCAAATCAAGAGCACTCTAATAACTGTTTTTGTATTAGTTTTAATCCCGTTGGAGGAAGTAGTTAATTTTCTAGCATCCATTGATACAATTATTAAAAAAATAGCAACAATGCGCGGGGCATCATCACATTATACTCCTTCCATCCCATAATATAAGAGCGTTTCTGACACTATCTTATATTATGAGACGGAGGGAGTAGTAAACATCGACTAAGATGCCATGGTTGTTGAGTTGCAACTGAGGAGATTGATTGAGTTAGTTGCTATAATTCAAAATTGAACCACAACTAAACCACTACTATTTTTCCTCCAATCCATGTAATCGTATTTTCATTTTGACCGGTGATGAGGGTTCCAATCCACGTTTTTGTAGGGGAAGGTTCCAATCCACGTGATGAAACCAGTACTGTCACATTTTTTAGAAACTGTGCCGTCACGTAGGACGGGGCGGGAGGAGGGCACGGGCTCAGCTGACGATCCGGTCAGCCCAACCCAAACCGAGCGGTCAAGGCCGCTCGAGGCCCCATCAAACGCGGCGCCATTCTCTCTCCCAAGCAGCAGCATACCGGGAGGGCTCCACCCAAAGCCCGCGAGCCAGCCCCTCAGACCCATCCAGCCCACCCCAGCACAACAACCCAGACGACTGGTGAATCCAAAGGCTTGCCGCAAACGCTGTGTTTCGATGATTTTGGCCAGAGTGGACAGTGGAAGGGGGAGGGCCTGGTCTCTGATACTAGATGTAAGGTACAGGACGGGGAATCACTCGAACTAGCCTGATCTCATCCACGAATTCGAGTCTAGTATCTCGATTACAGGAGAATTGCTATTAAAGAATGGGGAATTTGGGCAGAGGAAGAACTAGTGGTAGCCGTCGTCGTCTTTGCCTTGATCCACTGGATACCTGTCCAACCGTGGAATCCGCCTTAAGTAGAGGTTGCAGCGCCTGGGCTTCACTTGGCCCATTCTGGCCCAATGACGCGGGAGTTGGGCCTTCGAGCCCGTGGTGGGGGTTGAGCAGCAGGTGCGCCATGCAAGCTGCTGCCATGTGGGCCCGGTCCGTCGGTGACGTTGGCTGTCGTAGGGGCGCTGACAATACCAGCGTCCGCAGTACGACCGCTTGACAGCCAATCTTGTCGGAGCTAATGAAGATGATGACGAAGTAGCGTGCATCGCAGATGACAAACGACGACGGGAGACACAAGCCGATCTTAGATCGGAAAACCAAAAGGAACCGCCGATCAAGACGACCGGCGAGAGAGAGAGAGAGAGAGAGAGAGAGAGAGAGAGAGAGAGAGAGAGAGAGAGAGAGAGAGAGAGAGAGAGAGAGAGAGAGAGAGAGAAATCAGGATCAAGCGATCGGGGGAAAAGACTCTCTAGGGTAGCCGGTCAACACGATCGGTGGACGAACCCTAGGTACGGGCGGCGCGGCCCCCGGCGGCGGTCATGGAGGCCGACCACCCTGGGGGCGGCGCGCAGAGCGAAAGCGGTGGGCGACGGCTAGGGTTGGATCGGTTAGGCTGATATTGCTTGAGCCTCGTGGGGTACAAGTCAAGACATGAACAAATCCTACGCTATCCTATGTTTCCTAAATAATCATTATACTCAACAATTACATTATACAGTAGTAAACATAGATTGAGATGGCATGGTTGCTGAGTTGCAACTGAGGTTGATTGAATTTTTTTAACACAGTACAGACGCAAGCGCTCATATACACGCGCATACACTCACCCATATGAACGTACGCACGCACACCCTACCCCTATGAGCATCTTCGAAAGACTGAGCAACATATCATCTTGAAATTTACGAAGTCATCGTAGGCACCTCGTCGTCGACGAGAACGTCTCCTCCCACTGAATGCGCATCGCCAGAAATCCTGAAAAAAATCCAGGAATATATGCGAGCACAAGGATTTGAACCCTGGAGGGCCGGGGATACCACAGTCCTTCTAACCATCCAACCACAGGTTGGTTCGCATTGACAGCGTGTTTGGTTCGGGGAAATTAGAGATGGGGAATGAGAGTTGAGGGATGAGGAGATTAAAAGTCCACTGTTTGATTAGAGGGAGTGGGAGTTTAAGTGGGAAAGGGGATGGGAGTTGGAGAAGCCAATTCCCATCGATTTCTTCCCAGTGGGTACACGATTAATTTGTGAGCAGAATTTTATCCCACGTCAATTCTCATCATACACCAAACATGAGAATGGGAGTAAAAATATACTTTTCATGACTAATCCCTCCATAAACACCCTGATGCAAACTCTCATTCCTCTGCCCGAGTGTTTACCAAACATGATGTAAGATTGATTGAATTAATCGTTACAATTCACAATTAAACCGCAATTTCTTTTGACATCACAATTAATCCCACAACTAATTTTCCTCCAATCCATGTAATTGTATTTTCATTTTGATTGGTGATGAGGGTTCCAATCCAAGTTTTTGTAGGGGAAGGTTCCAGTCCACGTGATGAAACCAGTACCGTCACGTTTTTTTAGAAACTGTACCCTCACGTAGGACGGGACGGGAGGAGGACACGAACCCGGCTGACGATCCGGTCAGCCCAACCCAAATCGAGCGGTCAAGGCCGGTCGAGACCCCATCAAACGCGGCGCCATTCTCTCTCTCCCAAGCAGCACGCCTGGCGGGCTCCACCCAAGGCCCGCGAGCCAGCCCCTCAGCCCCATCCAGCCCACCCCAGCACAACAACCCAGATGGCTGGCGAATCCGTCCGTACGCGGACAACTGTCCAGAACCCCCCACGTCGACCCGCACAGGCACAGTAGACCCAGTCCAGGAGCACACCACCCCGCCCCGCCCCCGCCCCCGCTGGCGCACCAACGCCGCGCCCACGCCACCCCCCCGAACAAACCCTAAGAAGGAGCACGCGCCGCAGCGCCCATATAACCACCTTCCCCCCCGTCGGCGTCGCCCCCCCGGTTGAGAGAGTCGTGCGTGCCCCCGCGTGTTCTCCGCCTACGGCCCGCCCCTCCTCTCTCTTTGTATCCCGCAACCAAAAACTACCCCAAAAAAATTCGCAAAACCAAAAAAATCCCCCGAGGCCCGGCGGGATCTGCTCCTCCTCCCCTCCTCGCTACATACCGATCGAGGAGATAGGGTTTAGCGCCGATTCTCCGGGGGGAAAAATCGAAAAAAAAGGAGGAGGAATCGCGATGGCAGCGCAGGTGGCGGTGGCGAACGGCGGCGGCGCGGGTCCGGCGGCGGCCGCGGTGGCCGTGGTCCCCGCGCCCGCGCCCGCGCCCGGAGGGGTCACGCAGCCGCTCCCGACCACGTCGCTCTACGTCGGCGACCTCGAGGCCAACGTCACCGACTCGCAGCTGTACGAGCTCTTCAGCCAGGCCGGCCAGGTCGTCTCCGTTCGCGTCTGCAGGGACGTCACCTCGCGCCGCTCCCTCGGCTACGCCTACGTCAACTACAGCAGCCCCATGGATGGTACGGCGATCCCCTCCTCCCCCCTCTCGCATCCATCTCTGCGCTATTTGTTTCGATGTTGTTGAATTGCGGTGTGGTCGGATGGTCGGAGGTTTTTGGGGTGAAATAGATAGATCCAATCTCATCTATTAAACATGTGTGGTTGTATTGGTCGGATATGGATTGGTTTTGTCCGCAATTGACTAGGTATCGAAGCGATTATGCCAGGGAAAATTAATTTTGTACAATTGACTGATGCAAATCTGTTTCTTGCAATGTAACTTGGGTTTGTTGTGTTCTTGGTGATGGAAGGGATGTCAACGCCCCTTGAATGCATCATGTTATAGGACGAATGCAAGAGAATGATGCAAAGCCATTACTTCTGTTAATAAATGAGTCTCATTGGTGGTATATAATATAGTGCAGAGTCCTGGCATTCGTCTTTATAATTTAATTGCCAGGTTGTCCGTTTGCTGTATTTTAGGTATGTACTCCCTCCGTCCAGAAATACTTGTCGGAGGAATGGATGTATCTAGACATATTTTAGTTTTAGATACATCTATTTTTATCCATTTTCGCGACAAGTAATTCCGGACGGAGGGAGTAGGTTTTAGGGTCATCGCTGTGCTGTATGGGAAGAATTGGCGTGTCTCCCTAATTGATTAGGAGTTGTGGTATTAGCTGGCTTCCAGCTACTACTAAATTATTATTTGGACTAGCTGTTACAGAGATAAGAGTAGAAACACCGGGCAGCCTTCATTCGTTAGCACGGTAAATTCTCTGTGCACATTTTGTGTATCCACGATGATGTTATGGGGTGTAACAGTATGTTATTGCATATGGTGCATGCTGTAAATAACTGGTAATTAAATATGGGATACATGTTTTTGATAAAAAACAATGCTTTAAGCCTCATCAAACCATATCATCTGTCAGCATTGTTGTTATTCAATTGCTGTTTTGTTACTATGCTAGTATTATTGTTGTTAAAATCTGGAGTATGTTATGCTGCTTGACTAATTAGTTCCATTCGACAGCTGCAAGAGCAATGGAAGCGCTGAACTTTGCTCCACTGAACAACAAGCCCATTCGAGTAATGTACTCGAACCGTGACCCAAGCAGCCGCAGAAGCGGATCTGCAAATATCTTTATCAAGGTGCTGTCTCATCTTTTAATTTGCATTGCCACTCTAAAATAATCATTTTTTCTCTGGACTTATCTCTGATGTGAGCATTTTGAACTTTTTCCAGAACCTTGACAAGACAATTGACAACAAAACTCTTCATGACACCTTCTCTGCATTTGGTGCAATTCTCTCATGTAAGGTTGCCATGGATGATATTGGCCAATCCAAAGGCTTTGGATTTGTTCAGTATGAGAAAGAAGAGTCTGCACAGTCTGCAATGAAAAGCCTAAATGGCATGCTTATCAACGATAAGCCTGTCTATGTTGGACCTTTTCTCCGCAAGCAAGAGAGAGATAATTCTTTTGACAAGGCAAAATTTAACAATGTCTTTGTGAAGAATTTATCTGAGTCTACTACAAAAGATGATCTAGTCAAAGTATTCAGTGAATATGGAACTATTACAAGTGCTGTTGTAATGATTGGCATGGATGGTAAATCAAGGTGCTTCGGCTTCGTCAATTTTGAGAGCCCAGATGATGCTGCTCGTGCTGTTGAGGAACTTAACGGAAAGAAAATCAATGACAAAGAGTGGTATGTTGGTAGAGCTCAGAAGAAGTCTGAAAGGGAGATGGACTTGAAGAGAAGGTTTGAGCAAAGCATGAAAGATGCAGCTGATAAATATCAAGGACAGAACTTGTACTTGAAGAATTTGGATGATGGCATTACAGATGATCAGCTACGTGAGCTGTTCTCCAACTTTGGTAAAATTACCTCTTGCAAGGTAATTTCATGTTTTGCAATCATACTTCTGCTCTTTGTCTAAATGATGTATGATCATTGCTGACCAATTTTTTTAATAGATAATGCGTGATCAAAATGGTGTTAGCAAGGGCTCTGGCTTTGTTTCATTTTCTACCCGCGAGGAAGCATCTCAGGCTGTAAGTTTGTTTCCCAAATATTGCTGTATCAGTTGTAATGATTCACAAAATGGTTTGACTTGTTCTTTGTTTACACAGCTCACTGAAATGAATGGCAAAATGATATCTGGAAAGCCATTATATGTTGCATTTGCACAGCGTAAAGAAGATAGAAAAGCAATGTTACAGGTACAGTTCTCGAATAACCTGAGTTTCTTTCATAGTAATGTCAAAACAGTACTTATTCATAGTGACCACTGTAGATAGACAAATAATAGTACACTGATGCCATGGTCATTGCTGCTTTTTATCACATGTATTAAGTTGGATTTTGGATGCTATGATAGAGAAGACAGGTCATCTGTATATCTAGATAAGATGTTCAACTTGAACCACCTTCATTCACTTTTTAAGTTTCACGTTATTTTCACATTGGAGGCTCAATACTTGAGGATGTGCATGAAAAATGGGACTTTCATAGTCTGCACCGTAAATTTGAATTATGCTCTTGATATTTTGTCTTATTTAACTTGATTGAACACTGCTTCTGTATTTTCTTGAAAGAGCAAGTTATTACTGTTGATTTATTTCTGATTATCCATTGTAAATATGCTGATGGTAACAAATTACATATTATTCAGGCTCAATTCTCTCAGATGCGCCCTGTACCAATGACCCCTTCTATGACTCCTCGACTCCCAATGTACCCTCCTATGCCTACTCTTGGGCAGCAACTCTTCTATGGGCAAGCTCCACCTGCTATGATACCCCCTCAGGTACTTGTTGTAAGCTGTGTTAGTTTCATTTTGAACTTTGTGTTACATTCAGGTTTTCCTGATGTAAAACTGGAGAAGCAACATTTTCCCATTTTTTCAAGTTAAGGTACAAGTAGCTTGTGCTGTCTTAAGTTTTAGTTTGCACCCTACTTCATAGGGGGCATTGCAAGGGGTCAGTGGAAATGTTCTTCTGGGGTAATGGTCTACCAAATTTATAGGGGTGGATCAACATCAGTGTTCAATATCCAATTTGTTTTTGATGTTTGTGTGTTTGGTTGGGAACATACTCTTGAGTTAAAGTAAATATAGCTATGCAGTGTGTAAGTAAATATGGGTTGTTCACTTGTCAACACCATTGGATTATTTATTCTGTAGTTACGGCATGCTCACAGTGAACACTTTTGTTGTCATGCCTTGTTTGTTTTGGCATTTTGCTCGAAATTGTAGTCATTTTTGTGAATTATGTTAACATATACTGCATGCTTCCTGCTGGCATTTTAATTTTTATTATTATTTGTGTAGGTGAACTTAAATGGAAATTGGAAAATGTAACAGCTTTATACTTACCATATTCCTACCTTTACTTTTTTGTAGCCTGGGTACGGTTTCCAGCAACAGCTTGTTCCAGGAATGAGGCCTGGGGGTGGTGGCCATATGCCAAATTACTTTGTTCCAGTTGTCCAACCAGGTCAGCAGGGTCCGCGCCCAGGTATCAGGCGCAATGGTCCTGGTTCTCAGGGACAGCAAACTCCTCAGCCATTTCAGCAACAGGTTTGCTACAATGCATTCTCGTGTCTTTACATTTCTTGCTACCAATTATTGGAGGCTGCTATGGCAAAAGTAAATCGGCTTTTTCCTCTTTGCTAAGAGCATCTCCAACAGAAGCGCTATATAAGCGACACGCGGTATAAAAACACACGGATCCGATTTGGAGTCTCCAGCAGCCGCACAAAAAGCGTGCGTGTGCTAATAACTAATGCAGCGCGCGCATTAAAAAGGCATCGTGCGCAGCATATTTAGTGTGTCTGGTCGCGCGCGCTGCAAACTCTGGGCTACTGCAGATGGGACCGCTTGATTGGGACCGCTGGACTTGCGCGTGCAGCATATTTTGCAGCGCTTGTCGGAGCAAACGTCTTCTAGCGCCCTAAAAAACCTGCTTGCGTGCTGTAAACCCGTTGTAAACCCGTTTTTTGGGCGCCGCGCATTGGGCGGCTGTTGGAGATGCTCTAGGAAGTATAATGTGCCACTGTTTCACTTCTTTGCTAAGAAGTAAAATGTGCCACTGTTCTTATTGTTGAATTCCTTGTTGTGCTGGCATTTTGTGGCTAAGTGATTTTTGCCATAAAGATTAGCGAAAGCACAGTGCTTATCGCATATCTTATCACTGTTGTTTTAACAGATGGTTCCAAGGGGACGTGTCTACCGGTACCCACCTGGACCTCGTCACATGCCTGAGGTTCAACAGATGCCTGGGGTTGGTGTTGGAGGTATGGTTCAGCCATATGATATGGGAAGCTTCCCTGTGCGAGATGCTGGCGTGTCACCTGCTCCTCCAATTGGAACTCTCACATCTGCCCTTGCAAATGCTACTCCAGAGCAACAAAGAACGGTATGTCTGAATGAATCATCTTCTAACTGTATCTGTTGTTTAAATCTATCTGTTACTATCCATGCTAGTACGATTGTTTGGATATAATATGCCCATGCTGTTCTGTGTGCATTTGTACTGTCAGTTTTCTGATATTGTAAATAATTTCTTCCATCCAGATACTTGGCGAAAGCCTCTATCCACTTGTTGAGAAGCTTGAACACCAACAGGCTGCCAAGGTGACCGGCATGCTTCTGGAGATGGACCAGACGGAGGTGCTGCATCTGCTCGAGTCTCCAGAGGCTCTCAAGTCCAAGGTTGCCGAGGCGATGGATGTTCTCCGCAACGTGGCCCAGCAGCAGAACCCGAATGCCCCTACCAGCCAGCTCGCCGGGCTAACCTTGAGCGACGGCATTATCTCTTAGATTAGAGTCAGTTTGCATGCAGTCTCATGATGCTATAGATTGTTTTGTCCTCCATGGTTGAACTTTGGTGAGTTGCGTTTTTGCACTGGTTGTTAGGCTCTATCTGCCTGGTCTCTTTGCCAATGATTGGCAGGCACCTTTTCCCGTGTTTGGCTACTATTGAGGGCTTGGTTACATACCTCTTATGCGGTTTTGACTTGCCGAAAGTTTTGCTATTAAATATGAGTGAAGAGTGACATTGCTGTCCGACATTACTAGCTTCAGTTGCTTTGTATGGGATACCTCATACCATCATCTGCGGGGGTACCGACCAATGGATGAAGTTTTTTTCCTCGTTATTACATGCCGTTCTTCAAATATTAGTTGCATAAGTTTGCTGAAAACAAAGCTATACTAGATGGTATGGCGTGCTCTGCTGAGCCCGTCATAATTGCGTTGGGCATCAGCGATGCTTAATTTTCACAAGCTTGTTTTTACTTTAAAAATGCATGACATAGCTACAGTGGTTATGTTTGTTCTCATTTAGTTTTATTGTGAATTTTCATAAGGCAATTTTTTGTCAAGTTTGTAATCTGTATAACCCTATACTTGGGTGTGTTCGCGATAACTCTTGGATGCCGATAACGCCCACACGTGTGGCATACATCCGTCCACACACCGTGTGTGGCATGAGAAGGAGGCAGCCAATGTGGGCGAATATTATAATTGCTCATACGTGTGGGCGCAGCTACTTCGTGCCACACGCCCAATAAGTACTACTCATCTTCATCCTGCGCGTGTGGCACGAAGCAGAAATGCCCACATGTCCTGTTGCATGTACGTTTGGTACCGTAAGATGACGATTTAGTTGCCATTCAAGATAGCAAATGTAGTTATCTGGGACGGCAACTGCAGTTGTGAAAGCATGACAATTCTATTTGCTTTGGTTAACTATAGTTGCCATGTATAACTTATGATAGTTGCCACGTGTAATCAAATCACAGTTGCCGTGATTAACTACTTGCCACGTATAGTCAAATAATAGTTGTCATGTGTGTTTACCTATTTACCATGTGTGGTCCAACCATAGTTGCCATGTATAGTTAATCATAGTTGTCATGTGTGTTTATCTGGTTGCCACGTACGCGTAACTGCAGTTACCGTTTGACAACGAATCATAATTGTCATGTCTGTTTACCTAGTTGCCACGTGCGTGTACTGCAGTTGCCATCCAGCAACGTACGAATGTCGTGTGGGCAAAAACGCACATGAACTAGGTGATGGCTGTGTGGGCAGAAACTAGTTCGCCCACATAGCGCAGTTGGCAAACCGCATGCTGCGGGCGTGTGGGTGAACTCTCCCAACGCCCACATCAGCCCCGTTTTACGTGGCATAAAAGTCTGGCAAAACATGGCAAAATTCGTGCAAACACAAACAGACGTTAATTCATGCGTGTGGGTAAGGTGCAAACGCCCACACGTGTGGGCGTTAGTATTTTCGTAACTCTTATCTGTTATAATACGATGGCCAATTCTGTAGCTTTTAGCTTTTAGTTTGTAGAATGAAAGCATTCAGTCTGCATCTAAGAATATACTCTGTTCATTTTGTAGCTTTGAAAATAAGTTATAAAAATAATACTCCTTTCGTCCCAAAATTACGTGACTTTGGTACATCCGTATTTAAATAAATTTAAAATAAAACTTTTGAGATGGAGGAAATATATAAATCATTTTTTGACACAAACAGAACAGATCTGGTCATAGAAAATGAATAGGTACATACGCATTTTTTTGCGAGAAAATTTCCGATCTATTCATCTTCAATTATGGCAGTACAACGAATACCAGAAATATAAAAATCACATCCAGATCCGTAGACCACCTAGCGACAACTACCAAAGATGAAGCGAAGCGTATAAAGCGCGCCCGTCATCGCACCTCCATCACCGAGTCGGGCACAACTTGTTGTAGTAGATAGTCGGAAGTCGTCGTGCTAAGGCCCGTGAGGACCAGCACACCGTAACAGCAACCGTCGCAGATGAAGAATAACGAGATCGAAAAATCCAATCCAAGACACACGAACGTGAGAGCGAACAACGACGAGATCCGAGCAAATCCATCAAAATAGATCCGCCGGAGACACACCTCCACACGCCACCAACGATGCTAGACGATCGCGGAACGGGGCTAGACGGGAGACCTTTATTCCATCTTCGTGAAGCCGCCGCCGCCTCGCCTTCCCGAAAGGGACACAAACTCTAGCAAAACTGAAAGAAACGACAAAACGAGCCCTCCGCCGACCCTTGCCGAGATCCATCATGCGCCCCATGGCCCTAAGGCCATCGGGAGGAGGCGGACCTGCGGCGGCGGCGGCGGGAGGCAAAAACCCTAGCTTTTTGCGGAGGAGAAGGAGGAGGCGGCGGCTACTTATTGGATCCTACCTCATTGAGGAAGAACTCGTCACATGCGCGGAGCTCTCCTATAATTAGCTAATTCAAAAGATACAGCGAAGCCAACTATGCATAAGTAGGTACATACGCATTGTACAAAATATTTCAAGAATTGACTCAAAATTTATACAGATAATTTAGATGAATGGTCTCACGATAATATAGTCAGAACTAAGCTATGAATTGGCCTCAGAAACAAAAATCGCATGATTGATTCTAAGGGCTTGTTTGGATCGTGCCATGATCACCCCATGATAACCCACAGCTTGCCACTGGTGCGGCGGGAGAATCGTCCGCCACACTGGGTAGTACTTTTCGAAACCATTTTCAGTTATTTCATCAATATATGTAAGCATTTTTAGTTAGCACTAAAAAACTACCAGCAAACTCAACCCACATATGCGCGCTTCACATCTTGAAATCCCATCAGGTTACCAATCTGAATTAGTGTTCAAGACTGCATTGAGAATGATGTTGCAAATTCGTGTTCGAGGAAAACAAAATACATGCGTGAGTAAATTGGGGTGACATGCATCCATCGAGGGCCTGTTTGGTTCCTTGGGGAGCTTTGGCTTGCATCGCAAGAAGGAGCTTGGTTGAGGTTGGCCTGGTTGAGCTAATGCAAGAAGTAGAGAAGTGTGTTTGATGGACTACATGATACGAGGCAAGCTAAGCTCAGATTTTGTTTGGTATGTTGCGTGGGGTTGTATATAAGAGATGCTACATACAACAAATGTTTTTTTTGTAATATGCAGATATCTTTGATTCAAGGTTCTTTGGTGGCATGAACTCCAACTCAAATACATTTGATTGAAGTAAAAAAAAATGGTGCTTGTGCATACTCCACACAATCTGCCTTGCATGGGAAAAAGAGCATCGATACTCCATTGCAGTCCACACAATCAGTCCATACTACAATTATAGCAAGAAAAGAGCCTGCCCTAGGAAACACTGCAAGACGAAGCCGTGCAGGTGCACAGCCGCCTGCATCGCGTCGGTGATCCTGTCGCGGATTATCATCCTCTTGCTCTCCGTCGCGTTGGTAAATAATGTGGACGAGCGAAATCTAGTTTTTCTATGGCACAGACGGGTCTTCACAGCCTTGGGAACAGTATTTTCACACGACGTCTAGACAAGAGTATGTACTGGATGTACGTACGTACCGAAAGGCCACTGGTGGAAAAAAGGCCTTTGGTCGCGGTTCGCAACTGCCATTAGTCGCGGTTGCGCAACCGCGACCAAATAAGCGCGACTAAAGCCCCACCTTTAGTCGCGGCTGCTTAAGAATCGCGACTAACGGCCCGTCCACGTGGGCGCCAGCGGCCGTCAAGGCGGAGGACCTTTAGTCGCGGTTCTTCCGCCAACCGCGATTAAAGCCGCCACAGGTTTAGGGTTTTAGCCCCCTAAACCTGTTTTCTGTTTAATTTGTATTGTTTTATTTCTTTTGTGCTTTATTTTAATTTTGAAGGAGTTTCATATATTCTACGGTACTACATACATGCATATGAATGTACAATTTCAAATAAATTTGAAATTAGAACCAAAAAGAATTCAAGAGGAATATACAATATATATTCAATATCATCGGATGACCATATACAATTTTGAACAAGTTTCCATACATGATTTAATCCATATAAAGTTCTACGTCCTCGTAATAGTGTTCTCCTTTAGGATGGAGGACTTCCTGCTGAACCATCCAGCTAGTTCCTCTTGAAGTGGTCGGAAGCGAGCTTCGACTAAGCATCCACGGAGGTTATTCCTCCGAGCATTGGTATCACTCGGAACCCGCCAGAGGTGTATCTCCGGATCATCTCACGAACATAGTATCCACATAGATTGGTCTCCGTGGCTGAATATCCCCAGCATTCTTAGCCTTTGACCTTTTGAATTCTAGCTCTTTTTTGAATTCACCGACCTTTGTATCTACGAACCGTCTCCAAACCCTACGAGGCAAAGAAAATTAAATGAACAAGAGAGTTATTAGTTACTTGATATTAGGAAATGAACGAAATAGGCCGATCGATATAGAGCGCAAATGAATGAAAATAATTACTTCGCAGCATTCTTCTCATGCCGCCCCAAAGCTTTGGATCCATATTCAGAGAGTCGTGGACGAGACATTCGAGGTGTTAACTTTAATTACTAGCAGAATCCAGTGGAACCTGCGGACACGATACATGCACAAGACGTCATGCATAACTCATCGATTAGCCGCCACATACCATGCATGGAGTAAACAAAAGAGAATGTGCTCAAGACGAAACACTCACTCAAAATGGTAAGGAAATAGAATATCACTTTTGAGTTCCTGCTTTGTAAGAAACTGCCACAGGTCTGCCTCCACGTCGGCGGGTGACGCCCAACACATGTCCATTAACGATGTGTGGGTCAATGAACCCAACATCATGGATGTTCCTTACTCGCATTCCTTAATCTTCATTCTGCATGTATAATAGCGGACACAACAATATAGTTAGGACATATATATAGTGCAGGCAATATGAACGAGATGGGGTAGAAATTAATAAATCACTTATAGAACGTAGTAACCGATGATAGATTTGTCGAGCTCAAGAGATTGAAAAGCTGGAACAATTCACTCAGTTCAATTTGTACATAGTAATGTTTGAAGTGATGCTCATGTCTAACTTCCGCATAAATATATTCTTTGGCGCTTTTATTTTTATGTAACCCTTGTACCATTTCAGCAGACCTTTCATTTGTGGAGGTAGATCCTTTTCTCAAGCAGCTCGACGAGAGGCCCATTCTTGACATATGTAATTACTACCTCCTTCTTTGGCGCCTCATCAAGGCCTAACAGTTCACGAAGAGTAATACCTAAGTTGGCCGCTTGTTCTCTCGCACTCGTTACATCAATCCTGTGTTGCCGCAGCTTGTATGATCTCGGGTCATCCGGATGAAGGCTTCCACTATAAGCGGGCAATCGATTGTTTACTTTGTTCCCCGAGCTGGGCAACTTGTTTCCGCTTTTTTACTTTCGCCTTCTCCGCTCTTTGTTCTCCTTGAACATGAGTGCCTGCCTGCAAGTTCACGTGCATAGTCGTTAGGCGGATTCTTCGGCTTGGGACGGTGTGCTCAAAAATGACTTAGCCCACTTCTTTTGCTCATCGAAATACTGGCTTGGGCTCGGGCTCTCTTTTCTTCTTGCAGTCCGCCTTCCATTTCTCCAAATCAGCAGCCGCGACGCGCCGACTTCCTCGGCACTACGCTCCCAAGGCCTTGTGGGGAGAGGCTTCATGATGGCTCCGGTTTGTGGTCTTAGGTACATAAGGGTCCGGTTAATAATCCAGACTGCTTCGCCTCTTTGCCGGAGGTGGATTGGGGCGGCGTCGATCACCACGGACGAGGATCGGGTGCGGCGGTGATCACCCGCCGGACGTTAGGATGGGGAGGCGGCGTCGGCCGACGTGACGGAGGTGTAGGTGAACCGCCACCACCACCACCACCACCACCGCCGCCACCGCCACCACCACCACCGTAGGGGGTGGACTTGTTGTCCTTGGCGCCTCGCTCGAAACTTGATAAACTTCTTTTGCCATAGAATGAAATGGCGCTGACATCTCCAAGTCTTTTCTCCCTTGGTGTAGCAATGTCAATCTCCGTGTCCTCAAACCCTTGGACTATGTCCTCCACCGTGACACGAGCATAGCCATCTTGAATGGGGTTGTTGTGGTGGAGTGCTCTGTAAACATGGTAAAGCACCGCCGATGGCTACCTTCATGGACATGTTCCCGATAGGATAATACAGATGACATTCTTTCATCTCCTTTATATCGCCCACGGGTAGCGAGGAGGCTCCGGTGCAGTAATTTCGACCACCGAGGCTCCGGTGCAGTAATTTCACCACCGAGGCTCCGTGCAGTAATTTCGATCGTCGGTGCATCCGCACCAGCCGGTGGGGCCTCCGTGGAAGCCACGCCGCTTCTCCGCTGCTGGCTTCCGAGATCCGCCGGATGATCTTCATGCTGCACCCGAGCTGCATCTCTTTCGCTACTAGTACACTCATGGTTTTCTTCATCACATCCATTTCGATGCCAACCGCGCCACAACATCTGCTTCCCGATCCATCTTTCTCTTACGGCTTCAGAACTGACGGGTCATCGCTCGGGGAACCCTATTTTCCACGGAATGTGCCCCATGCCTCGTGACACGCCCTCCGTGTTCAGGATTCCCGAGGGCTTTTGTCGGTAGCGTCGTTCTCTCTCGTTGAACTTGATCTTCCCTGTTGAGCATCCTTCATTGCGCCAATAAGGGCTTGGGTGGGTTTAATTATTTTGCCCCGTAAACACACTCCCCTGTCTCCGGGTTCAGCGTTCCCCATGCCCGCACCACCAGCTTTTGGCCCTTGGGTCCCATCCTCCGCACTGGATGGATTCTCGCGCCCTCACTCGTTCTCCATCTTCTCCAACCTAGGCACCCAAATGCGATACCCTCCGGCCCCATAACATGATTGTACTCCTTCTTAGCCGCATTTTCCTTATTTTTTTCGATATTTGAATGAACTGCTCCGATTTCTTTTGCTTCACAAATTCTGGCCAATCATGTTTCAGTTTCTCATATTGTCCTTTGAAATCCGAGTCTTGTTACGCTTGACAAAGTCACGGGCTAGATTTTGCTTGAATTTCCGAATGCGCCGGCCATCTTATGAAGAGCGAACTGTTTGACTAGCCTCCTCCTCTCCTTGTTTTCCTCAATCTTGTTACCCTCCTCCTCTCCAACATGTACAGCTGATCTACAACATCATTGTCATTCATTAAATGTTTTCTCAACCAACTGCCGAAAGTCTCCATGTGGGCCTTCCTAATCCAGGATTCAGGCTTCCCCGGGTTGTCGAACGTAAAATATTCTTGTGTTTCTCAAAGTACGGAGCCACCAAGCTGGAATTGGTCAAGACAAAGGTGGTGTGCTTCAACCGAGAATGGCCGTCCATACATATCGTTGATTTCCTTCCGATCGTGTTTTTCCACTTAGTCTCCCCTCGTGCGCGATCGAGGAAGACCAATCGGCTTAAGGTCGGGAACAAAGTCAACACAAAACTCAATTACCTCCTCATTTCCATAGCCCTTGGCGATGCTTCCTTCCGCCTAGCACGGTTACTGAACATATTTCTTTAATACTCCCATGAACCTCTCAAGGGGAACATATTGTGTAGAAATACAGACCGAGAACGAAAATCTCTTCGACTAGGTGAACCAGGAGGTGCGTCATAATATTGAAGAAGGATGGCGGAACACCAACTCAAACCGACAAGACATTGGATCACATCGCTCAGAACCGTGGTAGAACTTCCGGATTGATTACCTTCCGAGAGATTGCATTGAGGAATGCACATAGCTTCACAATGGCTACTCGAACATTTTCCGGCAGAGCCCCTCAAAGCAATCGGAAGCAATTGCGTCATAATCACGTGGCGATCGTGAGACTTGAGGTTTTGGAACTTTTCTCCGCCATGTTTATTATTCCCTTTATATTGGACGAGAATCCAGACGGGACCTTCATACCGCTCGGGCATTCAAAAAGATGACCTTCTCTTCTTTGGTCGAGCGTAGTGGGCACGACCTTGAAACCATTCGGATCTGGTCATCGTGGTCTTTCAAAGGTTGCTGGTCTGCCGTGCTTCCTTTGTATCATTTGTCTTCCCATACACGCCCAAGAAGCTTAGGAGGTTCACGCAAATATTCTTCAGAACGTGCATCACGTCGATTGCAGAGCGGACATCTAGGACTTTCCAATATTCTAGCTCCCAAAATATAGATTTCTTCTTCCACATGGCTGCGTGCCGTCGGCTCCCTTCGAACTGATTGTCCGCCAGACCCTTTCCAAAGATGACTTTCAAATCCTTGACCATATCAAATACCTCAGCACCGGTCGTTCCGCGAGCTTCGCCGGTGATCTGCCTTGCCGTTGTAATGCTTGCCTTTCTTTTTCATGGATGAATTTTCGAAGAAATCGACGATGCCCAAGGTACACGTTCTTCTTACAATTTGGCAAATGTACACTTTCGGCCTCATGTAAGCAAGTGCGTGCATGCATTGTATCCCTTATTTGACAAATTCCGAAGGTTACTAAGAGCAGGCCAATCGTTGATGGTTACGAAAAGCAACGCTTCAGAGGTCAAATTCTCTTGTTTGTGCTCATCCCACACACGGACACCACCCCACAGCTGTAAAAGTTCATCAACTAATGACCTTAGGTACACATCGATGTCGTTGCCGGGTTGCCGGACCTTGGATGAGCACCGCATCATAATGAACTTCCGCTTCATGCACAACCAAGGAGGAAGGTTGTAGATGCATAGAGTCACGGGCCAGTGCTATGGCTGGAGCTCTCGCCAAAAGGATTCATGCCATCCGTATTTAGAGCAAATCTTATGTTCCTTACGCCATTGCAAAATCTTTGAACCATCTGTCGATCTTTCTCCATTGCGCTCCATCTGCGGTGTGTCTCAACTCCCGTCCGACTTACGGTCCTCTTTGTGCCATCGCAACAACTTGGCATGCTCTTTGTTCCTGAACAGACGTTTCAACCGTGGTATTATAGGAGCATACCACATCACCTTGGCGGAACCCTCTTCCGGGTTTCGCCTCAACATCGTCACCGTGGTCATCGCCTCGATCTTATAACGCAATGCAAAGGCATACCGGCATTCATTCAAATTCTCGATTCACCGCGGTAGAGGATGCAATCGTTGATGCATGCATGTATCTTCGTAACCTCTAAACCTAGAGGGCGATAACCTTCTTTGCTTCAGACGCATCTTGGCGGGCAACTCGTTATCCTTTGGAAACATATTCTTCAACATTTTCAGCAAGTTTTCAAATGCCGAGTCAGCTACACCTGCCTCGCCTTCCATTTCAGCAAATCCATTGTGCAGCCCAGCTTTTTCAGACCATCATCGCATCCGGGTACAGCGCCTTTCGTGATCCTCTAACATGCGATCCAAATTCTCCTCTCCTTTTCAGTTTCGCATGGCGTCTCCGTGCATCAAGCAATGGTCCGACCAAGATCATCAACGGGATCATCACGTGCCTCTTCTTCACCTTCCCTTCACCTTCAAAGATCCTCCATGAAAGTATCACCGAAATGAGCAAGATAGCTTTCATCGATGAAATCATCCCTTCTTCATCTTCTTCCATTATAACCCTCTTTCTCCATGCTTGGTCCAACAATTATAGCTTGGCATGAAACCCTTCAAGCAGATGCATGTGAACATCTCTTGAGGAAGAGTAACCTTCCGATTCTTACAGATAACACATGGACAGATAACAAAACCCCGCTTGTTCGCATTAGCCACTACGAGGAAATCTTTCAAACCCGTAGTGAACTCACGCGGAGAGTCGGTTACCAGACATCCATTGCCGATTCATCTGCATTATTATAATATAAAATATATAATTAACCATCATGCATTTGTTAAACTAACTAGCTACAAACAATATAAATTAAACAATGAACTACACACATGCATATTTTATCAATGACACATCAAAGGTTCATCAAGTTGCTAACCGCGATCGAGGAGTGTGGCTCCAACACTTCATGTCATGTTTGTTTCATGCTCTTGGGGCATTTCATCAAACACCTTATGTGCATAAGAGGAACCAAAAGCAAACCTACACCCACTTGTGAAGAGAATGGCTCCAAATGGCTAAGTGTTGGCTGCTGGATGGGTATATATAGTGTAGCGACCCGACCTCAGACGGTCAAGCCTCGTGTTATCGTGCCATCCTCGGATCAAGATCTTTGGCACACAAGACATCAATGTATATATCAAAGTGCAATCACATGTATAAATAACGAAATGATATATACCTCATAATAATCAGCGGAAACAAATCAAACGGGTGTGGAGTCCCATCAACGCCATCGGCAGGTTGAGTGTAGACCGTAACCTCAGATCGTAACTCTTACTCGTCGAGAAAATATCTGCAACATGATACGTTGCAGCCGTGTAGGTCAAGACATTGAATGTACCGCAAGATCACAATAAGATAAAACAGATGATAAACTATACTATATGCAATATGGCTTTATGGCTCTGTATCTGAGTTTTGTTTGCGTAAAAGCTGGTTTTATTTTCCCTACATCAAAAGGATAAATGAAGTCTATACTATGGAGTGCCTTATCATGACATGGTTCCGCCAACCGATGTCTCATAGCCCAAAATCATCATAAGTTGCCCACAATTAAGTTATCATCCGTGTTGAGAGTTCCGAGATAGATCCAGTCCAGAGGCTCAAATTGTCCGTGAATCGGGACACGGCTAATCGATTAGGTTTTAACCTCCGCAGAGGTTTGTACACTTTACCCGCAAGATTCGATCCTCTCTTTAAGTTCTCGCACTTCGTGAGTGTTTGAGAACAAGATGACCAAACATGGTCTTCCAAAGAGTTCCTCCGACCACCGTCCGGTACCCATCCAATCCTACCGTAGCTCTACATCCGCTAGTACCGCCCCACCAGAGTCACAACTAAGGTCAACCAAGCAGAGCCCATAATGACTTGCGGTTGCAGGTAAGCTTCCGGCGTGAAGTATTCTTCCGTCTCTTTGAGTCTGGGTGAAGCTTTCCGCAAGATGTCATGGCGCTTCTCCATGCATCCCGCCAACCACCGGTTTCTCCAGGCTGCCCGTCAACCGCCCTTCACCCAAAGAGTGTGTATTGAAATCCTGTCTCGAGTCTTGAAGTCTTGAGGTCTTGAAGATGCAGTCCTTGCAGATTCCATCACGGAGTTGTCGCCATTGACGAGAATCCTCCATTCTCACACCACTCCGTGCACTCATACCAAACCCCGTCTACTATAGCGTAGCATTAAAAGAAATAACGTCCCGGGCTTGGTAACAGGGTGATGGGTTCCTACCTCATGCATACTACTCAACTACAAGAATTTCAATAACACTACTGAGGGGTGGTTGCAAAGGTGCCACTAAATGCAATAAAACATAGGTAAGAAAAGCATGGTCAAAGTGAACTTGCTCGGTTGACGATCTTGAAAAACTAGGGTTTCAGTAGTAGCAATCTTCGACCGGAAATTCTACCGACGCAAACAATAACTATAATAAGCACATAGCAATAGGATCACCTAACACAACATAACAAAAGTAACATAAGCAACAAATCAACCAAAACCAAATCCAAAAGAAAAACTCAAAGAAACAATTCAAGTTTCCTACTTCAAACAACAACTAGAACTAGTTTTTATATAATAAAATTTTTCTAACATGACCTAATCATGGTTTTAAGTTAACTTAACAGAAAAGGATTCACTAAGCAACTAGGAGCAAAAAGAATTAATTAAAAAGCTATTATAAAACTCATTTTAGGCCTAATCCAATTTCCATTAAGAAAATAATTTAAAACTTTTATTAATTATAAATAAAAGTTCATCTACTAGAATGACAGAAACTAACCTAGAATAACTAATCACAAGTTAAAAATAAATTAATTTACTAATTAATTAAATAGGAAAACAGGAACTAGTTAATTAATTAGGATTAATAGAATTCTGCCTAAAACTAATTATTTATTAATCCTAAAATACCCAAGTTAATTTCTAGGGTTTGGCAATGACAAAATAAAGTTGGGGCAAAAAGAATCATGCAAAATAATTTTTCTAACTAAAGTTATAGCAGATTTACTATTCTGACTAAAACTAAAATAAAGCAATTTTAATTATTTTAACATAGCTAAATATATATTCTACAAAAACTACATAAAATTTGCAATCCAACAAAAAAGAATCACTCAAAAATATTAAACAGAATAAAAGATATGAATTTTTGAAAACAGAAACTATTCTGCTAAAACAGAAAATCAAAATAAAAAGAAAAAGGCCTAATGGGCCTATACTGTGCTCTCGCAGTAACTTAGTCTAAACGGGCCCTAGGGTTAACTAAAACGAACCGGCCAAAATAAAATAAAACCTAACCTAAAATAAACCGATTGACCGGCCGGTTTTATAATAAAACCTATTCTTCTGGGGTTTCTAATCTTAGCCGCCTAAGATGGATCGGACGGGAGGAGATCCCGACGACGCATCGGAGTCCGGCGACGGCGGAGGCGGGCGAGAGGCGGCGAGGGCTCCGGTCGTCGGAGAGGTCGAGGAGCCGTCTTGGGCGCGTGAGCACGAGGAGGGTTCGGTGGGGTCGGGTTGGTCGGGGACCAGGCGCCGACGGCGGCGATAATGGCGGCGGCAAGGGCTTGGCCCCAGCGAGCACGAGCGGGAGGGAGAGGAGGTGCGGCGAGGTCTCGGGAGGGGAATGGGTGCGGGGTGGCGGCTTTTATAGCCGGGGTCGTCGGGATCGGAGGGGATCGGGGCGATCGGGGATCCCGGATCCCGGGATCCGGTCGATCTCCGGCGAGGTCGAGGCGTGGGCGAGGGGGGAAGAAGAGGGGGCGGGTCCCACGGGTCAGCGAGAGAGAGAGGGGTGAGGAGGGAGCGGTCGACCGGCGCGTAGCGCCTTCGGGCGAGGGGGAGGGAGAGGGGGAGCTGGGCCGGCTCGCTGGCGCCAAGTGGGCTGGGCTGGTGGGCCCGCCTGCTGGGGTTCGGGGGCTGGCTGGGGCTGGGGGGAAGTCTGGTGGCGCTGAGGGGGGTTTCTTTATTTTTTTAAAATAAAACAAGAACAAAAATAAAATCCTATCTATAAATATTTTATATAGGGTATATATATACCAAAATGATCGAAAAAGATTTTCTACAACATGAACTATTTTTCAAGTTCAAATAAAATACACAAAATTTAAATAAAATAAAGAGTGTTTCTGCCCTAATAAAATCCAATAAAATCATTTTAAAAATACCAAAATGACTTCAAATTTCTTTTCTCCTAATTTTTTCATTGAAGGAATCATTTTACCCTATTTCCATTTATTTGTTTTAGGAGGAAAATAATTTGAATAAAGCCCAAATAATACCAAATTTGAAAGGGGTTTCAAAATACCTTCCAATGACTTTCAATTTGGTTCTTTTAACTTCCAACTCATATTTCATATAATTGAAGAAGTCATTTTATCTTCCCTCATGAAAATCATTGAGTTGCATAAAGTTTTGAATTTGAAATATCCCAAAATGAAATTCAAATCTTTTTCCCAAAACCCTTTTCATTTCAACATGGAAGAAGTCATGTCATCTTCACTCTAGGTTTTGGTGTTGCAATGAACTTGAGTTCAATTGGGATCCAAAAATGCAAAGGGGAAAGTTTTGGGAAAGTCATTTCATTCCCTCTCATTCAACTTTCAAAAGTTTCAAATTTCACTCAGTTTCACTCAAGCCATCAAACCAACAATCAGACAATCAAGCATAGTTATTTATTTAATATAACATTCCAAAATCTAGAATTTTGGGATGTTACAAACCTACCACACTTAAAATGAATCTCGTCCTCGAGATTCGAAGAGGCTAGCAAGAAAAGGTTAGGGGTTGGGGGTCTCCTAGCAAATGTGTTGGTCAGAAAGGTCAGGGGTGCTACCACACTAAAAAAACAAGGTCATGGTTCCAATAAACTCAGATATTTCCTCTGAAGGGCTGACAATGTATGTCTCTTCACATATCTTACAATAGCTCCTTCTTTAAAGCTCTTCTGTCTGAAGCATAGAGTTTTCCTCAAAAGCTTGGGTCGGTTCGTCAAAGTTGAAGTTCGTCCGAGACTGGATCTTCTTAGCTGATGGGTCTGTGTCCATTCTAAACAACCCTCGAAATACTCATGGTGGTCTACAATTTATGGTTTTCTCCTGCAGAAAACGGGTCTGGGTTGAACCTCACCGATAACCTACGCTTGGCAACAAATGCCATGTACATGGGTTTATCATCCTACCACTCTAAGGCTTAAGCAAGGCTTCAACGAGCGTCGCCACTTTACTATGGTTAAGTCTCTCAGATTTACCATTCCAAATAGCAAGAGTGAAAGATACGAGTAAGTCGGTATGGTGATCAATCCATTCCGCACCTGATCATTACCTCAGATAAGGTTTAGCGAATCTCGTATTCTAACACTCGGTCATTCTCACAAGCATTGCAGAATTTCTCTTGTCCACGAACTGGGTTCGAGTAAATCCATGGGTTCTGCAAGCCAAACAAAACATCTATCGTTACTTCACCACTCTTAGGTTTTTGCGTAACCTACGAAACGTATGCTGATTGGATCACTGATTCTTCCAAATATACTCCTTTATCAAGGGTACATCTGTTCCTTCTCGAAATCCTGGGCCTGTGTTTTATGGCCCACTTCAACACTAGTGCAGTTTTAACTCATCTTTGGAGTAACTCTCTTGTTACACCTTCTTTAATTCCAATAGTACTCTGTTACTTCATACCATCATATCAAGAACAAAACTCCAACTTATTTTGTCCAGCTTCCTCCTATGGACCGTCATGAACAACACATTTCTTTCTTCATTGATCCTGTGGTTTTACAGAGTACTATGACCAAAATAAATGCACAAGTTTATCCATAACATCTCACCAATCTTTCATTACATCCTTAATCATTTTTCGTGAATCCAAATTCCAATAAGTACTTTGTTACAAATGCTGCCACCCACATGGTTCGGTATGGTCAGACATTACTTCCAACTTTATTCATTTTTCCTCCTTGAGGATTCTTCATCCCATCGAATTGTGCGACATGTGCCTTGAATTCTTCAATCTTCGGTTCATTGTGGTGGCCTTGAGCTTCACCTCCATCATCTCCGTATGCACTTCACTTAGGTATTCCTGAGTATGACGGAGTCTTGCTTCAAGTATTTCTCCGATCTGACGTATGGCTTCCATGGCTGCTTCACGAACAGCATCGAAGAAAGTTGCTTGTGGCACACGTGAAATGAAAAAGTACTGCCCCATCATTTTTGGGCAAACTCCTTTCACACGGTGGAGGTGTACCTCCACATACCAAAGTTCCACTCCCTTATGCATGAAGGGGTAGCCTTTGTAGACTGCATCTCCTTCAAGGTGAATATGCTTCATCATGTCCTTCAGGATCTTCGGGTAATCATGTTCACTTGTCAGGGTCATGATTGTTTCCGGGCCTTTAAAGAAAGACTCATAAAGGATCGTCATCTGCAGTTGTATAAAAAAAAGTGGTGCTCATAATGAGGTACATATCTCCTGGGGCACACATTCATATCATCCAAACAAAACTTCAAACTCAATTTCCAATTTCCTGTTTATGCATCACAACTCACCTTCTTCCATGTTCATCAATATTAATTTCCAAGATAAAATATGACAACTCCTTAAAGCTTTTCAGCATGTGACATTACAACTTTATTGAGTCATGAACTATTACAATCTCAGGGTAATCTATTACATAACTCAACTCATTGAGCTCATGAAAATGAAATTGCTTTCTACTACTCTTATTATCCATAATCAAAATTCCAACTACTCAGCTCCAGCTTTCGTCTTGTCGGAACATTTAGTAGCATAATGTCCTGCTTCCTTGCAGCGAAAGCAAATGACTTTCGATAAGTCTTTGGGCTTCTTGGAGATGGTGCCTGCTCCTTGAGTTCCTTGCTTCTTTTCGGGACAATGATTGGCGTAATGCCCGACGTCCTTACATTCAAAACAGGTAATATGACTCTTGTCCCTATTTGCAGAAATTGGGTTGTTCTGAGGGTGTCTTTGTTTTCTCTTCCGGTTTCCTCGTTTCGATCAATCCCTCTATTCCGTGGATCAAACTCTATTGCTTCCGTCGGAAGTATCCGGATACTCTTTTCTTTCCTTGGTGCAACACGGTGAAAATGTCCTTCTTCTCCACATGAATAGCGTGCATTGAGTAAAATCTGTTGAGACCTTCTCCATCCAGGTCTTCAACACTTTCACCATTCTTGGTTCTTCTAGATCTTCCTTGAGGGCTTCTTTCATTCCATCTTCCCGCTTCGAATAGTTTGTTGCACCGTGGAGTAAATGTGACATCGCACCGGTAGTGGGTGGTTCCTTCACACAGAAGCAAGTCACCGCTAGTTGGGCATTCCTCACCTGGGTGTTTCTCCTCACAATGAGGGCATCCATCCTTGTGTTCCTCCCGGTGTGTCCTATTTCTCCGCAAATCTTGCGAGCACAAGTTTTCTTCTTGGGTTATCATAGAGCTTCCGGATGAGACGTGATCTCATCAGGGTCTTCTTGAATTCCTCCCAAGTTCTTGCTCCATTAAATCCCTGTATGGCTTGATGCATGTTCCACCAGGTTGCAGCACTTTCGTAAAGTCTTGAAGAGCGTATTGGACCTCATACTTCCTTGAAACCAAATTGCTCCCAAGTGGGTTTCCATGTTCGCATCCATAGCTCGCCTCGGGCTGAGTCTTCGGTCCGAGAATATCACCAACTTCATTCATCATCTATGGGGTTCAAAGGTTTTAGGGTGAGATGAGAGAGAGGTGGGGAGGGATATACACACAATACAAACAATAGTTTTTGAAGAAACAAGTTTTACTTTGTGGCTGTCAGAAAAACATCAAACAAATGACAGCTCACAAATCATCGTGATCTAACGAGGTGTATAGCAGGGTTTGGTCTTCTAAAGGTCAAATAATTCTTCAGATCCTTCAAGTCTTGAGTCTTCAACTGTTGTAGATTCTAATGGAGAAATCCTCTTTACTCAAGGGGTCATCAGTTCTCCAAATCAAATCCTTCTTGAGCGCCTTCATTGATCCTCCGGTGATCAAAGGATAAGGGGTATATTCTAACTATTTGAGGTGAGAGGGTCTATCTGATAAAATCAGAAAAGATGAGAAGTAAAGGATCTGTTTGAAAATAAAGTTTTTTGAGACCTCCTGTCCTAGGGGCTTTCCGGTTTCTAGGGTCACGTCCTACAGTCAACATGTGCTCTGATACCATTTCTGTAGCGACCCGACCTCAGACGGTCAAGCCTCGTGTTATTGTGCCATCCTCGATCAAGATGTCGGCACACACAAGACATCAATGTATATATCAAAGTGCAATCACATGTATAAATAACGAAATGATATATACCTCATAATAATCAGCGGAAACAAATCAAACGGGTGTGGAGTCCCATCAACGCCATCGGCAGTTGAGTGTAGACCGTAACTCAGATCGTAACTCTTACTCGTCGAGAAAATATCTCGCAACATGATACGTTGCAGCCGTGTAGGTCAAGACATTGAATGTACCGCAAGATCACAATAAGATAAAACAGATGATAAACTATACTATATGCAATATGGCTTTATGGCTCAGATTCGAGTTTTGTTTATAAAAGCTGGTTTTATTTTCCCTACATCAAAAGGATAAATGAAGTCTGTACTATGGAGTGTCTTATCATGACATGGTTCCGCCAACCGATGTCTCATAGCCCAAAATCATCATAAGTTGCCCACAATTAAGTTATTAGTCCGGTGTTGAGAGTTCCGAGATAGATCCAGGTCCAGAGGCTCAAATTGTCCGTGAATCGGGACACGGCTAATCGATTAGGTTTTAACCTCCGCAGAGGTTTGTACACTTTACCCGCAAGATTCGATCCATCTCTTTAAGTTCTCGCACTTCAGAGTGTTTGAGAACAAGATGACCGAAAACATGGTCTTCCAAAGAGTTCCTCCGACCACCGTCCGCACCCATCCAATCCTACCGTAGCTCTACATCTGCTAGTACCGCCCCACCAGAGTCACAACTAAGGTCAACCAAGCCGAGCCCATAATGACTTGCGGTTGCATGTAAGCTTCCGGCGTGAAGTATTCTTCCGTCTCTTTGAGTCTGGGTGAAGCTTTCCGCAAGATGTCATGGCGCTTCTCCATGCATCCCGCCAACCACCGGTTTCTCCTGGGCTGCCCGTCAACCGTCCTTCACCCAAAGAGTGTGTATTGAAATCCTGTCTCGAGTCTTGAAGTCTTGAGGTCTTGAAGATGCAGTCCTTGCAGATTCCATCACGGAGTTGTCGCCATTGACGAGAATCCTCCATTCTCACACCACTCCCTGCACTCATACCAAACCCCGCCTACTATAGCGTAGCATTAAAAGAAATAACGCCCCGGCTTGGTAACAGGTGATGGGTTCCTACCTCATGCATACTACTCAACTACAAGAATTTCAATAACACTACTGAGGGGTGGTTGCAAAGGTGCCACTAAATGCAATAAAACATAGGTAAGAAAAGCATGGTCAAAGTGAACTTGCCTGGTTGACGATCTTCGAAAAACTAGGGTTTCGTAGTAGCAATCTTCGCACTCCGGAAATTCTACCGACGCAAACAATAACTATAATAAGCACATAGCAATAGGATCACCTAACACAACATAACAAAAGTAACATAAGCAACAAATCAACCAAAACCAAATCCAAAAGAAAAACTCAAAGAAACTCAAGTTTCCTACTTCAAACAACAACTAGAACTAGTTTTTTATATAATAAATTTTTTCTAACATGACCTAATCATGGTTTTAAGTTAACTTAACAGAAAAGGATTCACTAAGCAACTAGGAGCAAAAAGAATTAATTAAAAAGCTATTATAAAACTCATTTTAGGCCTAATCCAATTTCCATTAAGAAAAATAATTTAAAACTTTTATTAATTATAAATAAAAGTTCATCTACTAGAATGACAGAAACTAATCTAGAATAACTAATCACAAGTTAAAAATAAATTAATTTACTAATTAATTAAATAGGAAAACAGAACTAGTTAATTAATTAGGATTAATAGGATTCTGCCTAAAACTAATTATTTATTAATCCTAAAATACCCAAGTTAATTTCTAGGGTTTGGCAATGACAAAATAAAGTTGGGGCAAAAAGAATCATGCAAAAATAATTTTTCTAACTAAAGTTATAGCAGATTTACTATTCTGACTAAAACTATAATAAAGCAATTTTAATTATTTTTAACATAGCTAAATATATATTCTACAAAAACTACATAAAATTTGCAATCCAACAAAAAAAGAATCACTCAAAAATATTAAACAGAATAAAAGATATGAATTTTTGAAAACAGAAACTATTCTGCTAAAACAGAAAATCAAAATAAAAAGAAAAAGGCCTAATGGGCCTATACTGTGCCCTGCGCGTAACTTAGTCTAAACGGGCCCTAGGGTTAACTAAAACGAACCGGGCCAAAAAAATAAATAAAAACCTAACCTAAAAATAAACCGATTGGACCGGCCGGTTTTATAAATAAAACCTATTCCCTTGGGGTTTCTAATCTTAGCCGTCTAAGATGGATCGGACGGGGGAAGGAGATCCCGACGACGTACCGGAGTCCGGCGACGGCGGAGGCGGCGGCGAGAGTGCGGCGAGGGCTCCGGTCGTCGGAGAGGTCGAGGAGTCGCCGCTTGGGCGCGGGAGCACGAGGAGGGTTCGGTGGGGTCGGGTTGGTCGGGGGACCAGGCATCGACGGCGGCGACAATGGCGGCGGTGGGCTTGGCCCATGAGCACGAGCGGGAGGGAGAGGAGGTGCGGCGAGGTCTCGGGAGGGGGAATGGGGTGCGGGGGTGGCGGCTTTTATAGCCAGGGGGTCGTCGGGGATCGGAGGGGGATCGGGGGGCGATCGGGGATCCGGATCCTTCGGGATCCGGTCGATCTCCCATGAGGTCGAGGCGTGGGCGAGGGGGAAGAAGAGGGGCGGGTCCCACGGGTCACGAGAGAGAGGGTGAGGAGGAGGCGGTCGATCGGCGCCAGAGCGCCTTCGGCGAGGAGGAGGGAGAGGGGGGGCTGGGCTCACGGGCCAGTGGTGGGCTGGGGTGGGCCCGGCTGTGGGGTTCGGCACTGGCTGGGCCAGGGGTCTCTGGCGCCTGAGGGGGGTTTTTTATTTTTTAAAATAAAACAAGAACAAAAATAAAATCCTATCTATAAATATTTTATATAGGGTATATATATACCAAAATGATCGAAAAAGATTTTCTACAACATGAACTATTTTTCAAGTTCAAATAAAATACACAAAATTTAAATAAAATAAAGAGTGTTTCTGCCCTAATAAAATCCAATAAAATCATTTTTAAAAATACCAAAATGACTTCAAATTTATTTTCTCCTAATTTTTTCATTGAAGGAATCATTTTACCCTATTTCCATTTATTTGTTTTAGGAGGAAAATAATTTGAATAAAGCCCAAATAATACCAAATTTGAAAGGGGTTTCAAAATACCTTCCAATGACTTTCAATTTGGTTCTTTTAACTTCCAACTCATATTTCATATAATTGAAGAAGTCATTTTATCTTCCTCATGAAAATCATTGAGTTGCATAAAGTTTTGAATTTGAAATATCCCAAAATGAAATTCAAATCTTTTCCCAAAACCCTTTTCATTTCAACATGGAAGAAGTCATGTCATCTTCACTCTAGGTTTTGGTGTTGCAATGAACTTGAGTTCAATTGGGATCCAAAATGCAAAGGGAAAGTTTTGGGAAAGTCATTTCATTCCCTCTCATTCAACTTTCAAAAGTTTCAAATTTCACTCAGTTTCACTCAATCCATCAAACCAACAATCAGACAATCAAGCATAGTTATTTATTTAATATAACATTCCAAAATCTAGAATTTTGGGATGTTACATATAGGGGAGGGGCTTTAGTTGCGGTTGGCCTGGCAAACCGTGACTAAAGGTGCCGAAAACCTTTAGTCATGGTTGTCTGGCCAACCGCGACTAAAGACCTCACGCGCCACTGGCCACCGAGCGCCTGGCCCAGGCCTTTGGTCGCGGTTCACCTCGAATCATGATTAAAGGTCCCATTAGTCGCGGTTACTACAGCTTCGCGACTTATGGGGCTGGACGGAAGCCTGTTTTTCCACCAGTGGGCGTGTGGTTGAACGAAGCAATGGTCACAGATGTAGACGCAACTTCTACACAGAGTAGCACACTAGCTGTTTTCACACGACTTCTGTACTTCATCTTCATGAGGAGGAGGAACACCAAGTAGAAACGGAATACAAGTTAGCAGGGCCGGTCCATACATATTCGGGGCCCTGGGGCAAGACGACAAAACGGGGCCCTTATAGACAAATAAAAATTCAGAATATATTGTATTTCGAAAGCAATTCAGTACATAGCATATGAAGGTCTTTGAACTATAAAACACATACCACAAATTATTTATTTATAACGGTCCAGAGAACTACATCATAATAGTATGGAAAATATAGTTCTACAAAAGATCGCTCATCTAAGTGCCGCAAAGAGACCATCATCTTGCTCTTCTAAGTATGAAAACCTTGTCAATGTCTCCAACAAACTCAAAAATCTCCATAGCACGCAACGGCACATCAGATTATGTTGAAGTCATTTGCCGTAGTCGTAATTTCGAGAAGAGATCATCTAATTCAGCATAACTGTCAGAAAGTGTTTCTACAAATTTAGCACAACATTTGCGTAATTTAATATCATTCAATAACTTCAAGTCTTTTGAGCCAAGAAATTCTGAACACTTTAAGTTCTTCGAAAAACTACCGGTTCTAAAAGAAAATTGTCAATTGAACCTTTCTGAGATCCAACCAATATCTCGCTAATTTTTTCACTTCCTTTTCTCACTGATAAACATTTTTTAGAAGACAAGTCATCAAACAATCACAGAAAAACAGTCAATACAGGAAACAAAAGCACCTGAATACGGGCATATGCATGGCTTGATGTCGAATTGTCGATGTAGCTTCCCAGATCTGCAAGGCTGCAACACTCGTTCTCGGTCCCCTCTTCTCATCCCTAGATCCAATGAAGCTTTGAAGAACTGGCAACAGAAGAGTAGGAACTAGGAAGAGAAGAATTGGAGATGTCAAATGGAGCAATCGCAGGCGGAGAGCCGGGCTATTTAACAGCGAATCAAAAGAGTACATGATTAAGGGAAGGAGGGGGACGTACCATCTCTGATCCGGTGATGCCTCAAACGTCTACTTTGTGGGGAGCGTTGAGGATGCAGAGAGAGATGATTGGGGAAGGGAATAGCACCGTTGAACTCCATTAATGGATGCGCGGGAGCGGAGCCTCAAATCTAGAAGTACGTGGGAGCGGCGGCGCTGTTCTCCGGGGTGGAGAATTTGGGGAGGAGCCGAGGAGACTGGAGACGTGCAGCGTAGCGAAGCGGTCAATTCTTTCATTTTTTTCCTAATACGTATACTATACTAATACCTGGGCCGGGGCCCCTACCTCCCAGGGACCCAGGGCGGTCGCCTCGTTGCCCCGGCCTATGGGCTGGCCGTGCAAGTTAGTGACTGATCGACAAAGGTGAGAGGGGGGGGGGGGGGGCTTTGCCCCCACCCCGGGCGTCCCTATCGGGGCCGGCCCACATGGGTTAACTTCAAACTTCATTTTGCTCCGCTCGCTCGTGCGGGCGCTTCGCTTACGCATGCAGTCATGTCGATCGAGACTCTTCTGGATCGAGCTGCGTGCATATATGCAAGTGCTCCGCGCCCGATCCCCCTGCTGTGTGCTCTACAGTTGCACGAGCAGGCGTATAATACCTCGTTCAAAGTCACCGTGCCGTGATCGAGAAAACACATCTTTTTGTTATTGATTCGCGAGATAAATAAACTGATGGTCATCGAAGTTGTGGCTGAAGCACACTACGATCACTGGACTTCAGAATACGCTCAATAAGATAATTGAATATGAATTGCGGTGATTATACGGTCACTTTCTCACCGCAGAGCTCAGTATTCTATTTGCATGCACTTCGTTGACTGGTCAAATAGTCTGCATGTGTCGATGAACAAAAAGGTCTGCATGGTACCTAGTGAAGGCTGGTCAGCGGCAATACTCTCCCTGTCCTGTTGATCCCACTTGTCAGTTTACGAAATAAAAAGCAAATAAAAGAGTAAGAACAGTGCGCGAAGGCGTAGAACTCGAACCCGATATCTTTCGGTCTTCCTTCTTTTATATAAACTGGTTGAATGCCCATGCTTTGCCACGGGACAATATAGAGATGCTAGAGACATTAGTGTGAAATGATAGTTCTTTCTATGAACCTAGATGTCAAGCAATGCATGCATCTGGTTTACTCGCCCCGAATATTGATGGCCTTCTCCTTGTTTCCCCTTTCCACAATGACCAAGCACCCACTCTTCCTCCCTATGGGACATCTCCTTCACGCTCATGCCGTTAGGACAAGTTAGAGTCTTTCTACTACCATCCCAACCTAAATGACATATCATGATGAAAAAAATACAAAAATATAGTAAAACTTAAGATCTTGTACTACCTCTGTAACATAATATAAGACGTTTCTTTGACACTATAATAATACAAAGGGAGTAATCAATAACATTGCAAACCTGTGAGAAAAACGACAAATAAGTGCTGAAAAGGAAGCAAAAATTAAGATCCATAACTTGGTCGTACAATTTACACGATAAATGAAATACATGTTAGGACCAGCTAGGAAGGCCCTTGCCTCCTGCCACATGGCCAGGTCACGGAGACGAGCCTGCAGCTCCATCTTTATGCACACATGAGCGTGGCAGTGTAGAAACCTATTAGACCATAAAAACGCGCGTTGCCGCGCCCGTCTCATCTTAAGTAAATTTAACCAAAAGATGCTAGAAATATTCTGGAAAATCTTAAAAGAAATAGTATTTTAAAACATCACAAATTGAATTATATCTACAGTCGGGATATTTATATCTTCCAAATACCAGACACTTATTGAGTGCCGGACTGCCGGTACATCCAAAATATGCCATGCCACACAACATATTTGGTTTACACGTGCAAAAGCTGGCCAAAATGAAATAATACAACAGTACTTTTGTAATTAAGTCCACGAACAGATCTTTAAGTAACCAACGAAATATTTAATTGTCCATATGCATGCAGGTAGAGTTAGCTGGTGTTGTCTGTCTATTGATGCAAGTTGTGCCATTAGGAATAGGACATCACACATAGACATTCTCCACACATTCGAAAATGTTCGGGAACGAAAGAAAAATGTAATAATCTCACTATTTCAACAACACACAACCAGTTAGAAGCCTAACTTCTTTAGCAAGAAGCCAAGAAAAATGTCATTTCCTTGTGTAACTGTCGCAAGCAACATTCTGGAATCAATCACCAAAGAATTGGAAGCGGTATTTGAGGGGGAAAACACTCCTAATAAGGCATGGTTGAAGAAATTATTGTTTAGGGCAAACCTAATAAATCAAGGAAATTAAGAAAGAAAATTAACATGAATGCAATATTCAACTTTCTGTAGTATTCTCTATTAGCTCATGATAAAATGGAAGGGTGATTTCTGAAATCACAAATTCGTCATTATGATTGCAACCAATCTACACCGAGCATAAAGTGATAATATTTATTAGCAACACTCCTAATTTTGCCTGAAAACCATCAAGTATTCGTTGAGGTCAAGTGATGGTTTATCATATGTCAGCAATAGATGCAAATTGGCAGAACTGTTATTTGTGTCCCAAATGACACGATCTTGAAATAATATATATGTGTTCCATGTTTAAATAAAGCTAACTTCTGATTCTTTTCATCATAGAAATAGCTTTCATATAGTGCTGCTCAAAGCCTCAAACAAAATAAATTATCATGTTCTAAGGTCAACAAGACAAAAGTATTGCGTGCACTTACCTTGTTAGACACAACATCCTGAATCCTATGGAATACCTGTATGTTAGCGTTCAATGTATTTTGTACTTCGTGCAAAGAGGGGAGAAAACACAAAAAGGAAAATAAACGTCACAGGTCATAGATATGGGCATATAACCAGTTCTACAGCTTCAGTTGAAAGGATGAATTAATAGCATGTCGTCGAAAGTAGTTGCAACTAATGAGATAACAACACGTAATACATAAAAGGCAGTCTATTTGAATCGGGTATATATAGTATTATTATTACCATATTAGGGGATCATCTCCTTTTGTGAAAACATGCTTTTCTCCTTCTCAGGTTTCTGATTTATGCATCACTTTTAACAGCTGGTCAGAGCCACTTTGCCAACTGAATCATAGAGTAAATTCCCCTCCTACAAATTATAGATTGATAAGAAGTACCCCAATCAAGCATAACGAAATCTCCAGGTTCGTTGCTGCCTTGCTGCTCATTTGTTTGATCAATTTTGTACATCCATTACTTTGGTTTGGAAAACGAAATGCTTTCAAGCAGAGTAATTATCTTGCAACCTGAAGAAAATAAGCAGACCAAATTTTCAGTTAGCTTTAAGACACAGTAAGGAGGAAAAACCAAGTTAATCCTTCGACATATAAAAACAACCTTGTTGATTAAGATTTACCTCTCCAATCCATATCATGGTCAAACAGAGTTTTGCCGCTGCCGGCCTGATCGCCATCGAATAGAAGTTGCGACTGGAAGATGGGCAGGCGTGACCGCGTGAGCAAGGGCAGCATGCACCTCGCCGATGGCCTTCCTCCAGATCTGTACCCCGTGACTGCTACGAGTTATACAGAGTGGTGCCCACCTGCGGTGCTTGACTGGCGTTGTGGGGATGCCTCGTCCACGATGGGCACTCGCGAATGCGCTGCCGGATGACGAGGACTGAAGGATGCAGACGCCGCTGCCATCGCGTGAAGAGGAACGGAGCTCGGGCTTCCGTCGAAGAACATGAAGCGCAGCGGCCCATGCAATCCCCTCGCACCATCGCAACCGTTCGCGTAACATCAGGCGTCAAGCAGGCCCGACGAAGGAGAAGGCACGAAGGTAGTATTGTGGAGCAGCAGCCCTTCTACGTTGGCCCGTCTGGTTCTTGCGGGCTCACACGGTTGAAACGGGCCCAAAGGGTGCTGCGGGTCGACTGGGAGATCTGCACGGTCTATGATCACGATCGGATGGCTAAAAGCGTCAAAACGCTGAGAGTGGGCGTAGGTAGCTTCATCTTACTGTTTAGTAATGAGATGAAAGATTTAGCATCGATTGCCACCTATTACTTCCAACATAAAACACCATTCAGAATATTAGTAAATAAAGTTATAAAACTCTCTATTTGAGATATTTTCAAACAACCTGCAACATAAAACAACATTCACAAGTAAGTAACCGGTGGTGCGCTCTTGTCAGAATAGAGAGACTATATTTATTTAAGGGGAGAGCTTACTACTTTGCAAGAAGAAAACACAAAAGCTAATGATGAAGAACTTCTGATGGTAAAGAAGAAAATCACGAGTTGCTACAGAAAAATTTCACCCATTAATGCTGGAATGCATTGGATTCATCAACTTGCTTTGCCTCAATGTCACCAAGCAAATTGATGAACCCAAACAAAAACATGGCTTTGTCAAGCATCCTTCTGACAAGTGCTGGTACGAGACAAAGCCCATTCTTCGTAGCCTCATTGACAGTCTTTGAGTTTCTTGGACTTCTCTGTTGCAACCACATATTCAGGGGATTGATCTTTCCTATTCTAATATAAGCCTTAATTTAGTGTCTAAAAAGTATACCTTGCCAAGAGACAGATACATTTTGAAAAGCGTGGCTTGTATAGTTTGCACTTGTAAAGGCAGTTCCTGACATCCATCTTTGAAACAGAGAACTTTGGGAAGTCACATGGCCTATATAGACAAGAAAGGGAAAATATATCACCGGTGTTGTAAGAAAATTATCCATATAGGTAAAGTGGCAATTTCAAGGAAATAATAACATATACCAATACAATGTAAAACAGGACTACATAAAAAACACCCAGTTCATCTTGGGTATGCCTTGACACTCCTGTAATAGGTGAATGATGTGCAGTTTTCCTATCCAACAGAAACGCCAGGATGTTGATTATGTAACATTAATACGAGCATGACAGAAAAAAACATCTTAGCATAATCATATAGTAGCTCGTCTCTAAGCATTCCTACGTTTAATCTGGATTTGGCACCGCGCCTTTCTCATGTCGCTGAGCTGGGACTAGAAAACCTACACGCTATGTTGGCAACTGTCTCCTTGAATGTGCAGGTACATGACAAACGAATTGGACGTATCGACGGCAAGCCGCTGACTTGCAACTCGGCTTACAAGGCTATTTGGAGCGACAAGCCTATCGACTACTTCGCTCCGGCCATTTGGAAAAATTATGCACCCGACAAATGCAGAATTTTTCTATGGCCCGCAAGTAAAAATCAACTCTTCACCAACGAAAGACGCTTCAACAGGGGCCTATCTGACTCCAACTGCTGCCCGTTCTACCCAGCCTCTGAACCAACGAGTCATCTATTCCTTCAATGCCCCGATCTCTGCCCTCTTTGGCAGGAACTGAGCTCTCTTTCTGCTACAGTACCATCAGACTTTCAGCATCTTTGGGGCATGGACCTGGCAAACAGACCATGATCAACGGTCATCATTGCTATTCTCTGGAATATCTGGAAAAGAAGAAATGCAAAAGTTTTTAGGCAGGATTTGCAACCACCTCATCGCCCGCTCAGCTGCAGACGACCTCATGCTTTGGTCCAACAGATGCTCCAACGAGCAGGCCGTGAACCTTCTGCGTGATTGGTGTACTATGTTGTTCCACTTATCTATGAGATTGTAACCCAACTATTCTTGTAATCTCATCCTCGCCCCAACTCTCACCTTTGTAAATGTACTTTATCTTATAATGAAATGGTTCAGGCTGGCGTAAGCCCGCCGTAGCTCGGTCAAAAAATATAGTAGCTCGTCCATACTTACAGCCGATGCCAAACGTGAACCTGAATCTCCATCCTGTTTGGATGAAGAACAAGAGAAAAAAACATCACCACCGCTTGCTGCTGTAAGGATGCATCCGCCAGTCACGCGTCGCGTCGCGAGGAAGATGGGCATGCAAGCGAGTACGACGTGGTGCTGCACCCCTACGTACGCCCTGGCTCCTGCAGCAAGAAGGTCCCCGTCGGCTGCTCAGCGTTATCGCCGATCTTAATGACACGACGTTCGCTAGAGCCTCATCTACCGAGGACAAGTAAACCGCCTGCGTTGGGAGAGCGCGCGCAGTGGTGAGGAACTGGTGCGCCAACTGCATGCCGCCGGCAATGGCAGTGATGGGGGTCCCCGGAGCCAGGAAGGGTAGCCGATGACCCCGCTGCAGCGCCGCGTGGTGGGAGGAGGACGCCGCCCTGGCTGTCGCCCAGGTCCCAGCCGCTGCCACCACCGTGGTCCGGGAGGAAGTCTAGCGAGAAGCTATTCTGTCCTCCATCTCTCTTTTCTTCCCCAAGTCCTTCTCCTCCTCCTATAAGCCGCTACTGGCCCTGTCGTCCGATTGGCACTCTTCGCTCCCCGAGCCCTCCCCATGGCGTCCCTCCCAGCATGGCAACGTAAGTTAAGCCTAGAGTGTATATTTTCTAGCGCTCAGTGTCGTACTTGTATCCTTGTGTAGCATAGAGGAATACCTTTTCCATAACTTGTTTTATTTGAATTTAACTTCTGAATCCATGAGACAAGGAAGGTCACAGGAAGACTGATTCTCCATGCATGCAGTAAGAGCCGGAGTTTACATAACTGGATGTAGGCAGCAAGGGCCTACCAACTACCAAGTAGCAACCATTTGCTTCTACTCGTACTACTCAACGAAACAGGACGTTCGTCTGAGTATCGGATGCCGGGACAACAAGAACGAACAAAACGCTCACGCGATAAACACCTGGATCCTATCTCCCCTGCCGTCCTCAAAATCAAGCAGTATCTGCCCGTTCTGGGGGTTGTCCGAATCCATAGGCGCGTCCCGAAGCCTTTCCATGATATTTGTTCCAGTCAGGCCTGCAAAGTGCCAAGTTAGATGATCTATCAATGAAACATACACACACCAAAGATTCTTTTCTTTCTATCTCGAAAATACAAATGTAGTTACAGATTCATGTTCCTCCTAATAACAAGAATAGAAGCACCAACCTGGTATAACTTTTGTCATCCCTTCTAAGAATCCAGCCTGTTGCAGAGAAAGCAGGAACAAAAGGAAACAACGTTTTAATCAGTGTGAGAATTACTCAATTATAGAACATTTGCACAGATACTACTAGCAGTGAAAAACTACTATGATGGGATGTTCACTTGAGTTCCGTGTCAATTTCATAACTTCAAGTCAACTAGTTCTATACATTGAACTGAAATTATACTGTTAAATGGGTTCTTACAGGTATCCTGGCATCGATTTTCTGGACCCCATCTCTTCCCGTAATCTTCAATCGGAGTGTGCGGGACCACATCCCACTTGAAGGGCCTCTGCCTCCAGTGGAACCAGGATCATAGAGCTGTGGAAGTATGTCAATAATAGGTTCTTGTGATTTCTCAGTCCTGGACTTGGTGTCTCCTGAACTGCTTGCTTCACTTGTATAATCATAATTACCTGTAATTGTGTTGTAGCAGGATAAGAAAAACCATTCATGTTCAACATAGTTTACGAGAGAATATGCTCACCACTCCCAAAGGATGATTGAGCTGGTGATGCAATGTATTGCTTTTCCTCTTCATAATAGCGGTTAAACCCTAGTGTATCCTTGATCTCCTCAAATGACGGCAAACTACTTGGAGGAGGTATACGGCCACCTTTTATAGCAACAAGAGCATCCTGCACATCAGGGTGTCTTATACAGTTAATGATATTACAGCGGACATGTATCATATGCGCGGTACCAAATTGAACATGAATACACAGAAGATTGAACCCACATGCTGTCATCAAATGGAAGAAGCATACAATAACTACCAGTTCACAGACAGAAGATAGTACATACATGACTATCTATACGCCTATATGTGAGTGTGCGCGTAATTTTTTTTTTATCTAGCAAAAACTTCTACCAGAAATACATGTGCATGGTCCCTTAGGACACAACTACTCCTGTCAGTGATGAAATAAATAACACATGAGTTGGTTTTTAAGCATTTTATCTCTCTCAAGTCGGTGTAGAAATACCCCCTCCGTTCCTAAATATTTGTATTTCTAGATATTTCAAATGGGCTACCACATACGGATGTACATAAACATATTTTAGAGTATATATTCACTCATTTTGCTCCGTATATACTCACTTGTTGAAATATCTAGAAAGACAAATATTTAGGCATGGAGGGAGTATAACACAAGCACTTAAAGCATACAAAGTATAAGCAACTAACCTCCATTGCACGCATTGATACCCCAATTAGAGATAATGGGTAGGCTATGATTTTGTAACCAATTTCTTCAAGTTCAAGAGGGCTAAGTATAGGAGTTTTACCACCACCTTCTAACATGTTGGCCTGCAGAAAGAGGCATGGAGTATGCTGAGGACATAACTCTTCCATGGTGGTCAGAAATAGTTTGGAAAACCACTACTGCGTGGTAGATCTAACCATTTTTGGAACTCCAGGTGAAACTGCACAAAACGCCATCATCTCTTCCCTTGAGGCAAGGGCATCAATAAATAGAACATCTGCTCCAGCATCAGCAAAAGCTCGTGCTCTCCATAACGCTTCATCAAGAGACAAAGCTTGACGAGAATCTGTCCTTGCCACAATAACAATGTCAGAGCCACTCTCCTTTCTGGCATCTACAGCGGCTTTTATGTGCATAATCGCTTCCTCTCTCGAGACAACTTTCCTTCCTTGTGTATGCCCACATGCTTTTGGTGACACCTTCAGAATACTATATACATCATATCACTAAAGAAGGAAGTTATCAAAAGGGAATAAGAAGATTTATCATAAAAATAACGCAAGTCATTTTCTAATATAAAACATAATCATATCCGCAAAGTGCAATGTAAATAGAATGTTTACATATTTTAAATACATCATTCAAAATCAGGACAAATGATCTTGATTGCTAGAACATGAATTATGCCATACTAAGAATATGAGATGTCAGCCAGGGTCCAGAGCAGAGACTTATTAGGGCAGTAGCAGGGGTTGTTATCCAAAATTACAGTTAACATGAAACTAAATGGACAGCCAGGATGTTTAAAACTATATACAAACTCTCTCAAAACATAAACTACATACAAACATAAAATATGTGTAAAATGACATTTAGGTTCTTATGAATGTGAAGCACTCTAGTTCAGTGATGCGATAGTTTGTGTACATAAAATAGGTTATAGAAGCAAAACAGCTGGATAATTTAGTAAACAGCACAACACTGGAAGAGTATCAAAATACCTGATCTTCAAGAATAATTCCAGCAAAACCAGCATTGATAAATCCTTTCACTGTCCTCTTGACATTCATACAGTTTCCATAACCATTATCAGCATCACCAATGACAGGTATCGATACTGCTTCAGTGATTAGACGCCCTTGATCTATCATTTCGCCATAGGAGATGAGACCAACATCTGGCAATCCAAGCCTTGCAGCAGATATTGAGAAGCCTGAAAGACAAAATACTGTTAATTTTTTCAGGATTGAAATCTTATAGATCTCCTTTTACATAGGACTGGGCTAGCTCCCTAAGAAACTACTACGCCCTGGTTCCATTTTCAAGTTCTGACCGAGCGACCGTGACAACAAACTTGTGGTAATTTGATATGTGCAATGCCACTTGATCAAAGTGCCCTCAACGGAAGCGTAACCAATATAGACAAGCAAAAGAGCAAATTCTCACTCCAGCATAAGGTTTCATCATCTTTACGACATATGCAGCATACGAGGTAGTATAAGTATAACACTCACAATCTACAGAATGACAGAAACATGGTGACACTGCAAGCACCAGTTGCGATGTTCAGGATATGGAAGTATGGTACACTATACTGATGTTCAGGATATGGAAGTATGATACAGAAACATGGTGACACCGCAATCCACAGAGAGTCCTACTGAAGCAAAAGAGCGAACACGTACCGCTCGTGAAGCAGGCCCTGAACCCCGCGCGCTCGACGAGGCGGGCGCTGAGCGCGTCGTAGCAAGCGGGCGCCTGGTGGGCGCCCGGCGTCCCCAGCACTCTCCGGAGCGCCGCCGCGGGCTGTTCCCCGGCGCCCGCTCCGGCGCTTTCTCCGGCTGCGGCGTAGGAGCAGCGGGGGGAGATCCGAGCGCGCACAGACAGGGGAGGGGCTCGGCGCTGGAGGAGTGGAGGCGGACGGGCACGGCAGGAGCCGGTGCGGCCTGAGGTGCACGGGGACGGCGAGGCGGGCGGCTGGTGCAGGAGAGCGGCGTAGCACGCCATTGCCACTGCCCGCTTGGAGAAATCAGCTCCGCCACTACGCACCAGTCCCCGTCTCGCTGCCTCCCCGGTCCCACTTTGGCAGAAATCCACACACCCCCCACGCCCAAGCTGGTTGAGCCCAACCGTGTGAGCCTGTCAGGCCTAAACGCAGACCCAGCAGTTGCTCCTTCCATTCCGGCCACAACCCTCGCCTCCACCGGCCATGCCGCCGCCGCCGGCGACGCTGCCGGACGAGCTCCTCGAGGAGATCCTCCTCCGCCTCCCGCCGGACGACCCCGGGTGCCTCTTCCGCGCCTCCCTCGTCTGCAAGCCCTGGCGCAGCCGCCTCGCCGGCCCCGCCTTCACCCGCCTCTACCGCGAGTTCCACGGGGCGCCTCCCTTGCTGGGATTCTTCGAGAACGACGAGACGGTACTGTGCTGGTTTTCTCCCTTGTCCCCCACCTCCCCCTTCTTCCCGGTCCACCCCGGCAAGTGCAGCCTCTTTGTGCTCGACTCGCGCCATGGCCTCGTCCTCTCAAATACCATCGGCCCGGACGGCGAACCCCTCTGCCTCATCGTGTGGGACCCCGTCGGCCACCGCCAGTGGCGTCTGCCCTTGCCGGATTTCGTGGACTGGCCAACCGTCCCAGACTGCGCGGCGGCGGTGCTCTGCGCCGCCGATGGCTGCGACCACCTCGACTGCCCTGGCGACCCCTTCCGTGTGGTCTACGTGGGCACCGACGACGATGGCGTCGCGCAAGCTTGCGTCTACTCTTCAGAGTCCCGTGCCTGGAGCCCCGTGACGTCTTGTGAGCACCCTGACTTGCCCCTGCACGTCTGGCTCTCTCGGCCCAATGCCCTTGTGGGAGATGCAGTCTATTTCTTGTGCACCGAGGAAAACGTAGTCCTGCGGTATGACTTGTTCAGCCAGGAACTATCGATGATTCAATGGCCAGCCATGCACAAGTGGAAGAGCGGCTATATCCTTATGCGAATGGAGGACGATATGCTGGGATGTGCCAATCTGCAGGAGTCCAGGCTCGAACTATGGTCGATGGAGGCTGACGCAGACGGAGCTGTGAAATGGGCGACACGCAGAGTCGTCGACCTCCAGAACTTGCTACCCTCTCCCCCCAGATTTTTGGTCAGCTGCGCCGATGGGGTTGATGTCTTTTTCGTGAGGACAGATCTTGGCACCTTCACAGTTGAGCTTAATTCAGGCCGAGTCAAGAAGGTATCCAGCAGCAGTGAAGTCATTCCCTACATGAGGTTCTACACTCCAGGTACTAGCATCATCAAACCTGTACAAGCTCGTTTACATTTGCTTTCCTATGACTTGCGAATCATTTAATAAAAAATAAGTAATACTTCTGTTAGCTACATGAAGTTTAGCTGATGTCACACAAGAATGACTTTGTGAAATTGGATATAGCAATGTCACATATAATGTATATTTTCAGATCTAGTCCCATCAACCATGGCATCCTCCTCAGAGAACACTGAGACGGCCCAAGACGAGCACCATGATCTACTGTTGCCGCACTCAACTGGGGATGTGGGTGATGAGAAGGAGAAATGGGTAGAGAAGGGCGAGGAGGATTGTGAATGGGAGGACGGATGGGAGGAGGAGGCCGAGGAAGAGAAGTGGGAATGGGAGGGGAAGAAAGCTGTAAAGGAGCTGTTTGACAAGGGGTCCAAGGCGATTGAGGAGGAGCAATTCTTTCACGCCAAGGACTGTTTCCATGATGTCCTTGAGAGTAGGTTAGAGTTTCTCTCCCTTGCATGTGCTGCTCTTACTCCAAAGCCTGGCTGAAGCATGCATTAGTCTTGTTATATCTGTATTGGTATTTTTATATGTGCTTAGTTGCTTTTTGTTTTTGACTTGCATAGTCTTTGTGATGAACTTAGTTGGGTTTAGGAGGTTCTAACTGATTAGGCAGCAATAGCTTGGACCTAACCTTCTATTGTGATGCTGTGTGAACAGTGACGAGCACCACATCAATGTGTGTATTTGCTTCAGGGCTTGGTTTTTACCCATTTGAGAAATGCACGTATATTTCTGAAGTGACAGCTGTTTTAAATATTTGAGCAGTATAACTTAGACCAACTATCCTTGCCACATTTGCAGTTTGGAAAAAACTCAGTGATTAGGATCAGAAATTCTTAAACTGAGTGACACTTTGGTCAACTGTGGTAGGCTAAATGGCCAAAAGTGCAGTTTATCATAAATACTTCATCGCAGTGCAGTTTATTTATATGCTACTTAAAAATTGCACTTCAAGCTATCACTCTTGGTGGTTGTTACAAAAGGTGACAAACAGCGGACATAGTTAGCACTTTCCTGATGAAATAATTGCGGCATAGTATTGATTGATGTTGTATCACAGATTACATTACTTTTTATGGCCTTGTGTTACACTCTTGACAGTGATGCACTTATAAATTTTGTAAAATAGGCCTTTGTTTGTCACTCAGGGCGTTATATTATGGGAGGCTTTCTCCATTGTGTATTAGCACATATTACAAATATGGACTTACTTTGCTGTACAAAGCTCGAGCCGATATTGCACCACATCAAGACTTAGTGAAGGATACAACCAGCAGAGATGATACTGGAAGCTCAATGGCATCTGGTAGCAATGTAAGGGAAGGTGATACTGGAAAAGGTATATGCCGTTACTCCTATACTCCGTACAATTATTACATACATACACATACTCCCTCCGTTCCAAAATAGATGACTCAACTTTGTTAGTACAAAGTTGGGTCATCTATTTTGGAACGGAGGGAGTACGTACGTATAATTATTATATATGTAGTTGATTAGCATTTTTGTGGTTATGGTTTACGACCTTTGTCTCTTTGTCTGTTCTTACATGCCACGCAATGTACATAATAAACTGCTACTCTGTAATATACTGCATTTGCATATTAGTCGCCTTGTTTGGAGGCCGGTAATGTCTGGAATTATCTATCAAATTATCAAATCTTTCTGTAGTAGACTATTTCATCAAAGTGGTTTTCGAAGTACTATACATAAATTAGTAAATAGTACTCCCTCCGTCCCATAATATAAGAGCGTTTTTGAAGCGAGGCGTCAACCCCTCAGTTCACCTGGTTGGACTCCTTGGACTTGCCAGGTGCCTAGTGCAAACCAGGGCTCCTGGTGCAAAAAAGATAGTAGTAAATTATTTCGGATAGATTCGGATACAACAGATTTTGCTTAGCACATAAAATATGTATACGATCAAACTAAAAATAGGATAGGCTGATCAGCTCACCCTGAAATAAGGAAATACAACCTTTGAACTTTGGAAATGAAAAAGAGTCTTAATATTCGGGGTGGTCCTCCCTGTCGCTGGTGTTGTCTGCACCTAAGAGTGGCCCTGCCTCATGTACTATTGCCCCCGCATAACACTACGATAACTTATGACCTTGTTCCATGTGCAATTCTTCATGTCACAGTACATACCAGTATAACCACTTACTAAAGAAAAACTCAGGGCAAACATGATTCTGATTTTGTTCAGATTTGGATTTGGCCTGGAAAATGTTCCATATTGCGAGGGCAATAAGTGAAAATTGCCCTTGGATGCCTATGGCTAAAGTTGATACATATTGTGCTCTTGCTGAAGTTTCTATGGAAAGAGGTAATTTCAGTCTTCCATCTATCTTGGTTACTCCTGCATTTAATCGTGAATGATCTTGACATTCATGGCCCATATTTTAATTGCAGAAGACATAGACTACTCACTCCGTGCTAGGTTCAAAGCTTTAGCCATCTTGGAGCATTTGGTTGAGCCTGACCATTGTCGGATTGTCTTACTGTATCCTACCTGTGGTAATAACAGTATCTATTGTGTGCTTTGTAGTATAGTATGAAGCATCATATTTGCAACCCCAAGTGCCACAGTGGCTGTGCCTTCTAGGCGTGTCTTCGGGTTCTAGGGGTACATTTTTAGTTGGTTGATTTCAATAAGTTTGAGCTTACTTAAATCCTGCATGGGTATCTTTAATTGGATAAATGCACATGCTAGTGTATTTGTGTAGATGAACTTTTATTGATGAAGAAGAATTCAGTTAGGTAGTGCTGGTATATTGTAGATTTTGGTTGTTCTTTGTTAATTTCCTTAGCTTGGTCCTAGAAACTTCCACATATTCCTGGCTTTCACGTCAGCATCGAAGATTCGAGACGCGCTCCCATATGTTATAAAGGTTATGTCACTGTACAGGTCACGCGTGCGGAAGCTGAGAAAGGCTCTCGAAGATTTGTTGGCTGTTAGAGGTGAGAATACACCTGCTGCTGAAGTTGGCTCAGAAGAGTTGTCGCTGGACAATGAGATGGATGTGCTTAATAATATATCCACTGCACTAGATAAGAAGGTAAATAAGTCAGTTCCTTCATGTTACCTGACGGTTTACATATGAACCTACTAATACGGTACTACTGTATGAAGAACTTATAGTTTGAATTTCTTGGGTTCAGCTTGAAGACCTGTTGCAAGCAACAATAACCCCAGTCTTGGTGGCAAGTGGTACATATAACATCGTCTATGCTGCGCCAAGAGCTGCATCTTCGACTTTACAAATTGCTGGAGCAAGTAATTCTGTGTCTACGGCAGCAACAGTGGAGACTCAGAGTAGTACTGGAACCGAGCTTGAGACTGCAGACCAAGGCAGCTAATGCCAAGCTGATCTCTGCTGAACCTTCTTGTCCCGACAAGCTTTTGGAGGATTCTTCACCTGTAAAAGGTGATAGCAGCAACAAATGAGATCTTCATCCCGCGGCTAGGAAGGACGATGCCTCTGTATCAGAGTAAAGTATAGCTTTGTTAGCCGTACTTATTGTGACTTGTGCCATGGAACTTTTTATCGGGCTATATGGTCCCATTTACTTAGATGTAAATTCCTAGATGGTGAATGGATGAGTTCGATCAAATTAGTGTTTTCTTCGATTATACGTTATGGTATCATGATATGAGGTCAGGAGTGTCTTTTCTTTATTTAATGCCATGTCATGTAAGCTAAATGCCTAATTCAGACTGCATGATAGATACCCTCCTATGATAATGCACCGGGAGATATCTTCGGGAGTCAGCAGGGCATCTCTAAGGAGACTGGATTTTTGGAGCCCGGGTGTATTGGAGGACCTTATTTTAAATACTTAAAAAAACACATTTAAAGTTTCAAAAAATTCCAAAAATAATTGTACGTGATCTTATGGATTTATATTACACATATGTAAAGTTTGGTGATGAAATAAGTAAACATGTGAGCTATACAAAAATGACAAAATGGTGATTTCCAAATAGTGAATAATGCATGCATTGTTCATCTTACCAAAATCATGATTTTGTCATTTTTGTGTAACTCACATGGTTACTCATTTCAGTAACAAAATTTACACAGGTGTAATATACATTCATATAAACTTGTTGCTTTGTTTTCATTTTTTTTTAAACTTTACATATGTGTACCCGTCCTCAAAAGTGACTTTTTGATCTCTAAGGGCAAACCCCCATTTGTCCTCCCTATTGTCAGCGTATATATGGTTATGGAAGAAGAGGCCATTTTACCATTGCATCCAATGGCACATTCGAGAAACATAGTTCAACGTACTTGACATTCGACAAAACATAATAGTTGATGAGAACGATAGCAACAAAACATTTCATTGAACTAAATGTACAAATAACGAGGGCCACAGGTACTTAAAGGGGCTCCGTAGTTCAAATGGACGACAAAGTTTGTAGGGGATCATTGCAGCGATCTTCCATGATTGTTTTGCCATGGAGCATGAATTTGTTAGGGTTAAGTATGAGCTGCCATCGGGGAAACAAAATTTGTAGCTCATGAACTAGTCCAGTTGGCTAAGTTCCAAAGGTTGTAGGGTCTGGCTTGATGACCCCCCCTCTATTGTAACAAAGTAGGCGACGCTCGGAGGCAATCGGCAGCGGAAGCTTGGAGGGCTATCTCTAGCTCCTCTATTCTTTGGCATGCTGACGAGTCTCGTCTTCATGTATCAAGACCATAAACATGGCTATAGCCGTGGCGACCATTAGATTTTCCTCCTCGTCCAGCGCATAATTCTTCGCCTCTCCCCCACCAATCATGTATATTCCTCCTCGACTGGCTAGCGCAACATTGCTCTCCTTTTTCCCGCCAATTGCTCCTGGGTGGTGGCACCCCCCCCCCCCCTCAGAGGAGACCATAAAGTGCGAGGCAATTGCTATCGGGGGGCGGAGTCCCCAATGCAACTTGAACCAACGTCGCGGGACAGAGCACTACGAGAGGGGGTGTGATACAGTTGGGATTGGTACAAGAGGAGGAGGTGGTGCACACATGTCGGGAAAAGCGAAGGCAGGGAGAGGAGGGGGGGGGGTGCGTCGATATACCCCATGCCTAGGCACCACCTCGTGCGGGTGCACTCGAGCTTAGGGGTGGGTGAGCGGAGGGTAGATCACCCATGTCGAGCAAGAGAGTTGTCGAAGTGGGAGATGGCGGTGGCGGTTGACTCTATTGGATGGGTTTGGGTGGTTCTTCGTGCGTGAGGCTGTTGTTCGCTTCTGATGTGGGCCTACACACTCAATCTTCTATAAAAATACGAAAAAATATGAAGAAGTGAGACGTACAGTAAAAAAAAGAGATTCACGGAAGAGGATAAAATTGTTGCCTTTGTCCATTTTGAACAGGTGGAGAAGAAGTGGAAGTAGGAGTGAGTCATCTCTACTCTTATAAAAAGCAGAGTTGGTGATGATGGTGTGCCTGCCATCCTGAAATATAGGCTGTCCGATCTATATCTAACGGATAGAAAGGAAACTATGCAAATTACCCGCACTCCTCACCACATTTGCAGATGTAAGGGCATGTTTGTCCCTAAGTAGTTTTGATGATTGATGACAATGCCTTTGCGGACTAACCGTGTGTATTGAGCTTTTCAGATTCATCACGACTAAACACAAGACATTTTGATGCCCCTCGAAGATCATTGAAGACGTCGTTTCTCTACGGTTCGGTTCGGTGGAGTTGAATCGTAGGAGAGCCGTACTATTAAGAGGGGGTCCGCATTGGAAAGGTTTGGGTGGAATCTCACGTACACATTCCCTTTTGCACCGCCTTTCCTCGAGCTCCTTGGAGTGTTCCTCCGTCTCACCTTGTCTCTGCGATTTGAAGGCCTCCGCCTTGCTCTTCTCAAAGAAGCGGTAGTCTTGCTCTTCGAAGCGGTACTACCGCAGAGCAAGCAGTAGTACCGGCTCCGGCATGGTAGTACCGTAGGCTCCCACGGGTAGTACCGTGTCTGCGCGCGGTAGTACCGTGACGCTTGAGCCGTGTTCAAGAGCAAGTGCGGAGGTAAGGGCGGATGTAATTTTACATCCGCACCTTTCACGGTAGTACCGCACCCTTGGTCGCGTAGTTCCGTGTCGGATTTTTGCACGACAATTTCTCAAGCGGAGGTAGTCACGGATGTAATTTTTACATCCGTGCCTCACTGGCCCGGCTCGGCTGTCTTGCGATAGTACCGTATGGGGCCGCGGTAGTACCGCTCCTGCGGATCTACCGCGCCCTATTAGTACTCCTTCTGTCAGGTCTGGTCTCCGCCGTGCCCACGGTAGTACCGCGGCTCGCCGCGGTAGTACCGCGCCTGAGGTGCGGTAGTTCCATGGGTCGCGGGCTGAGTGGTGGGTAACGGTTGGAATTGTCCCCCCACTATAAAAGGGGGTCTTCTTCTCCTAGAAGACCTACCTCTTCCAACCCTAAACTCCATTGTTGCTCCAAGCTCCATTTTCGCCCGATCTCTCTCCCTAGCCAATCTAACTTGTTGATTTGCTCGGGATTGGTTGAGAAGGCCCCGATCTACACTTCCACCAAGAGAAATTTGATTCCCCCCACTAATCCCTTGCGGATCTTGTTACTCTTGGGTGTTTGAGCACCCTAGACGGTTGAGGTCACCGCGAAGCCATATTCCATTGTGGTGAAGCTTCGTGGTGTCGTTGGGAGCCTCCAATTAAGTTGTGGAGATTGCCACAACCTTGTTTGTAAAGGTTCGGTCGCCACCTTCAAGGGCACCAATAGTGGAATCACGGCATCTCACATTGTGTGAGGGCGTGAGGAGAATACGGTGGCCCTAGTGGCTTCTTGGGGAGCATTGTGCCTCCACACCGCTCTAACGGAGACGTACTTCCCCTCAAAAGGAAGGAACTTCGGTAACACATCCTCATCTCCACCGGCTCCACTCTTGGTTATCTCATCCCTTTACTTGTGCAAGCTTATTTGTGTTTCTTTCATTGCTTGCTTGTGTGCTTGTGCTGGTTGCATCATATAGGTTGTCCACCTAGTTGCATATCTAGACAACTTACTTTGATGCAAAGTTTAATTTGGTAAAGAAAAGCTAAAAATTGTTAGTTGCCTATTCACCCCCCCCCCCCTCTAGTCAACTATATCGATCCTTTCAATTGGTATCAGAGCCTCGTCTCTTTTTAAGGACTTTACCGTCCAAAGAGTATGGTTGACGTCGTAGACTATGTGGGAGAGCACTCGGTGTAATTCGATATCGCTCTACGGAGATGGGGTAACTCGATCTCACGTGAGGAATTCAATGTGGCGTTGGACACATTGAAAACCTCCATGACGACCGAGGTCAAGGACATGTTTAAGGAATTCTTAGAAGGGCTTAAACTTTCCACCGCACCCGTGAAAGTGGGTGATCCCGCCAACACGGAGACGTTTGCTAACCCCGATAAGGGGGAAGCTACTAGTGAGAAAGCCCCTTCGTCTAGTGGTAAGAATGGCACCGGCATCTTTGCCCATGTGCAACGTCCACCCGTTTATGGTGGACCGATTCCTTCTACTCATTTGAATCATGCCGGTCCTCCCCCTAAGGTTGATAAAAAGGAGGATTTTGATTCTTGGGTCTATTGTTTTAAGCGTCACTTAAATCATGTGAACACGAACCTTTGGAGAATCATTGAAGAAGGTTTTTATCCGCAAGATCGAAGCAACTTCACTCCTAGAGAAGCCGTGGATGATCAATTTAACGAGAATGCTCTCTTCATCATCCAAGAAGCAATCCTTCCCGAAGACCTCCCGCATCTCCGGCCCTACTCATTGGCCAAAGATGCTTGGCTCAAAGTGGTTTCCCTCTATCGGGGAAGCGCAAGCATTCAACGGTCCAATTATGAAGTGGTTCAAGATGAGGCCGATGAGTTTGCAATGAAAGAAGATGAAGAACCTCGTGAGCTTTATCGGAGAGTCACCAAACTCGTCGTCTCTCTTCGAGATCATGGAAGTAAGGACACGGATGACAATTGGATCAAGCACAAATTTCTCAAGGCAATGATGCCCTACCACAAAGCCATGTCCTCCGTCATCCGTCAAAGGCTGGACTTTCATACCTTGTCCTCAAGTGATGTGTTGGATGAGTTTGTGGCTATGAGCATATTGGACAAGACCGCCGACAATGAGGTGCTTCGCTCCCAAAGAGCAAAGAAGCCCAACCTTGCATTGAAGGCCAAGGTGTGTGTCGAAGAAGAAGAAGAAGAAGAGGAGAGCAACCTCGAAGATACGAAGTATGCCTATCATGAACACATGGCCCTTGCTTCAAGGCAATTTTGGAGCAAGAAGAACTCAAGGCCCAACTTCAACAAGAGCAGCTCAAGTGGCTCAAAGGGCAAGTAACGAGTGAGGACTTGTATCAATTGTGGCAATGTGAGTCATTTTGTTGCGGAGTGCCCGTATGAGAAGAGGGAAGACAATGGTGCCAAGCTCATCCGTAAGGACAAGGCCAAGTCTTTCCCAAACAAGAGCAACTTCACCAAGAAGACTCCTCACAAGGCTTTGGTGGTACAAGAAGAGTACAATGAGGATGACGATGATGATGAAGATGGTGAGTCGATTGCCATGGCCTCCGTTGCCATTGCGACGACTCCCCGGGTGTCTCTCTTTGACTCACCCAATGAGAGCATCACCGCCAAGTGCCTCATGGCTAAAGCCACCAACAAGGTAACCCCCAACATCAAAACTACCATCATCAATCATTCTTATTCGACGGATTGCATTGATGAACATGAGGGAACTAATGTGGAGGAGAATGAGTTTGAGGCCTTTATGGGTAAACTCAAGGGCAAATCCAAGAAGCACTTCATTGCTCTCTTGGAACAACTTGGTGAAGCCAATGACATGATCGAGGCTCACGAAGAAACCATCTCTAAGATGGAGGGGCATAATAGTGACTATACCAATGAGATTTCGGATCTTTCCAATGCTCTTGAGGAAGAGCGTGGTCTTCGTTTGGCTCTTGAGGAGTCATACAACGATGATCATGCTAAATTAAAGAAAGATCTTGATCATGATCTTGTTGTGTATCGTGTGCTAAGCTCCGAGAAGGCGAAGCTTGGGGTTGATCTTGCTAGAATCAAAGAGGAGTTTGACATTCTCGACAAGGCTCACAAAGTCTTGAAGGGTGTTCATGCTAGCCTCAAAGAGTCTCATGATCAACTCCAAGTGAAGCTAACCAAGGAGAAAGCCACTTTTCCTCATATGGTGTTGATTGATAATGCAAATGCTACTAAACCCTTGTTGTGAGCATGTGCATCTTGTTGAGGAGAATGCTAAGTTGAAGGAGCAACTTGAGAAAGGCCTTGTCACATGCATACAAGGTGAGAAGAACCTCAACGACCTTTTGAGTAATCAAAAGGAATTCGTGGCCAAGGAGGGTATTGGGTTCGCACCCCCTCCTCTCAAGCAAACTTTTGTGAGGGAGGGAGAGGGTGCTTCCAAGGAGAAGAAGAACAACGCAAAGGGTGGCGATGCCAAGAAGGGCAATGCCACCCCTCCCAACAAAGCCGGCGATTTTAATCCCTCTTATGTGTTATGCCGTGCTAGTGATGGGCACATTTATGCCAAATTTGTTGGTTCTCCTCATGAGTACATTGAATGGTCTATTTGGGTTCCTAAGACCCTTGTTACTAACATCAAAGGACCCATTACAAAATGGGTACCTAAAACCAAGCAATGATCTCTTGTAGGTGTTTGCTTCCGGTGGAGGATCATGGTTGCTCGATAGTGGAGCTACAAATCATATGACCGGAAGCAAGGACTTGGTGGTGGACGTGCACAAGATTCCTTCTATGCCCACCAATGTCGAGTGGGGTGATGCCTCGTTTTCTAAGGTATTGGGACTCGGCAAGGTTGTCATTTCTCATGATCTCACGATCGAGAATGTCATGCTTGTTGAGTCCCTTGCTGTGACGCCCGGGTAATTAAGCTACAGTAATCCCCGCTAATGATGCCACGTCACCTCGGTTACTGTGGATAAACTCGCGTTAGTTTGGAACCTAGTTCGAATTTCAAATTCAAAATCGAGCAAACAATAAAAGTTTTCAAATATTAAAATTTAAATGCTCGGAGTGAACCAAATATTGCATAGATAATTATGATGGAAAAACCACACATTTATAAAATGTTTAAATACTATGAGATGAATAAAATAGTAGCAAAAACGATTAATTAAATACCTTTTATAATTAATAAAATGTCAAACTAAGTTATTTGGGGTCTAGACTTTTTGTGACTATGGACTAAGGTGAAATACTGAATTAGATACTAAGTGTATATTTTACTAGATTAAAATGCAACTAAAATAAAGAAAGAAAGAAATAAAGAAAAGAAAACAGAAAACAAAAGAACCCCCCCGGGCTCCGGCCCAGCAGACCCCGGCCCAACTCGGCCATGTTCCAGCCAGGCCGGCCCACCCCGGCGCCCTATTAGCACCCCGAACCCCCCCTGGTCAAACCCCACCTCCCACCGACACCCCCACTCTCCCTCGCCCCCTCCCCCACGTTCGCTCCCCTCTCCCCCGATCTGGATCGGGATCGGGGGGAGGCCACCGACGCGCCGCCGCTCCCCTGAGGCCACCGCCGCCGCACGAGGCCCGCACCACCCGGAGCGCCTTCGCCTCGCCGCCTCTCCGGCTCACCTCCCCTCGCTCCACTTTCCCCCATCCCGATTCTGGATCGGGGCACCAAGTCCGTCGCAGCCCGTCGCCCTGCCGGTTCCCCGCCACCTCGCCGCCCCATCCACGACCGCGCCGTCGGTGAATCCCACCCGAAGCTACCTCGACCCTGCCTCCCCGACGCCGTCACCGGTGCCACCGAGCCGCCGCCTGGACCTCGCCGGACTTCCTCATCGGTCTGCTTCCTCCTCGCCGCACCGCTCGGCCGTCGCCGGAGCCCTTCCCCGCCGGACTGCATCCGCGGCACCGCGTCGTCTCCGCCCTCCTCCTCGCGCCCCGCTGCCATTTTTCCCTACAACGCTGGTGAGGACCCCGGTCCTCCTCCTCCCCGTGCCCTCACGTCGGTGCTCACTCGCGCCACCTCACCGTCCGCTCCCCCCAGCACGCGCGCTCGAGGGGACCGCGGCCTTCACCCCGTGCCCGTGCACACACACGGCACGCGCAGCCGCGCCCCAGCTCTGGGCTGCGCGCCCCACCATCCGCTCCTCGCGCCTCCCCGTGGCCTCGTTCACTGCACCCTCACGGCGCGGCGCCTGTTCAGTCTTCTTGCGCCCGCCCGTTCGCTAGAGCCCGACCGCTAGGCCCTCAGGGCCTATGACAAAGGCCCCACCATGAACGTTTTTGTAAAAAAAAGAATTTAAAATAATAATAATAAATAAATAAAATTAAATATTAATTAATTAATTAAGTAACTAATTAACTTAATTAATCCTGTTTAGATTAACCTAATCACTAGCTAAACTAATTAAACACGTTTAGTTAGTCTTGGACTATGATGATGGGACCCACCGTCGGTTTGACTAAGTCAACTGACTGGTTGACTGATGACATCACCCTGACATCATGCTGATGTCATAATTGCATTCTCTAATTAAATTAATTCTAAAAATGAATTAAATCTTTAAAAATTAATATAAAATAATCCTTAGCTCGGATGAAAATACTTTGTACATGAAAGTTACTCAGAACAACGAGACGAATCCGGATACGCAGTCCGTTCGTCCGCCACACACCCCTAACCTATCGAACACGCAACTTTCCCCCTCCGATTCATCTGTCCGAAAACGCAAAACACCGGGGATACTTTCCCGGATGTTTTCCCCCTTGTCGGTATCACCTCCTACCGCGTTAGGGCACACCTAGCACCGCACATTTTCTTGTCATGCACCGTCATGCTTATGTTTGCATTATATTTATTGTTTCTTCCCCCTCTTCTCTCCGGTAGACTACGAGACCGACGCTGCTGCTGCCCAGTTCGACTATGGAGTTGACGACCCCTCTCTCTTGCCAGAGCAACCAGGCAAGCCCCCCCTTGATCACCAGATATCGCCTATTCTACTCTATACTGCTTGCATTAGAGTAGTGTAGCGTGTTACTGCTTTCCGTTATACCTATCCTGATGCATAGCCTGTCCATGTTACTACTGTTGTTACCTTTACCTGCAATCCTACATGCTTAGTATAGGATGCTAGTATTCCATCTGTGGCCCTACATTCTTGTCCGTCTGCTGTGCTATACTATCGGGCCGTGATCACTCGGGAGGTGATCACGGGTATATACTATATACTTTATACATGATACATGTGGAGACTAAAGTCGGTCGGGTGGTGGAGCACCCATGAGTGGATCTTTGTGGCGGAGCGGCAGGCAGGTTGAGACCGCCTAGGAGAGAGGTGGGCTCGGCCTGTTCGGCATTCGCGGATACTTAACACGCTTACCGATATCTTGGTATTTGATCTGAGTTGGCTACGAGCCTATACGCACTAACCATCTACGTGGGAGTAGTTATGGGTATCCGGCGTCGTGGTATCGGCCGGCACGCCGTGACGCCTTGGTGGCCCGAGCGGCGCGCCGATTGGACCTGGGCGCCACTAGGCTAGGTCTGCTTCCGGCCAGCGACATAGCGTGAGTGTGTGCTCAGGCGATGGGCCCGGACCCTGCGCGCTTAGGTTTAGACCGGTGTCTTGGCCTCTCTGTTGAGCCTAGGTGGGGCTGCGGCGTGTTGATCTTCCGCGGCGGGCATGACCCAGAAAGTGTGTCCGGCCAAATGGGATCAAGCGTGTTGGGTAAGTTGGTGCACCCTGCAGGAAGTTAATCTATTGAATAGCCGTGATCTTGATAACAGGACGACTTGGAGTTGTACCTTGACCTTATGACAACTAGAACCGGATACTTAATAAAACACAGCCTTCCAAGTGCGGATACAACCGGTGGTCGCTCTCTCGGGGATACGAGGAGGGATCGTCGGGTAGGATTATTGCTATGTGATGTTACTTGGAGGACTTCAACGTACCCTCTTCTACATGTTGCAAGGCGAAGATGACCGAAGCGTAGTCTTTGATAAGACTAGCTATCCCCTCTTATTCGGCATTCTGCAGATTCGGTCCATCGATATGGCCCTTTACACATATATCCATGCATATGTAGTGTAGCTCCTTGCTTGCGAGTACTTTGGATGAGTACTCACGGTTGCCTTGTTCCCCTTTTCCCCTATCTCTACTCGATTGCTGCAACTGCACGATGGAGCCCAGAGCGACGCCACCGTCGATGGCGACTACTACACTGAGGCGCCTACTACTACGTGCAGCCCATTGGCGGCGACCGGGAGTAGTTTAGGAGGATCGAGGCGGGAGGCTGCGCCTCTTCGATCTGTATCCCGGTTTGTGCTAGCCATCTTATGGCATCTTGTTTAACTTATGTCCGTACTCAGATATTGTTGCTTCCGTGACTCGTCTATGATCGAGCACTTGTATTCGAGCCCTCGAGGCCCTGGCTTGTATTATGATGCTTGTATGACTTATTTTATTTTTAGAGTTGTGTTGTGATTTCTTCCGTGAGTCCTCGATCTTGATCGTACACGTTTGCGTGTATGATTAGTGTCTGATTGAATCGAGGCGTCACAAGTTGGTATCGAGCCCATTGCGTGTAGGAATCCTTCCACACTCCTTGGCCAAGTCGAGTCTAGTCATTGAAAAACTTTTATTGCATGGTTGTGCGACTTACGGGCACTGCGTCGCCATTGGGTGGTATTAGGATCTTTTACTCCTCGATCTTTACTCGGGATTCGAACTCTCTTCTATTCGGGTTAAGCGATTTTACTAAAATCTAACTTTAGGATCTCGTTACTACTTCCTCCCGGAGAACCCCTCACTACAGGTGATTGCTCCGTGAACCAGAAGAAATTGAAGATACTCTCCGATATTCTCTCGAGACCTTGTGCCTGTCGCTTTTGCAATTCCCTACCACCGAAACATCCCTATGGATAAATACTTACGCCTGTCGTTCTTACTTTTATTCCCAGTCTTGTTATTACAAGATACCCTGAAATTCTCTCTAATGTTCCGAGAATACTTTGCACCTACTGCCTTGCAGTTCTTGCCACCTGGATACCCCTACGAATAATTACTCGCACTTTCCGAGTATCCGCTCATCCCCAGTTGTTCAGGTGTTTCACAAAAGTCTTTGAAATACTATTCAATCCTCCGAAAATCCTTAGCCGCTTTATTGCTCTGCAAATACTTGTCTACTTGCATTATGGATGCTTCCCATATATCTGGCAATATTCACTAGTATCTTTTGACATCGTCATTTTGATCCTATTGGTTCAACATGTGTGCGAATGCACACAATCATCTATCAACCCTTCTAAAATATCTTTCCGGCTCAGACATCATTTTGAACATGAGCTGGTTCTCGACCAAACTATCTGTCGTCGATTGTGCCTCTGGTATATTCAATTGATCCATCCTTGATCGTAACGCGTCGCTTCGATCCTTTGTTTTGGAAATCATAATTCCTTTGCATTTAAGCTGCGAATTATTCAGATGCTTCCATAACTTTGTTGCATTTGCATGCCTTCCTCTTACGGTTGAGTATCGATACTCATATCAGATCCTTTGTGGACCATCAAGTCCTTTGTTGGATTGTTATCCGACAGTGTCCTTCATAATTAATCACTTTGCGAGTTCTTTCTCCGATACATATTACCTTTGGTAAATTGTATCCTCTGCTTTCTCAGCCTTGCTCAGCTTTCGAGCTGGTGGTATTTCTATTGAAGCTTGTGGTATATATTTCCACGATACCCTGATGGGTTGAACCTATGCCTTCCTTAATATGTGTGAACTCGACAGTTTTCATGAGTCATACACTTCTGGTATTTTGCCAGATAAAATTTCAACACTACAACTTCCTCGAAGGTGAGAAGTGAATGAAAGGTTATGCATTGGAGAAGTGGGAGTCGACCTTGAACTTTGTGTTCATGCCCATGGACACGATGTAGATCTTATCATTAAAGCTTCTCTTAAATTAATTATTCCTTTGGTATAAGTTCATCTTATATCGGGATCGGCCTTTTGCAATCGTGGATCCGACCATGTTCTATTTTAAATACCATTTCTCGTGCAAGTTTAAGCACTTGTCTTGGTAGAGCAATACCCACCAACTTCTACTTTGATCATCATCCAGTATTACCCCCGGTATCTTGAGATTATCATGGGCGCATAACTTCTTATGAGTTCTTCATCAAGTGCTACATTCCCACCGATTCCAATTTTTCACGGGCTCGAGTTATTAAACACTCAAAGACACCAATAACTGAACCAAGTCCGCTTTTCACGGTTCAACAACTCTTGATAGCTTCTATAAGTACGAGTTTGTACCCGATCACATCATTCCTAGCCTGATCGGCTATATCATTATCATGCTAAATTTTAACTGTGCTACCGGGTCCTTCTCGGAACACATATTCGACGGTGAGCTAATCTTACAATCGATCTCCCTCGTCATACCATTTGACCTTGTACAGCAAGCTTGATTTCGAGTTTGTGTCGTACCCATGGTTCCAATGACTTTTGGCTTCATCATTCCTTTGACTTGATGTCATCGCTGATTGATTACTTCTTCATGAAATCTGTCGACAAATGTGTCGTGATCCACATCAACCTTATGAGCTCTTCCAGGATATCAATTGAGATCATGATGAGAAATACCATCCTTGCCCCCGATGATTTGGGTTATCTTTGACCACTTTATTGCCTTCCGTTCAACACAAACTTGTTCGTGTTTCGTGTTATACCTTGAGATCCTTACTTATGTTCTCCTTTAGCTTGGAGTATTACCCTCTTTTATGACAAGAATGTCATGAGGATTGCTCCACCTCTTAGAAATTCTCAGTAAGATGATACTTTTCACCATCACCATTCTTCCTTGGTCCCCGTGTTGTTTTTAACCGGGATACCAATATCTTGACGATCTTGCTTGAGTTACGTACTTCTAGCAACCCTATTGCTTTGAAGTTAATGATCGACGATTCGATCTTAGACTATTCGTTATTGAATCGTCACTCTAACAGTGATCTTGCTACCTAAGGTCATATTTCGGGCACACCTTTCAACTAATGATTAATGGTGTATGTTTTCCTCGAGCATACAACATTATATCATTTGAATTGACAAGTGTCATCTTCTTGCTCACATTATTATGGAAATCCATCCGTTTGGAATTCTCGATGAATTGTCGTTGAGCCGTCGACCATCTCCTCATCCTCTCCTTGGGTTAATGATGAACTCTTGTTAGCGGAAATCACTTCATAGTTCATTTCGAGAATCTTCTGATGTCATCCCGTCAATTTGTGTTGCACCTTTCTTCTCGGGCATCCCGAGCACGAGGTATCTGACACCAATCATACCAGAATCTCCGTCGATATGATGGTTGGGACAACTTTCAAGAGTTATGATGTTGATCCTTTGATGACCCAGTAACATGATGTCATGCCTAGCACCCCCGGTGGAGGACCTATCATTATAGATTCCTTTTCAGCAAGGTTATCCATTCATCCATGAGGAAATTGTAAGACTTATTTTACAAGTTATTCTGATGGATCCTTCGTGTTTCCAAAGTCGATCTTCACCGAAGACCATGTCAATGCTATCTCGAAGCATGTCAATGGTACTCCGATTTTCAACAGAACATTTGAAGCACGATGCTAAATTTTATTTATCATTTATCCTAACACCGTTGTATGGGTAATATCATGATTCCTCCCCCTTACCTAAATGGTTTTCTACTTTATATCCTGTCATGGATATCTTGCTCTGCTTGTCCTTGGGAAGGATATACCCTTGAAATATGTGTTTAAACATATTTTCCTTTCCATTATTACATTTAATCGATGATCATATTTTCCTTCCATTGGTTTGTTTGAACCTTTTCTATGATCTATATGATATAAGCAGTAATAATCCTTTGCTTGTGCAAACACCTCGAGGTACAACTTTGTCGGTAAGACCACATTACTATTGTTGATGACATTAGGTAGCCACCGATGGGCGAGAACCTTGCCTATTGGTCCGCCTCGTTCAACGAGCGGGAAAGTGGTTCTCTTCGTCCCTCGCCCTTGGTACCAACGTTGATGCCGACATAACTGACATGGTACTCTTTGACATGCCTTGCTATCATGACCGTGAAAGATGTCACTTTGCTCCTATTAAAAAAACCACATGGTGGGCCCATAACCCAGTTCCACATGATCGAAAACTGACTGCCTCTGTACACCCCTATTCCCAAAGTTATTCCTCGCGTGGACTCGTATGTAATCCACGGGCCCTTGTCCTAGTGTCTATTACGGTATCGGGCGCAATACTTACTCTCGCTACTCTGAACCCCTTTCTCACTCTGGTTCAGGGCTTGAGCAACTATCTATCCGCTTGGAGCCTATTATGGTACCTTCGTACCTTACTCTCGAGGTATTTCATATGTTCAACTCGAGAGATAATCTTATACTAATTCATGGGTTAACCCAGTTGTTTCCCTCAAAAGCATTATATCGTAGTGAGCTGCCCTTATCTTTTCGTAAGTGCGATGGAGTTCGAAGAAATGATGACAAGTTTATCATGATGCATCGGAATAAAGGATTGAAGACATCAACGAAAGGATTAACTTCTTGAAAAGATCCGTTAGAATATCGTAACAGAACTTTCCCTTACTCCCCTCTTAAATCTCGGACGAGATTTCTTGTAATGGAGGAGAATTGTGACGCCTTGGGTAATTAAGCTACAGTAATCCCGCTAATGATGCCACGTCACCTCGATTCTTGTGGATAAACTCGCGTTAGTTGAACCTAGTTCAATTTCAAATTCAAAATCGAGCAAACAATAAAAGTTTTCAAATATTAAAATTTAAATGTTCGGATGAACCAAATATTGCATAGATAATTATGATGGAAAAACCACACATTTATAAAATGTTTAAATACTATGAGATGAATAAAACAGTAGCAAAAATGATTAATAAAATACCTTTTATAATTAATAAAATGTCAAACTAAGTTATTTGGGGTCTAGACTTTTTGTGACTATGGACTACGGTGAAATACTGAATTAGATACTAAGTGTATATTTTACTAGATTAAAATGCAACTAAAATAAAGAAAGAAAGAAATAAAGAAAAGAAAACAGAAAACAAAAGAACCCCCCCGGGCTCCGGCCCAGCAGGCCCCGGCCCAACTCGGCCATGTTCTAGCCAGGCCGGCCCACCCCGGCGCCCTATTAGCACCCCGAACCCCCCCTGGTCAAACCCCACCTCCCACCGACACCCCCACTCTCCTCGCCCCCCCCACGTTCGCTCCCTCTTCCCGATCTGGATCGGGATCGAGAGGCCACCACGCCGCCGCTCCCCGAGGCCACCGCCACCGCAGACGAGGCCCGCACTACGGGCGCCCCGCCTCGCCGCCTCTCCGGCTCACCTCCCTCGCTCCACTTTCCCCATCCCGATTGGATCGGGCACCAAATCCGCCGCAGCCCGTCGCCTGTCGGTTCCCGCCACCTCGCCAAGGCATGGTGGTGAACCCACGGCTACCTCGACCTGCCTCCCCGCGCCGTCACGGTGCCACCGAGCCGCCGCTGGACCTCGCCGGACTTCCTCGTCGGTCTACTTCCTCCTCGCCCGACCGCTTCGGCCGTGGCGAACCCTTCTCGCTGGGCGCATCCGCGGCACCGCGTCGTCTCCGCCCTCCTCCTCGCGCCCCGCTGCCATTTTTCCCTACAACGCTGGTGAGGACCCCGATCCTCCTCCTCCCCGTGCCCTCACGTCGGTGCTCACTCGCGCCACCTCACCGTCTGCTCCCCCCAGCACGCGCCCTCGCGCACGCGCGCTCGAGGGGACCGCGGCCTTCACCCCGTGCCCTTGCACGCACTGCAACCGCAGCATCGCGCCCAGCTCTGGGCGTCGCCCCATTGTCCCGCTCCTCGCGCCTCCCCTGCGGCCTCGTTCATTGCACCTCTCTGGCGGCGCCCGTTCAGTCTTGCGCCCGCCCGTTCGCTAGAGCTCGACCGCTAGGCCCCGAGGGCCTATGACAAAGGCCCCACCATGAACGTTTTTGTAAAAAAAAGAATTTAAAATAATAATAATAAATAAATAAAATTAAATATTAATTAATTAATTAAGTAACTAATTAACTTAATTAATCCTGTTTAGATTAACCTAATCACTAGCTAAACTAATTAAACACGTTTAGTTAGTCTTGGACTATGATGATGGGACCCGGCCGTCGGTTTGACTAAGTCAATGGACTGGTTATTGATGACATCACCCGACATCATCTTGATGTCATAATTGCATTCTCTAATTAAATTAATTCTAAAATGAATTAAATCTTTAAAAATTAATATAAAATAATCCTTAGCTCGGATGAAAATACTTTGTACATGAAAGTTACTCGAGCAGCGAGGCGAATCCGGATCGCGATCCGTTCGTCGCCACACACCCCTAACCTATCGAACACGCAACTTTCCCCTCCGATTCATCGTAAAAGCATAAAACCGGGATACTTTCCGGATGTTTTCCCCTTGTCAGTATCACCTCCTACCGCGTTAGGGCACACCTAGCACCGCACATTTTCTTGTCATGCACCGTCATGCTTATGTTTGCATTATATTTATTGTTTCTTCCCCCTCTTCTCTCCGGTAGACTACGAGACCGACGCTGCTGCTGCCCAGTTCGACTATGGAGTTGACGACCCCTCTCTCTTGCCCGAGCAACCAGGCAAGCCCCCCTTGATCACCGGATATCGCCTATTCTACTCTATCGGCTTGCATTAGAGTAGTGTAGCGTATTCTTGCTTTCCGTTATACCTATCTGATGCATAGCTTTGTCCATGTTACTCTTGTTGTTACCTTTACGCAATCCTACATGCTTAGTATAGGATGCTAGTATTCCATCTGTGGCCCTACATTCTTGTCCGTCTGTTGTGCTATACTATCGGGCCGTGATCACTCGGGAGGTGATCACGGTATATCTATATACTTTATACATGATACATGTGGAGACTAAAGTCGGTAATTTGGTGGAGCACCCGCAAGTGGATCTTTGTGGCGGAGTGATAGGGCGGTGAGACCGCCTAGGAGAGAGGTGGGCTGGCCTGTTCGGCGTTCGCGGATACTTAAAGCGCTTAACGAGATCTTGGTATTTGATCTGAGTTGGCTCTGAGCCTATCGCACTAACCATCTACGTGGGAGTAGTTATGGGTATCCCGCGTCGTGGTATCGGTAGAAGCACGCCGTGGCCTTGATCGCGGCGCCGCGCCGGATTGGACTGGAACGCCACTAGGCTAGGTATGCTTCGGCGCGTCACATAGCGTGCAGGTGTGCTCGAGGCGATGGGCCCGGACCCTGGCGCTTAGGTTTAGACCGTCTTTGGCCTCTCTGTTGAGCCTAGGTGGGGCTGCGGCGTGTTGATCTTCAGCGGCGGGCATGACCCGAGAAAGTGTGTCGGCCAAATGGGATCAAGCGTGTTGGGTAAGTTGGTGCACCCTGCAGTGAAGTTAATCTATTGAATAGCCGTGATCTTGATAGCAGGACGACTTGGAGTTGTACCTTGACCTTATGACAACTAGAACCGGATACTTAATAAAACACACCCTTCCAAGTGCGGATACAACGGTGGTCGCTCTCTCTCGGGGATACGAGGAGGGATCGCGGGTAGGATTATTGCTATGTGATGTTACTTGGAGGACTTCAACCTACCCTCTTCTAAGCTGTTGCAAGGCGAAGATGACCGAAGCGTAGTCTTGATAAGACTAGCTATCCCCTCTTATTCGGCATTCTGCGATTCGGTCCACCGATATGGCCCTTTACACATATATCCATGCATATGTAGTGTAGCTCCTTGCTTGCGAGTACTTTGGATGAGTACTCACGGTTGCCTTGTTCCCCTTTTCCCCTATCTCTACTCGATTGCTGCAACTGACGATGGAGCCGAGAGCGACGCCACCGTCGATGGCGACTACTACTGGGCGCCTACTACTACGTGCAGCCGGCGGACGCGACCGGGAGTAGTTTAGGAGGATCGAGGCGGGAGGCTGCGCCTCTTCGATCTGTATCCGGTTTGTGCTAGCCATCTTATGGCATCTTGTTTAACTTATGTCTGTACTCAGATATTGTTGTTTCCGCTGACTCGTCTATGATCGAGCACTTGTATTCGAGCCCTCGAGGCCCCTGGCTTGTATTATGATGCTTGTATGACTTATTTTATTTTTAGAGTTGTGTTGTGATTTCTTCCCGTGAGTCCCTGATCTTGATCGTACACGTTTGCGTGTATGATTAGTGTATGATTGAATCGGGGGCGTCACACTTGCATACAATTTACTTTCCGTTCGTCAACTTGCAATCATGGTCTTTGCCACTTTCTTTGATATTGATACCGTGGCCCTCTTGTGGAGCAAGACTCTTAAAGTAGCCTTTGTTGGGCATGTCGAGAACGGTCTCTATATGATTAACTTTTCGGAGGTACCCACTAAGACCGCGACATGCCTAATGGCTAAAGTTGATGTGGGGTGGCTTTGGCATCACCGTTTAGCCCATGTCAATATGAGATCTTTGCAAAGTCTTCTCAAGGGGGACCACGTCCGTGGACTAACAAATGTTAGTTTTGCTAAAGATCGTGCTTGCAGTGCTTGTATCGAAGGAAAGCTTCATGAAAAGGCACACCACGACTATCATCTACTCGAAGAGGCCTTTGGAGCTCCTTCACTTGTATCTCTTTGGGCCTCCATCCTTTGATAGTCTTGGGGGTAAAAAGTATTGCTTGGTGATTGTGGATGACTACTCAAGATATACTTGGGTGTATTTCTTCAAGAGGAAGAGCGAGACCCAACAAACCGTCATTGACTTTGCAAACGAAGCTCAATGTCAACACAATGCAAAGATCTTGACAATAAGAAGTGACAACGGCACCGATTTCAAGAACTACACCCTTGATGAGTTTCTTAGTGATGAGGGAATCAAGCATCAATATTCTACACCCTACACCCCTCAACAAAACGGTGTCGCGGAGAGGAAGAACCGGACGTTGATGGATGCAGCAAGGACCATGATGGCGGAGTTCAAGTCTCCATACAACTTTTGAGCCGAAGCCATCAACACCGCATGTCATGCATCCAATCGTCTCTACCTCCGCAAGGGCTTGAACAAGACTCCTTATGAGATACTACCTGTAACAAGCCCAGCCTCAAGTACTTTCGGGTGTTCGGGTGTAAGTGCTTCATTCTCAAGAAAGGTGTTCGGTTGTCTAAGTTTGAAGCTAGAGCCTATGAGGGCATATTTGTTGGTTATGCTACAAACTCCCATGCTTACCGTGTCCTCAATAAATCCACGGGACTTATTGAGGAGACGTGTAACGTGGAGTTTGATGAGAATAACGGCTCCCAAGTGGAGCAAAGTGGCACTTGTGATGTAGGTGATGAAATTCCTCCTCAAGCCATAAGAAGAATGGGTGTGGGTTTTATCCTACCCGTTAAGGAACCCCTTGTGGCCGAAGGAGAAGGACAATGCTCCACTCAAGTGGAGCCATCACCAACCCAAGGCCCACACGCTTCCGAAGAACAAAGTGAAGGCCCTCAACCTCATGAACAAGACCAAGGGCAAGATCATGCTCAAGACGATGTTGACACACCAAGTGAGGCCCAAGGTCGAGTTCTCTCCCCCGAGCAAGTTCAAGATCAAGAACATGCTCAAGACGGCGCTCAAGATGATCAAGTGACCGCTCCTCAACTCACCCCCGAGGAGGAATTAGAGCGTCGTGCCGCCAAGATTGCTTCCAAGCTCACCACCAAGGGTCATCTCATGAAGAATGTACTTGGAAGATGGGGTAAGCACTCGTAGACAATTGGCAAACTATTGTGAACATCACGCGTTTGTTTCTTGTGTTGAACCCCAAAAGGTATATGAAGCACTCGAAGATCCAGATTGGCTTAATGCCATGCATGAAGAACTCAACAACTTTGAGTACAACAAGGTGTGGAGGTTGGTGCCAAGGCCAACGGGGAACCACAATGTCATTGGGACCAAGTGGATTTTCAAGAACAAACAAGATGCTCATGGAACCATCATTCGCAACAAGGCAAGATTGGTGGCACAAGGTTACTCCCAAGTCGAGGGTATCGACTACGGTGAAACCTTTGCTCCCGTTGCTCGTCTTGAATCCATTCACTTGTTGATTGCTTATGCTTCTCATCACAACTTTAAGTTGCAACAAAAGGATGTGAAGAGTGCCTTTCTTAATGGTCCTATTAATGAGTTGGTTTACGTCAAACAACCCCGGGTTCGAGGATCCCTACTTTCCGATCATGTGTACCAACTCGATAAGGCACTCTATGGCCTTAAACAAGCCCCACGTGCGTGGTATGACCACCTTACTGAGTTGCTACAAGATCGTGGGTTTGAAGTTGGGCTCATCGATCCCACTCTTTTTACTAAGAAGGTCAATGGGGAGTTGTTTGTGTGCCAACTATATGTTGATGACATTATCTTTGGTTCCTCTAACAAAGCTTTCAATGATGAATTTGCCGCACTAATGACCTCAAAGTTCAAGATGTCTTCCATGGGAGAGTTGAAGTTCTTTCTAGGTTTCGAAGTGAAGCAAAGAAGAGAAGGTACCTTCATCAACCAAGCCAAATACACTCAAGACATGCTCAAGAGATTCAAGCTAAGCGATGTCAAGCCGGCTTCCACTCCAATGCCCTCCAAGTGTCAACTTGACATCGATCCCAATGGTAAAGCGGTGGATCAAAAGGTATATCGCTCCATGATTGGATCCTTGCTTTACCTTTGTGCATCTAGACCGGATATCATGTTGAGTGTGGGAATTTGTGCACGGTTTCAAGCCGCACCTAAGGAAAGCCACTATGTGGTGGTCAAGCGAATCTTTCGATATTTGGCTCATAGCCCAAACTTTGGCCTATGGTACCCAAGAGGAGAAAACATCAAGCCTGAAGGCTATTCGGATTCCGATTGGGCGGGAGACAAAGTGGATAGGAAGTCCACTTCCGGAGGGTGCCAATTCCTTGGTTGCTCTTTGGTAAGTTGGTCTTCCAAAAAGCAAAGTTGTGTGTCTCTCTCGTCCACCGAAGCGGAGTATGTAGCGGCCGGTAGTTGTTGTGCACAACTATTGTGGATGAGGCAAACTTTAAAGGATTATGGTGTCATTTGTGACAAAGTGCCTCTTTGGTGTGACAATGAAAGTGCCATCAAGATTTCTCTCAACCCGGTGCAACACTTCAAAACGAAGCATATTGAGATTCGGTATCACTTCATCCGGGATCACATTAGGCGAGGGGAGATCGAGCTCAAATACGTCAACACTCATGATAACCTTGCAGATATCTTCACGAAGCCTTTGGATGAAGCAAGATTTCGTGAGTTAAGGCATGAGCTAAATATCATTGATTCGAGCAATGTGGCTTGAACCCTTGCACACCCCACCATACTCAACTTGTTATCTTGTTTAGATGTAGGCATGGACATAGGGGGAGTGTTGTTCTCTCAGTGAACTCTCCCTCCCCCATTATTCATAAATCGATCAACTCTTTCACATTAGCCATTTTTGATGGTACTTGTGCTTCAAAGACGAGTTTTGGTCATGGGCCCAAGGATAATTCTTCGCGGTGCCATACCAAGTGACTCAAACATAGGTGGCTCCGGCCACCGCCCTCCCTTGGAGAAGGTGTGTCTCGTAGTTGGTCTTTGGTGTCATGTAGTTTTCTCTTCTCCTTGGCGTGTTTGAGTCGGTGTTTGTGTTCGCTTTTTTGTTGCCTCGTGTTTTTCTCCTTTCTCTCTTGTGTTCTAGCACTTTCTTGGTTTACGATACTACCGTGGTGCGCCACGGTACTACCGCAGGAGTTGGTGGGTCTCTGCCAAGTGCATGACCCTCCAAGGGCACGATACTACCGCTTCTTACACGGCAGAAATTTTTATTGCCATTGAGCAGCAGTACTACCAGCCATGTGCGGTACTTCGCCCGGCGGTACTACATGATGACCATGGTACTTCGCGTCCCCACAAGCGGGTGGGGGTTAAGAGCGGGACAGGGGGAGTTTTAACTCCCCCATACCCATTCATCTCCATTCCCCACCCCGTCTCTCTCTCTCTCCTGACCAAGAACGGTGCCGGAGGCCTTCGCCGGATCTCCGTCTCCGGTCGCTCTCCCCGGATTCCATCCGGTGGGATCGTTCCCCACCTCGCCCTCTTTCCATGGACCCAGGTTTTTCCCCAAGTGCCTCTTCTTTTTGTCCTTCCTTGTGCTTTTAGGTTTTGGGGAGATGCATGTGGTGTTCTTGAGATTTTTGGCTAAATCTATGCAAGTGGAATTCGTTGTAGAGTGGTAGTGTAGTTCCATACTCTTTGGACAGTCAAAATAGTTCCGTGTGATCAACGGTAGTACCGCAGTTGTCGTGCGGAGGTTCAAGATCCAGATCCGCGTCCTCTGTGGCGGTTTTCAAACCGTGCGGTACTACCGCTCCTCCTGGAGCGGCACTACCGCAGCCTCACCTGGATCTGGCGCTCAGCGGTACTTCCGCAACTTGGTGCGGTACTACCGCTTGGCGTCCGGAAGTAAAAAATTACTTCCGCCCCAAGCATGGTACTACCGTGCTACCCGGCACGGTACTACCGCGGCTGGAGCGGATGTAATTTATTACTTCCGCAACCCTGCCCGGTACCACCGTAGATTCATCCTGCGCTCCTTTGTTTCGTCCAAATTGCATGTTTTGTGTTTCTCTCGGTTTGGTTTTGATTCATTTTGTTCCCGTGCGTGTCTTTCCGTCTTTGTGTCTAGGTGGTGGCTCCGGTTTTGCTCGTCGCTCGAATCCCAGCCGTGACACGAGGTCAGCGTCGGTATAACCGTGATGATGTTCGGAGGGTCTCTGCTGCTCCCCAACCGGGACCAAGCGCACCACCAACAAACAGAAGAAGCCCGTCATGGGCATGGATGTGATGCCCCAGGCCGAGTTTGTCATTCGAAGGAAGCTCAATCCCTATGTGAATCCCCAGGCTAGCACGCGAGGCAATGAACTCCTCTGAAACAAGCAGCAGAATCTGATATACATGGATGTGATCAAGGCCAAGCAGAATCACTATGTTGAAGTTCACTACATTGACATGCATCATATGAGGCAGGACAAGCACCGTGAGTACTTTGGAGAGGCCTTGGATCTAGTCGAGCAGTTCGACATCGAGAACTTGCTCACCTTCCACAAGGATTTTGATCCAGAGATCATCGCACAGTTCTTTGCTTCAGTCCATTTCGGCGTTGATGATGCAAGAACCTTGACTTGGATGACTAATGGTCGCTGACTGTCTGCTACTTGGAAGGAGTTCATGGAGTTGCTTAACGTTCCAGACGAAGGGCTCGTCACGCCGGTTGGAGTTTGCCCTCATGCCAACTCTGACTCTGCCAACAAGAACAAGCTCATGCCATTCCTTGTTCCGAAGTCTCTTCCCAACAAGAAGACTGCGTGGGTGCTTAATCCCTTCCTTGACATCATGCATCGGCTCTTTCGGAACACCCTCTTCCCACGCATTGGGGACATGGGCCAGGTACATGCTTACCTCGTTGACATGATGCTTATATGTGATGAGGCCCGTAAGGCTCAGATTCAACCACTTGATGTCTCACATATCATGTGGTGTGAGCTTCAGTTCGCCGTGTTCAACCGTAAGGTCCCCATCTATGGGCCTTACCTGTTCCACTTGATCTCCATGACATGGGAGAGGCTGTTTCCCAGTGATGAGTTTGAAGCTCCAGGGTGGATTCGTCATGAGTCCATCAGGCTCCGCATCAAGCCCCAGTGGGCTAACACCACCACTTCTGCTGAGGCTGCCATGAGGGCTGTGGATGAGGAGGAAATTGGGGGGGAAGAAGCTGCTGCTGATCGTTCTGCTTTCACTACTCCCTCTGCCGAGCCATCTTGGGCAAAGAAGCTACAGATCAAGATGAAGAGACTTTTCTGCATGCAGGTCTAGAGTCAGTACAAGGCTCATGTTGCTCAAAAGGAGGCCCGTCGTCGCGACAACAGAATTTTGAGGGCATGCGGCGAGGAGGTGGCCAGCGGCTCTGAGAGGCACATCACCCCCGAGGCTGCCTGGATGGCTAAGCAGGGCTACAAGTGGACCGATTCTGAGGAAGAGTTCATCCCTGCTACGGAGTCTGACGACGAGGAGTCCTTTTCTGCCTGAGCTACCACCTTCGTTGTAGGTGACCTCTCTGCCTTTTTGGTGTCTGGATGCCAAAGGGGGAGAGAGTGTAGGATTTGCGTGCGTGTCGTGTGTCGTGTGTTTCGTCGTTGTGTTTCGTCGTTTGCTTTGCTTTCCATCGTTGAACTTGCTTGCTTGGGTTTGGTTGTGCTCGTGAGACTAAGTTTATCATATGGTGTAAGACATATGCACTCTATCGTATCTTATTTCCTATTGAGCTTGTGCTATACCATGCTATTCTTGTTATGCTCATATCTTCTATCTTGTTTAATGTCAGCCTTACCTTTGCAAGATATGCTTCGTTTCTAAAATATAGGGGGAGTGGTGATCCTAGTATTTGTGCCGTGCAGTCCAACGCACTTTACTCTCTATCATGAATCTAGGGGGAGCTCATCTATATTTTAGAGATGTGGGGTTTTGCTTGTGCTATATTCATCTCCTTTGTGCAAATCCCGTATTGTCATCAGTCCACCAAAAAGGGGGAGATTGTAAGGGCATGTTTGTCCCTAAGTAGTTTTGGTGATTGATGACAATGTCTTTGCGGACTAACCATGTGTATTGAGCTTTTCAGATTCATCACGACTAAACACAAGACGTTTTGATGCCCCTCGAAGATCATTGAAGACGACGTTTCTCTACGGTTCGGTTCGGTGGAGTTGAGTCGTAGGAGAGCCGTACTATTAAGAGGGGGTCCGCATTGAAAAGGTTTGGGTGGAATCTCATGTACATATTCCCTTTTGCACCGCCTTTCCTCGAGCTCCTTGGAGTGTTCCTCCGTCTCACCTTGTCTCTGCGATTTGAAGGCCTCCGCCTTGCTCTTCTCGAGCTAAGCGGTAGTCTTGCTCGAAGCGGTACTACCGCAGAGCAGCGGTAGTACTGTCTCGACGCGGTAGTACCGCTCCTCGAGCGGTAGTACCGCGAGCTCGTCGGCGCCGCTGCTCGAAGCGGTGAATGCGCGGATGTAACCTTTACATCCGCGCTCCCGCGTAGTAATGCGTCTTTGCGGCGCGGTAGTACCGTGACGCCAGGCCAGGTTCAGTAGCAAGTGCGGAGGTAAGGGTGGATGTAATTTTTTACATCCGCACCTTTCACGGTAGTACCGCACCCTTGGTCGCGGTAGTTCCGTGTCGGATTTTTGCACGACAATTTCTCAAGCGGAGGTAGTCACGGATGTAATTTTTTACATCTGTGCCTACCGGGCCTGGCCTGCGGCTGTCTTGCGGTAGTACCATATGGGGTCGCGGTAGTACCGCTCCTGCGGATCTACCGCGCCCTATTAGTACTCATACGTCAGTGCAGTTCTGCGCTGCGTGCCACGGTAGTAGTGCTGCTCGCAGCGGTAGTACCGCTGAGCCCGTCTTGATAATACCGCGCTGAGGTGCGGTAGTTCCGTGGGTCGCGGGCTGAGTGGTGGGTAACGGTTGGAATTTTCCCCCACTATAAAAGGGGGTCTTCTTCTCCTAGAAGACCTACCTCTTCCAACCCTAAACTCCATTGTTGCTCCAAGCTCCATTTTCGCCCGATCTCTCTCCCTAGCCAATCAAACTTGTTGATTTGCTCGGGATTGGTTGAGAAGGCCCCGATCTACATTTCCACCAAGAGAAATTTGATTCCCCCCACTAATCCCTTGCGGATCCTGTTACTCTTGGGTGTTTGAGCACCCTAGACGGTTGAGGTCACCGCAGAGCCATATTCCATTGTGGTGAAGCTTCGTGGTGTCGTTGGGAGCCTCCAATTAAGTTGTGGAGATTGCCCCAACCTTGTTTGTAAAGGTTCGGTCGCCGCCTTCAAGGGCACCAATAGTGGAATCACGGCATCTCGCATTGTGTGAGGGCATGAGGAGAATACGGTGGCCCTAGTGGCTTCTTGGGAAGCATTGTGCCTCCACACCGCTCTAACGGAGACGTACTTCCCCTCAAAAGGAAGGAACTTCGGTAACACATTCTCATCTCCATCGGCTTCACTCTTGGTTCAGGCTGCAAGTGGGACGACCTGCGGGCGTCCCGCATATTGCCGCATCTTCCCACATAATTATGTGGGACTAAACGAGCTTTCCACATAAAATATATGAGGTTATGTGGGCTGTCGATACTCACTACATAAAGAACAGTTGCCTTTGTTGCAGGCTATAACAGTTCAACTTTTAGAATTACATAACATACCCACATACTCCGATTACTCCACACATCACAGACTCCATTACAGGCTATAGCACTCTGAGTTTGAGCAGGATGAGCATTCCAAATTACACAAATTAGGCTACATCCTAGTTTCTTCAAGATGTTCTAAACATCAATCTGGTGCCCAACATGGTCATCAAGGAAGACTAAAGTTCAGCTTACTTGCTTCTTCAACTCAGCTGAATAAAAGCTAACAAAAGAGAGAACAGTAATAAACACTCGAACTTGTAATTTAGAAGTATAACACGGAGGAAAAAGAGACTTTTTGCACAATTACGAACACGAGAATGCAACAGCTAGTACTATATAGAGAAAGAAGTCGAATAGCTGCTGCTATTGGTTTACAAATAAAGTGAACTCAAACACACACTAGTATATGTCAAGATTAGTAGAGGGTACTAGCATCGATCTGATTCAGATGTATAGTAGAATCAGATTAGTACAGGATACTAGGATAATGTTAACATTTGAGAAGCCGGTGGCGTTCATGAGACACCAAAGATCAAGCGAATTTCAGAAAGTTCGATGAGCAGACAAAATATCAGTCTACTAACCTTCAAACTATACTAGATTGTCACTTTTTGGTTGGGATAAATCCCAAGAATTTCGCATGACAGGGAGTGTAGTAACCTAACATTAGATAGAACAAACCGAAAATTTTGGTTGGGATAAATTCCAAGATTTTTTTAACAGCACCATGTATGAAGCAGAGAAACCTTTCACTGGTATTTGAGGATTGCAAACAATAGCAATCTTCTTGAACAACACGCAAGTCCAGATCTCAAGGGGATAATCCTTGAACAGCACGCAAGTCCAGATCTCAAGGGGATAATCAGATAACTACCTTGGCATGTTCTTCTTGAACAACATCAATCTTCTTCTTCTTCTTGCAGCAAGACCTTGGGAGTTCATGTCGAGGTCGCTTCTTAACATCGCGGTGACAGCCATAGTGGAGGTAGAGCAATGGCTCTTTTGGGCGGGCATGGAGGAGATGAACAAGCGCTCTGGGCGGCGGTGAAGGAGTTGGAAGGCGCGGCTGGTGCAGCCATGGGGAGGTGGGCTGCGGCCTGGTGCAGCCATGGAGGAGGTGGGCGGTGGCGCTGGTGCGGCTACGATGGAGGTGGAAGGCGGCTGCGGCATCCATGGAGATGGTGGATGTCGTGCTGCGGCATCCATGGGGTAGGTCGACGACGGCGCTAGACCGCCATGGGGAAGGTGGGCCTTGTGCGGTGGCTCTGTGGCGTACCCTACCATCGTGCAAAGAGGGGAACAACCGAACGAGGAAGATAGGATGCAAGAATTAAGTGGGTTATGTGGAAGACGTGGGTCGGCCCACTTAGCCCACTTTCTAAATCGCAGGTTACGCGGGCGTCCACGAATACAGATTAAGTGGGCTTTTATGCGGGCGCCGTGGACGGTCCGTGTCCACTTGCAGCCTGACTCTTGGTTATCTCATCCCTTTACTTGTGCAAGTTTATTTGTGTTTCTTTCATTTGCTTGCTTGTGTGCTTGTGTTGGTTGCATCATATAGGTTGTTCACCTAGTTGCATATCTAGACAACTTACTTTGATGCAAAGTTTAATTTGGTAAAGAAACGCTAAAAGTTATTAGTTGCCTATTCACCCTCCTCCAGTCAACTATATCGATCCTTTCAGCAGATAATAAGGCCTTCCCTCGTTCATGCTTTTCTCTCATCTTGATGCTCCGTGCGCTTGCTAGTACAGGAAAAAATGAGCAGTCTCACTCTCGCTGTCTCCTCGGTCCCAGTTGACAGAAAACCCCACCACAACGCGGGCCTGGTTGAACCCAGCAGGTGCTCCTTCCTTTCCGGCCACAACCCTCCGCCCGCCATGCCGCCGCCGCCGGCGACGCTGCCGGACGAGCTCCTCGAGGAGATCCTCCTCCGCCTCCCGCCGGGCGACCCCGGATGCCTCTTCCGCGCCTCCCTCGTCTGCAAGCCCTGGCGCAGCCGCCTCACGGGCCCCGCCTTCTCCCGCCTCTACCGCGAGTTCCACCGGTCGCCTCCCTTGCTGGGATTCTTCGAGAACGACGAGACGGTCTTCTGCTGGTTCGCTCCCTTGACCCCCATCTCCCCCTTCCTCCCGGTCCACCCCGGCTGGTGTGATCTATTCACGCTCGACGCTCGCCATGGCCTCGTCCTCTTAAATACTCTCGGCGGGCATGGCGAACCTGTGGGCCTCATCGTGTGGGACCCCATTTGCCACCGCCAGTGGCGATTGCCGTTGCCCGAGTTCGTGGACTATCCAACCGTCCCGGACTGCGCGGCGGCGGTGCTCTGCGCCGCCGATGGCTGCGACCACATCGACTGCCATGGCAACCCCTTCCGGGTGGTCTACGTGGGCACCGATGAAGAGGGGGTCGCGCAAGCTTGCGTCTACTCTTCAGAGTCCCGTTCCTGGAGCCCCGTGACGTCTTGTGAGCACCCTGACTTGCCCCTGCTCGTCATTAGCTCTCGGCCCAATGCCCTTGTGGGAGATGCAGTCTATTTCTTGTGCCATCAGGAAACGTTCATCCTGCAGTATGACTTGCTCAACCAGGAACTATCAATGATTTACTGGCCACCCTTGCCAAAGTGTAAGTGCGGCGAATATATCCTTATGCCCACAGAGGACGGTGTGCTGGGATGTGCCACCCTGAAGGAGTCCAAGCTTGAATTATGGTCGATGGAGTCTGTTCCTTATGCCCACAGAGGACGGTGTGCTGGGATGTGCCACCCTGAAGGAGTCCAAGCTTGAATTATGGTCGATGGAGGCTGGCACAGACGGAGCTGCAAAATGGGCAATACGTAGAGTCGTAGTGCTCGAGAACTTGCTACCCTCTCCCCCTAGATATGCGATCAGCTGCGCCAATGGAGTTGATGTCTTTTTCGTGCGGACAGATCTTGGCACCTTCACAGTTGAGCTTAATTCAGGCCGAGTTAAGAAGGTATCCAACAGCACTCACATCATTCCCTACATTAGTTTCTACACTCCAGGTACTAGCATTGTCAAACCCGTACAAGCTTGTTTGCGTTTGCTTCCCTATGACTTGCAAATCATTTAGTAAAAAGTGATTAATATTTCTGGTATCATATATAATGTATATTTTCAGATCAAGCTGGGGGTATAAAGCCTCCATCAGCCATGGCTTCCTCCTCAGAGAGCATTGAGAAGGCCCGAGACGAGCACCATGATCTGCTGCGGCCACACTCAAGTGGGAATCTGGGCTTTGAGAAGGAGAAATGGGTAGAGAAGGGCAAGGAGGATTGTGAATGTGAGGAGGATGGATGGGAGGAGGAGGCCGAGGAAGAGGATTGGGAATGGAATGGGGATAAAGCTCAGGAGCTGTTTGACGAGGGGTCCAAGGCCATCGTGGAAGGGCAATTGGTCCACGCCGAGGACTGTTTCTACACTGCCCTTAGGAGCAGGTTAGGGTTTCTCTTCCTTCCGTATGCTGCTTTTACTCTAAAGCCTGGCTGAATCGTGCATACAGATGGATTATTGGATACAACTTCCAGAGTCCAGTTATCTGTAGTGGTATTTTATACGTGCTTAGTTGCTTTGCACTTTGACTTACTTAGTCTTCGATTTTGTGATGAGCTTAGTTGTGTTTAGGGGTTTCAAACTGGGTAAGCAGCAATGCCTGCGAGTCGGGACCTAACCTTCTTTTGTTATGCTGTGTGAATTGTGACGAGTGCCAAATCAATGTGTATTTGCTTCAGGACTTGGTGTTTACCTATTTGAGGAATTTGCATATGAGCAATGTCACTTATGCCAACTATCCTTACCGCATATGCAGTTTGCAAAAAACTCAGTGAATGGGATCAGAAATTCTTAAACTAAGTACTCCCTCTGTCCCAAAATAAGTGTCTCAACTTTGTACTAGCTCTAGTACAAATTTGTACTAAGCTCAAGACACTTATTTTGGGACGGAGGAAGTAGCACTTTGGACCAACTGTGGTAAGGCTAACTGGCGGAAAGTGCAGTTATTCTAAATACTTCATCGTAGTGCAGTTTAATTATATGCTACTTAGAAGTTGCACTTAAAACTATGACACTCTTGGTGGTTGTTACAAGAGAAAAGTCCACATTACAACCCTGAACTACCACTGGGTTTAAACTTGAAGCCTCAACTTCAAAACCGTTCATCCCACACCCCGAACTAACCACACGGTCTAAAAATCAACCCCCCTCATGGTTTTGACTAAGTCAGGTGGTTTTGACCGAGTTGACTGGGGCAATGCCAAGTCAGCAAAGAATGCCAACTAAGGTGATAAACAGTGGACATAGTTGGCACCTTCCTGATGAAATAATCGCGGCGGAGTTTTGATTATGATGTTGTATCTCAGATTACATTACTTTTCATGTCATTATGTTATACTCTTGAGTCTTGACTCTTGACAATGATGCACCTGATAAATGTAGTAATGTACTCCTTTGTTGTCAACTAGGGTGTTATATTAGGAGAGACTTTCTCCAATGTGTATTAGCACATATTACAAATATGGATATGCTTTGCTGTACAAAGCTCGAGCCGAGATTGCACCATATCAGGACTGGCGGAAGAGTAGAACCAGCAGAGATGATACTGGAAGCTCAAAGGCATCTGGTAGTAATGTAAGGGAAGGTGATACTGAAAAAGGTATATATGCCATTGCCACTACTCCTGTACTCCATACAATCATAGACACTACAATATACTCTGTAATGTATGTAGTTGATTAAGATTATTGTGGTTACGGATTACAACCTTGTCTCTTCATCTGTTCATACATGCTGAGGAGTGTACATAATGAACTGCTACTCTGTAATGTACTGCTACTCCCTCCGTTCCAAAATACTTGTCGTGGTTTTAGTTCAAATTATTTTGGAATGGAGGGAGTAGTAAATTCTACGTGCATTGCATGTGAGAGCTTGGACAATCAAATTACAACCAAAAACCGCACACTGTTACAGTATATATAATAGGTAAATGAAAATTTTGAGGCACATGCATGAAGTATAAGATGCTAAATTCGGGTAAAATATACCGAGGGTGTTCCTTTTCCAAGAGGTGTCTTTAAGCATCTCATATTGCAATTTCTAGAAAATAACAAAAATAACTAGTGTTGTGCCTACAAAAATAAATTTGATTTATGATGGTACATCTATAGCCTCGAACACAAATAAAAGTACCAACTAAAAAAAAATGATAGTACTGTTAGAAAAAGAAGTTGGGAGAGTCTAAGTATGGAAGAGTCTAGAACAAAGTAGAAGTGTGTTTTGAGTTTTGTGCAAAATGTCTATAGGGCTTAAGCCCAATCAGAGAATCTTCTTGATATTACACGTGGTGGAATCTGGTGTAGTAAAGAGAAGATCCAGTGGTCAGCAACGTCCAGATTGGCTACCTCTCCACTGTCGGATGAGCTGCATCCAACGGCTGATATTCAAAGTTACTATATAGTGGTATAGATTAAATAGCAAATGATTTCAGGAACCATCCAGTGGGCGGTTGGTCAGGAGGTGTCAACCCCTCAGTTCACCTGGGTTGGACTCCTTGGACTTGCTGGGTGCCTACTCAATAAGTGCACGCCAGGGCCCCTGATGGAAAAAACATAGTAGATTATCTTGGATATTATTTTTTTATCGCTTGCTCATACGTTTTTGAACGGGCGGGACATTAGCAGGTTTTCCGTACCATATCTGTTACTAGCCTTCTTTTTATTTTTATTTCCTGCCATGCTTAGTACTTGTACACTCGGAATTGCAATGCTTGATTAAATAGATATCGATCTATGAACCATGGCTTCATTCAATTCTGCAAGTGGCTATCTGTCCAATGGACTGAGCTCCGGTGCCGTAACTGTAGGTGCAGTTGGGTCAGTGACATGTGGGCCCAACAGATGGCTGGCCGACATGTCACTGACCCAACTGCACCTGCAGTTACGGCACCGAAGCAGCGTCCCTGTCCAATGTATTTGAGTGAACTAGCTTTGGTGCAAAGTATGTGTTACATATATCGTGCAACAATATGAATAATTGGTTGTTGATTGCATTCTAAAGAAAATAATTTAGAACTGTGGTCTAACATTTTTGTCGTAATTCTTCTAATTTGAATTTAAATGCATCAATGTATTGATGAATGAGGAAATGTTGATGATCAGTTTATCCTGTTTTTAGTTTGATCATCTACATATTATGGGCATCTAGTTGTCTTCTCTTTATATACATAGGGGTACCCACAAATAAGGAAATAGAATTATCTAACTTGGAAGTGAAAAAGAGTCCTAATATTTGGGGGTGACCTAAAGGTGGACCTGCCTCCTGTACTGTTGCACACACATAACAACACGATAATTGATGCCCTTGTTCCATGTGCAATTATTTATGTCACAGTAAATACCAATATATCTACTTATTAAAGAAAAACTCTGGGCAACCATGATCACAATTTTGTTCAGATTTGGATCTGGCCTGGAAAATGTTGCATATTGCGAAGGCAATACTTGAAAAGAGTCCTTGCGATCCTGTTGTGGAAGTCCTTACATATTGTTCTCTTGCTGAAGTTTCTATGGAAAGAGGTAGTTTCAGACTTCCATTTATCTTAGTTACTCATGCATTTAATACTGAATGATCTTGGTATTCACGGCCCATACTTTAATTGCAGAAGACATACACTACTCACTCAGTGCTTGGTTCAAAGCTTTAGCCATCTTGGAGCATTTGGTTGAGCCTGACCATTGTCGGATTATCTTAATGTATCCTACTTGTGGTAATAATGGTATAAATTGTGTGCTATATAATAGTTTGAAGCATCCTATTTCCAACCTAAGTGCTAAAGTGGCTGCGCCTTGTAGGCGTGTATTCAGGTTTCAGGGGTACACTTTAGTCAGTTGCTTTCAATAGGTTTGGGGTTACAGAAATCTTGCATGGGTTCTTCATTTGCAAAAATGCACACGCTAGTGTATTTGTGCGGATGAACTTTCTCGCTGAAGAAGAATTCAGTTAGAAAATGCGGTGTATTTGTAGATTTTGGTTGTTCTTTGTTAATTTCCTTAGTTTGGTCCTAGAAACTTCCACATATTTCCCTAGGAGGCCGGCTGCGGCGCGCTGGAGAAATGCAGTCGGCGTAGCTCAGGCATTGCCCCAGGAGGCCGTCGATGACGGGGTTGTCGTTTGAGCAAGCGGCGTCCTGGCGGCGCATGGTGCCGATGTCATGCTCCTCGGCAGTTCGCTGGAGATCGCCGTCGCTAATATACCCGCCGGGGTGAGGTTGCAGAGGAGGTCTCGACGTATTTCTGATCGTGGAACTCGAGCAGCTCCTCCGGCCTGGCCGGCCTGGTGAGGAGGTGACTCATGTCTTTGAGGAGACCGTAGGAGGCAACGAGGCAGTGGGCCATCGTGATGCGGCGGAGCACCATGACGTGTCCCTCGCCGTAGTCGACGCGGGAGATGCCTGGGTCGTAGTAGTACGTGGCTGCCCTTATCTCCTTTTGTGTCTTGGTAAGTTCGTAGTTAAGCCTTGAAGCTCTCTCCTCCAGGTCTCACATGTCTACATGGGCCAGTTGGGGATGAGTTTGATCTACTCAATTTAGTTGTCTTGATTGATTGATGCGTTATCACACCAAAGTGAACTCAAAGTGAACTAGCTAACAAATCTTTCTCACGGTTGTGGATAGAACGGAGGAGGTGGCACCTGGCTCCATTAGTTTGAAGCGGACCAGAGTCGTTCCCATTGTCGGGAAGGTTGCTGGGTGGAGGAACTTGCAGGCACATTTCGAGTTCAGCTGTCGCCGAAGCAGCACTACTGCCTACAGGTCCAAGGTTTACTGAAGCACTACTTACATTGATTAGTTTTTTGAAGAGCCATCGCTTCTTGACTGCACCTACTCGCCAATAGCAACAACCTCTGTGTCACTACTCACCAAGTTCCAGTGCATCATCCATGTTTAGTCAATGTACGTGCTGAACCAGCCTAAGAGTTTGATTATTATCTGTGTGTGCTTTTGTTATAGGTAGTGCTTCTCTTGAATTTACTGATTTTGATGGCGCATGACTCCTTGCATGGCAGGCGACTCCATCCTATTCCATGGCATGAGTTTATGAATATGTATACAACAGTTTGCAAGCGGTAAGATGCCTGATGCTTTCCTGCAGTATATACGGACAGTGTGAAGTAATATATTTTCCTTTCAACTTTTTGTATGTGAAATCAGTATCCTAATGTCATTATTTTTTGTGTCCTGGACATCATATTATATAGTGTGCATGCATTTAGTGTTGCAGACAATCATATGAACCAGCTAAATATAGTAATCTTAATTACATTCATGAATTTGCACTAAATATTGTTGCTATCTTTTTTGTGAAATAATATTGTTGCTATCTTGCAATTCTATTTACATTGCTTATGGATCCTAGGCTTATATGGTAGGTTTATGTGAGCTTTCTGTTTATTCTAATATTAAAACTTACCAAGAAACCTCTCAAAATAAAAAATGAACCAAGATATGTGTCGTTAAGAATCAAATTAACCAGCTAACAATGTTCATTTTGTGAAGTTTTCTCAACGTAATATTATAAAAGTATCCTTGAGATTACTACTTACGAGCATGTTTGTTGGTCTTTGTGAAAACATGTTGGGCTCTTTTTTTCTAATAATGAAAGGATCCAATATAACTTATTTGTTTGTATTGATCACTGTGAATTAATTGTATAACACATTGTAACTAGCATTGGACGTGTCACTGAGGAGTCGGACTCAAAGTCCCTGGTGTGTCCAACATGAACTCTTGCTTTTCTATGTTATATTACCCAAAGTATTAAGGATCTTTGTGCAATACTTTTCTCTCGGAATTTTGTGAGCAGTATTGGCTAAACTTTATTGAATTCCTAATTCTTTTAAGGAGAAGTTCCTAAATTTATTTTCTTTCATGGGGGAAAGTATGTTGATGCAGGTAAAGAAATATTCTATGAGATTAGCATGTCCTATTTTGATAATTTTGGATCTTGAAAAAAATTGAATAAAATTTGCATGAACAATGAATGTATTTTTGCATATATTGTTATAAATAAACTTAAATATAAACCAATGTTTTAAATAGCGGGCTATGGAAAATAGCGGCGGCCCTCAAAATCAGCTATAGCGGAGCTATATAGCAGGCTAAAGCGGACTATAGCGGGCTATTTCTGAAGACGACCATTTAGCGACATCCTGCTAAAAAGGCTATAGCGGGCTATAGCGGAGCTATAGCCGGCTATTTAAAACTATGATATAAACTATTTCCCCGTTGCAACGTACGGGCATTTTTGCTAGTGAACCTAATAATACAGTACTACTGTATGAAGAACTAAAACATTTTTGAATTTCTTGGATTCAGTTTGAAGACCTGGCACAAGCATTAACCCCAATCTCGAAGGCAAGTGGTGCGCGTAACGTTGTCTATGCTACACCAAGAGCTGGAGCAAGTAATTCTATGTCTACAGCAGCAACAATCGAGACTGAGTAGTACTGGAATCGACCTTGAGACTGCAGGCCAAGGCATCAAACAAGCTAATGCCAGCTGATCTCTTCTGTACCTTGTCCCGTGAAACTTGCAAAGAATTCTTCACCTGTAAAAGGTGATAGCAGCAACAAATCAGATGTTCATCCTGCAGCACTGGAGGACGATACCTCTATCAAAGTAGATACAGCTTCGTTAGCTTTACTACTTGTTAGTAACTTGTGCCTGTAAACTTTTAGCTGATTATATGGTCCCCTTTTTTTCAGGGTCTATATGGTCCCACTTTAGTTGATGTATACTACCATGTGACCTTTTTGTCGGAGCTGTTCTGCCTAATGCAGAAGAATCTCTAAATTATGAATTGGTTTCGGCTCTTGTTTAACCAAGTCAAATGCAATTTAAGTGTGCACATGCATTGAATCCAAGTGAGCTGTGCTCGGTTCCAGTTTGGCGTAATCCTCTGCATTATGCATCGTGCATGATATGACTGGAGGTCCATTGAGAATTTGATTGGAATTTCATCATCCTGTAGTTAAACTGACCGAAGGCAATGGAACTGGCATTCTCCTGCAGTCCTGCTCTTGTAGCATCTTTCATTTACACTGCTGTGCATCTGTTGTCTTACTATGATACTCCCTCCATTCCACAATGTAGTGCCTATAGATTTTTCTAAAAGTCAAACTTTGTGAACTTTGACCAAGTGTATAGAAAAAACTATCTACATATACAATACCAAATATGTACAATCTGAAAATATAACTCATTATGTATCCAATGATGTGCACTTGGTATTCTAGATGTGCCTATTTTTCTCTACGAATATGGTCAAAGTTTGTAATGTTTGACTTTTGTTAAAATCTATAGGCACTACATTATGGAATGGAGGGAGTACCTTTTTACCTCTGTTGGAAAATTGAAGATCAAGCTTGTTTGGAAAATTGAAGTCCTTTCTGTTGGTGACAAAAGGCTTTTGTATACATTGGCAGGAAGTTTGTAATAAGTACATAAGGTGCTGGAATAGTAGGTAATAGGAGAACCATGTACACAGTTTATCAGTTAACATAAGAACCATATAGTACTAGCTAATGCTGGTTTCATAAGCAGCATAATTTGTGCAGTACTTATGTTATGTTTTATTTCTTCTACAGATGACCAAACTTGTGAGCTCTAATCTTTAGCCAGGTACTTTGGGCGGGGCAGTACTCTGCCTTCTAGATGAGGTCTGGAGCATTAGGAAGAAGAACAATTTCGTCTTGAAATATAACACTGGGATATCTGAGATGGAAAATGTCTAATAGATGGCACTCTTAGCTGTAACTGTTTGGTCTTGAAATTTTGAGTTCCTAATGTCTGGTACATCCCAATGTCAATGGGATTTGAGTTCTTGTTTTTCTACACTGCAAGGTACTTGCTACATTTCTGACTTTATTCTACACTATCTATTTATCCGCACTTCTGTTGCATTTGAATTTTCATTGCCTTGCTAGCTATCATTTCTGTTTTATTGCAAGAACTGGACAAGTAATAATGTGTTTGCTAACATTCGGTGCTAGCCTGCTAGGTCTGGTGATTATCATACTTATTACAGGGTATGCTTAATACAGGGCGTGATAGTTGTACGTACGTTGCACACCCTCACTCTAATGAACCTTGCCTCTGATGACTTGGATTGGTGACCCCAAACTGTACTGTGAGCCTTTAGCAAAATAGTCAAGAGATCTTGGATTTTGATCAGCTTTTGTCTGTAGGGTTTGGTAAATCAACAAGCTATGAAGCTCACCTTTCGCCTGTAGGACCATACGATGTTAGGCTGCAGTCTTTTGGATGATGTTTGCTAGCGCCTTTTTTGTCTCAATATGGGTGGTGATTTAGCAAATATGCTACTCCCTCCGATCCAAATTAATTGACGTAGCTGCTTCGGTAGAGTTGTACTGAAGCTGCGTCAATTATTTTGGATCGAAGTATGTTATATACCTGTGTTGTCAGTATTGCTTTTGTTTTGCTTTAAACTTTCATGATGTCATAATAATTAGACTGTGAATCTCCTTGATCATGGAAGTTCCACTACTGTGTATCATGGACAGAATAGCAGATATAGAGGCCAGGGGAGGTTTTCTCTGTTCCGTTGTCAGTTTTTTTTTGAAGTTAGACAGTAGGAGAGGCTCCTACTGCATGTATATTTAATATATCAGAGTAATGTTTTACATATGTACAAGAGGGTTAGAGGGGAGCCCTCTTCGTTTTGTATGTCTAATCATTTAAGCTTCCTCCAATGGCTGGCTCTCCCACCCATCGACCCCTCCATTGCTTGTCCTGTGCTCCAATATGTGGACGACACCCTCATCATCCTTCAAGCAGAACACGACCAACTACAAACACTCAAATCTATCCTTGTTGAATTCTCAGCGGCCACTGGCTTACACATTAATTTTCACAAAAGCACTTTCACTCCTATTCATGTCGAACCAGGACTCGCTGTCCAGCTTGCCGATATTTTGGAATGCAAAGTGGCATCCTTCCCTCAATCTTACCTAGAACTACCTCTGTCCACCCACAAACTCAATTTGAAAGACTTCTTTTTCATCATAGATAAGATCGATCGTCGTCTAGCTGGGTGGCGAGGGGTGCTTCTATCTCTTGCCGGCCGTGTCATTCTGGTTCGCGCGGTCCTTAGGGCCTTCCTATCTACGCCATGACTGCTCTACTGCTCCCGGTGGGCATTGTCCAGGACATCGATAAACGCTGCAGGTCCTTTTTTTGGGCGGGTCAGAAAAAAGTATCTGGAGGGCAGTGTAAAGTGGCTTGAGAATTTGTTTGTGCGCCATTCTCACATGGGGGTCTAGGTTTCTCCTCTCTTCAACACTTAAACTCTTGACTACTTCTTTCTCAGCTAAATAAACTTCACTCGTACATTGCTTCTAGGGGTAGCTCTCATCTTGCTGTCAAATATGGATGGTCTGATACTCGTGACCTTGATTATTTTGATTGCAAGCCTATGACTTGCAACTCGGCTTACAAGGCTGTTTGATCAGCAAGCCAATTGACCCCTTTGCAACGGCCATTTGGAAAAACTATGCACCCAACAAATGCAGAATTTTCCTTTGGCTAGCACACAAAACCCGGCTATTCACCAACGAAAGACGATTCAAAAGGGGGTTGACAAACTCCGACTGCTGCATGTTCTGCCCGGATACAGAATCAATCACTCACCTCCTCCTCCAATGCCACCACCTGCGTCCGTTTTGGGAAGAGCTGAATTCAATTACTGCCACGCTACCGACGGACCTACACCATCTCTGGGGACAGGGCCTAACCAACAAACCTCGCTCCACGATCACCATTGCTATTCCGTGCAATATTTGGAGAAGAAGAAATGCAAAAGCTTTTCGGAATGAACTTCAACCAATCAACCTCGTAGCCCGCTCGGCTGCCGATGACCTCATGCTTTGGTCCAATAGATGCTCCAATGAGCAAGTTCTGCACCATCTTCGAGATTGGAGTACCATGCTGTTCCACTTATCTATGAGATTGTAGCTTAATTGATTTGTACTCTCAACCACCCTCCCCTTTCTCTGCCTTGTAAATGTACTTTGTTATCTATTAATGAAATGGTTCAGCCGGCATAAGCCCGCCGTAGTGCCGTCAAAAAAAAAGTTTTGTTGACTCACGTTGAGTGCGTCTTCTTGCCCAGGGAAATATTTGGTTAGGCTCATGCATGGGTACCCTTTAGGGCTTGTTCGGTTAATCCCCACCACAAGGGGATTGGAGGGAATTGAGATGAATTTTGACTTGCTGGGGATTTAATCCCTTCCAATCCCCTTCAAACCCCTTGAAATCATATGGAACTGAACAAGGACTTAGGAGCCTCCTCAATTGCGGTTGAAAGGAAAAGTAGAGGAAAAATGCCGGTGTAGAAAATTTTCCTACGGTGAAACTATTCATGCATTTTATTCAAAGGAATGGAGCAAGGAAAAAATAGAGGAAATTTCCTTTGATATCTGTTTCAAAGGAATTTCATAATCCGCTTGGACCTCCTTCTCAAATTCCTACACAAGAAGAATGAGACTAGAATTCTTAGAAGAAAAAAAGAAAAAAATTCTCACATGAATCTCCTCGTAAGATCAATGACATAAGACTTAGGTGTGTAATACTTATGGCACATCTAGATGTGCTTTAGCAAAACTGTATTGTTAATAACACTTTACCACGTGGTTTGCTTTTGATTTGATCATGTTTATTAGGATATATGTGTTTTCTATTCGTGTGAACCAAACATCCAAACTTACAAAATTGCAGTGTTTTCCATTCCTCTATTTTACGCATGCATTCCTCTTATATTCCGACATTTTCCTAGATTCCTACTGTTTTAGAGTTTTGCAAACCAAAGAGGCCCTAGACTAGCTATCCACAAGGTTCACACATGGTCAACTTCTATGTACATAGACTCGATTATTTGATTTACTTCTGATGTTCTCTCTTACTAGCAGCATCCCATTTGAAAATCTTGACTTTGAACCTTAGCCTGCACGATTGTTGGTTTGGAACCACACAAATGAATAACCAAGGCTGAGTACACACTACATATACGATTGAACTGAAATAGTAGTGATGCCACTCGAGAAATACTCAATGAGTGAGCACCAGGCGCTCCCTTCAATTACTATACTCCATTTTTTAATACATATCCTCTGTTTATGGAAAATCCTTCATTTGCAAAGCACTTGTTGAAGAAAGTTCGAAATAAAGTTTTGACCAAACCCTAGTTTGATGCTACCCATGCATGCATGTCTCTTTAAAGCGAATTATCCTTTCAGTGGGATTCAACATGTTCCCTGTATTTTATTTTGTGTTCCATTCTTTCCGAGAGGACCTTCGCTAGAGCAGGAAAAGCACTAGCTACCTCAAGCAGTCAAAGCCCGGTCATCCATAACCGCATGCATGTGCCTCTGCGTTCTCCAAGTCGATCGAGCGGAGTAGTACACCTTACGTACTTGTCCTGTGCTTAGTTCCATGCTTTTTAATCTTTCAGATGCACTGCTCGATTTGGCCGTGAAATGCATGCACGACTGCACGAGACGACAGTTGCAAGCTAACTATATGTATGCTCCTACATGTGCTCAAACGAAACTACTATACAGATGACTTTTCCTTGGACGATTTGTGGACGACACTAAATCTGCGGCTGGGCTGCACTTTCTGCTTTGCATGGACGGTTCTAACCATATCGTCGTGCAAGCATTGGCTTGACTTTGTCGTGTGTATAGCAACGTTGGTGCTCAAACTAACGTCCAATTGAATGAAGTAGGCGCCATGGAAGTTTGTTTGATAGATTAGCTTGATTTCCCCTTCTGAAATCCCCAAAACTAACGGCACAGCGATGGTGATTTACAAAGTCCTCCTACTTCACCGATCACTGGCCATTACTACCTTTCAGAAGGCACCGCTCGTGCTCATGCACTGCTCTAGACTATCCTAAAATTACAGAACTTAATTGGTCTCCGGTTACTCGTGCGCGCAACGTACGTTACAACAAGTGCGTGGCAGTTGATTAGTGACACGTAGGGGGCCGATCACCCCATGCCATTGAACGGCGAGCTCCAGTTGTTGGAGTAGCCGTCCGCCACCTTGGCGACGCTGACGGACGACGAGCCCTGGGAGAGCTCGTAGGCGCGCCTCATGGCCGCGTACGGGTCGACGCCAGCCTCGGCGCCGTACCCCACGAGCCTCCCCTCCTCCGTGGTCGCCGTGCTGCCGCTGTGTCCCTGGTCGGCGTCCACCACCGTCCCCACCGGCATCATGTACGCGTTGCCTCCCAGGCCTTGGTACCAGGCGCCGCCACCGCCGTTGCCGTAGACTGCGCTCCTTGACGCCGGCTGGAAGAAGTTGTGGGTGCTGCCGCCGCTCCCCAGGTGCAGCTCCTGGATGTCCTGCCCGCCGTGCCCGGCCGCGATCACCGCGTCCTGCTCCGGCTTACACCACCCGCGGGCCTGCCCGCCAACGCCGTACGGGTAGTGCAGGGCGAGCTGCGCCGCGGACTGCTGCTGCTGGTGGCTGCCGAACGCGATGGACGTGGGCCAGCCATGGTGGTACCCGGCCATGGCGTCGGCCTGCAGGTGCGAGACGATGCTGCCGTCCTCCGCGCGCCACACGCCGGCCTCGGCGAGCTCGGCCGCCTCCTTGAGGCGCCTGGCCGCGCCGCCGACCGGCAGCGTGCTGCCCTCCAGGATGCTCTTGACGTCGTAGCGGCTCATCTCGAAGTTGGTGACGGCGTTGAGCCCCCGGAACTTGATGGCGGCGATGTCGTACGCCTCAGCGGCCTCCTCCTCGGTCGCTGCACAGCACGCGCATGATTAGGGTTAGCTCACCAACGCGTGTGTCTACCCAACTGACCAGCCAGTAGTGGAGCGTATGGCGCGTTGCATGCATGCATGCACGCACGCACGCACGCACGCACGGCGCGGTGGCGCATGCAACGCGAGCTGCATGCGACGGCGCGAAGCTCAAGCAAGGCGCTAGGGATATTCAAACCGGCGCTTGACCGCATGCCCCGGTTTCCTCAGACAGCTCCGAGACACAAGCTTGGAAAGGAACATTTCGGACATAGTTAATGGTGTACGTACTCCACTATCTTAAGCGCCATTTGAACGCATAAAAATATTGCAACGCTTGCGTCCTACGAGACTAGTGAGATTTCGTGAGCTGGAGCTGGAGTAGTAAATAATTAGGGCTTCATGACTTGGTTCTCGGAAGCACAGCACAGCTACTATACTACCAGTACCACTCCAGTACAGTAGTTAAACAAGTGCTTTAGCTAGCTGAGAAAGCAATTTCTCTTTGATGTGATAGTTTATGCGCCTTACTGAAGGTGCCGAGGTAGAGATCCTTGTTGCCCGCGACCCTCCCTATCCTTGCTTGCCATCTTCCCTGCTGATGGTGCCTAACAAACCATAAGATATATGTTTAGTACCACTAGAGATTGGCAGGCTACCAGTTTTTACGCAATGTAAACAGTATAGTTACCTGGTTACACCCCGATATTTTGACGCGCCACGAGAAAAACCACTACTATTCCTGCAGTTGAATGATCATATGCATCCATGTGATTGTTAGCCAACAGAGACGTGCTTATTTACGTACCGTGCAATCTTTCAACACATGTATACATGTGATGTTGTAAAACATAACTTGGATTGGGTCAAGCAATTGTTACCTCCTAAGATATGCAATGTACTCCTGCCTGGTCATATGTTTCATTTCCTCTATCTCCTTCTCATAAGTACTTATCTGCAGATTTTTTATAGGTGAAAGGAAAAACAGGGTCAGTGGCTGCCCATGCAGAAGGAAACAGAACAATCTATTATAGATTTTTTTCTTACTGGGATATTTGTTGTTGTGGTTGTGCCCCAGTATTTTAGAGCTGCCAGATCATAAGCCCTAGCTGCCTTGTCTTCTTTGTCATAACCGCCTACGCAAATGTTCACCCAGAAGAAATTAAAGTGCTATCTAGGAGACTTAGCTAGCATCAGAACATTTGCCCATACATATATATGTGGTAATCGAATACTTGCACGAAATATCAGTACAAATTCTTACCCAGATAAACTGCATTCCCATGATCAGTATTTGCAGTGTCATGTTCCAGGGGAGGCCAGCATTGACACACCAGAAAGAAGAAAGCTTAATTAGCACATGCTTAAGAACATCCCATAGAAGTTGCCAAAAGATTGAGATCTAGCTAATGATTGAACTATATATCCATGTATATACTACACGAACAGTCCCATTATACCTTGTTTCCCCTTGCGAGTCTGCCCCTCTCTCCTGCAACTATTGTCCCATAGATGCGCCTCATACCGCCCTGTCCATCTATGCCTGCAGGTCGAATTAACAACAAATAACGCGTAAAGTAAAATCAGCTTTGAAGCATCAAAGCGACACTTCTATTGGCCAAACAACCCTACGCAGATCATGGAAATTCTATGCATATGTGTCCCCCCCTTTACCTAGTCAACTATAGTACCACTAGTGCATTTTGTGAGAATCACCTTATATTACAAGCATTGTGTTGCCTAAAGGCTAAGTGAAGTGGAAAGTTGCATAGCACAAGTGAAGTACTAGCATATATACTGCTATTAGTTAGCTTTGATTGCATTATGTTGTTAGCAAAATACCAGAGCGATCATGATTTTGTTCCTATTCTTACAAAACTTATAAAAGTTTTTGCTAAGTTCCTAGCTAATTGTAGTGTACTGTGTACACAGGATCCAAAAATCATCTTTTGCCTAGCTACTTCTAACCGTACGCGTTCTAGAGAGATCGATCCCTAAAAAATGGCATCGATAAGAAGAAAGATTAGTGTGCAATCGAGAGGGAGAAAGAAAGAAACTACTGGCTAGTGATCTAAACGATCTTATATTTCATTACAGAGGGAGTAATGGGCAACTAAGATCAGGCATCAGGAGCCAAAGAAGCAAATTAAACACCTCTAGGTCACGAGCAGAAGCCAAGAAGATCCACACGCTAGCTAACCTTGTTACACCTCGGTAGATCGAGGTCCTTTGGCCGAAGGTGTCGATGGATTTCCTCTGGACGGCGTCTGCCGTGCCGGCGCTCGGCGAATCCACCCGCTTGTTCTCCGACGACGTGCTCTCCGTCCCCGCCGCAGCCGGGACCACCGGCATCTGCGGGTGCGAGTTCGACCCCATGCTCATCGAGAGCGCTAGGCCCTGCCCACGCGAGCTCGCCACGCCCACGCCGTTGCCGGTGCTCCCTGGCGCGCCGGAGCACGCATAGCTGGTCGCGCTCGCGTCGGCGCTCATCTCCTGGTCATGCTGCGCCTGGTTATTGTCGTTCCGAAGCCAAGTCTTGATCATGGACAGCTCTATGGTGCTGCCGCCACGGCCGTCTACGCCGTGCGAACCAGCCGCGGCGCCGCTGCCCATCGCGCTTCCGGACGAGAACAGGTAGCTGCCGGCGTGGTCCTGCACGTCGGAGAAGGAGTTGCCGCCGAGGAAGTCCTCGAGCTTCGGCGCCTCGCCGTCGTCCACCGTCATCCTCCCGCCGCTCGAGCCGACTAGCATCGACAGCTCGGAGGAGCCGCCGTGGTAGTCCAAACCCCTCATTGCCCAGTCTGTAACCCCATGATCCCATCCAACATCAGATGCTAGAGAAAGGTATACATGCGCTGGAGCTCAAGTAGTACATGCACAGTAGCTCATCAGCTCACCTTGGGTTTCTTGGGTGCCTCCGTTGAAGGCATCCATGACGCCGTAGTTGGCGTCGGCCCGGAGGCCGGACATGCCGAGGTGCGCATCCGGCGCCGTCTGGGCTTGCAGGCCATAGAAGTCGCCGTCGATGGCGGCGGCGGCGGGTGAGCCGTTCTGGTGGGGCTGTGGGTGGCTCCCTTGGCCGGAGAGCGAGAAGCCCAGCCAGTTGTTCGCCGAAGCCATTGTGGAGATGGAGCTCGTGTATTTTTATCGATCAGTGGTTTGATTTGGAAGAGATGGCAGTGGCGGTCTGGTCGCTAGCTAGATTCTTCTGATCAGGGCAGTCAAAGCTAGCATCGGTTTGTGGGAGGTGGCTCGTGGCTGGCTGGGAAGAAGCGAGGGCAGGCCGGGGAAAACAACCCTATCTCTCGCCCGGACAGGAGGAAAATGCTGGAGAAGCAGGGCCCTGTACTTATACCGGCATGAGTGGCTAAGCTAGCCTCCTCCTAGTGGGTGCTACTGCATGCTAGCTACCTGATGCAACGTGTGATTCCAGGTAGCGACTTTCCCAGTATTGAAAACATTCTGAATTCCAACATGCATGCAAATCGATTCTATTGTATGTTTTCTTTTGCACCTACAGTAGATTCGCTTGTATGTAGGGGCACTAGTACTTTTTTGGGAGATACTATACTTATACTTACTCCATTGTGTCAGTAGCGAGTTATTAGTACAAAGCTGAGACTTGTGTTTATTTTTTTGTGAGGGAAAAGGTGAGACTTATGTTGACCACTCTTAATCCCAAAAGTGCATGCTAGACATCCATTTGCGCACGCAATTTCCATCGATTTGTTAGTAGTATAAATTAACCAATAATTATCGTTGCAGTAAACTTACAGAATCTTACTAGGACAATGACCGTGTGTCGCAGCATGGTATAAATGTTCTAATATGTTACCTTTACCTGCTCATATTAATATGTTTGTGTAAATAAATGTTTATCAATTCCTGCCCATGATTTACCTTATATTTTAATAAGAAGTTCGGTAAGTAAATTGAAATGAAATTGGTTCAGAAGGTAAGTAAATTAAGGTAATTGATTATCATTCAAAAAAGGTTGGACGAAAGGGTGGCGGAAAAAAAAGTGAAACATGAAATCTTACATTCTTTTTAAGTAGTACTAGCACAATGCCTGTGTGTTGCAACGGGATATAAAATATGCTAATATGTTATCTTGTGATTATCTGTCTATATTTATGCGATTGTGTAAATAAGTGTTTAACAAATCATACCCCTTATTTACCTTTTTTTTGAAAAGTCTGTGATTTATCTTATATTTTGATGATAAGTTTGGTAAGTGAATTAAAGTGGCATTGATTCAGAAGGAAAATAAATTAATGTGATTGTTAATCATACAAGGAAGGTTTGACGAAGGGGTGGTAAAAAGAAAAGCGAAACATGAAATTTTACATTTTTTTAAGTAGTAGAGATAAAGAAGAGATAAAAATTTACCACTCAACTAGATACTTTTTATAACAATCCTGATCTATTGTTCGGGCTGTCATAACAAGTATGATATGTAAGATACAATAGGTCTGGAGGTGATGCTCCTGGGTGCATATGCGTCTGTGATGGACAGTAAATTCTAAAAAAAAATCAAATAATTCTAGCATTTGAACGTTTTAGCAACCTACAAAGTTGGTGAAGGAAAAACACCCGTGGAGTTCTGGACAAAAAAGCACAAAATCAATGTTCCAAAGTACTTTAAATTATTGCTCTTTTGAACATCATTTTTATTTTTCTTTCCCAAGACCTCCGAATACTTTTTCACCACAAAATTTTGCAAGTTGAGACAACATTCAACAATGTTTATTAAAAAACAAATCACATTTCCCCCCTATTTCATCCGATTTTACTATTCATCCGAGTGCATATGCACCCGAGTGCAGAAACTCCATGTCCTATAGTTCAAGTTATTCCAGCCAATATGTGTGTTAAATTTCCAACCGATTTTCAGTGCCAATGTGTTCACTTAATTTGCAGATTGGGCAAATCACATCACACATGAGTTACGTTAAAAAAATCATGTGCAATGGTACACCCGGTTGCACACATTTGAAACTAGGAACCTGTGTGCAATTGATGTTTGTTGTAAATATAGATACTGTTAGAAGGGAGAGAGGGAGATTGGGTTAGGAGTACGGCGGCGGTGCTCGAAGTAGGCAAAAAACCCTGACAGCGTGACGAAGACCGGCGCAGACGGTGGCGTTCCCACGCCAAGGAAGATGGCGCGGCGCATACCACGGGAGGTCGACGCGCGATGATGTCAGAGTGGACCGCGGGCCGCGGCACTACGGCCCGAAGGGGCGACGCAGCGGCGGCAGGCGGGTCGGGGCGACGGCGGGAACACCTCGGGCGGCGGGGGACCCGCGAGCGCGACGCTGCGACGAAGAAGCGGCGAACGGCGGTTCATGAGTCGCTGCAGCCGCGGGATGGCCTCGGGCGGCGGCGGGGACGCAGCGGCGACGCACGAGTCGATGCAGCCGCGAGGAGAACCACGGGGCGGCAGCGCTGCGGCCCGATGGGGTGACGCAGCGGCAGCCCGTTGCTCGATCGGCGGAGGGGCGCGCTGAACTCGGGACAATCTTCACGGGACCTGCGGAGGCGCGCGCAATCGACGGGTCAGGTTGGTCACGCGGCATAGATGAGGCGGATCGCGGCGTGTCGTGGAATTGTCACGGCAGATGTCCTCTTGCAAGGACTTAGTCGTGGAGCCATCGCAACTTGGAAGCTTAAAGGGGTTAATCGGGACAAAGGACACGAGGGGTTTATACTAGTTCGGCCCCTTACGGTGAAGGTAAGGCCTACGTCTAGTTGGGTTGGTATTTCTTGATGTTTCGATGACCAGGGAGCGAGATACGCTATGCCCGACTCTCAATGAGTTGTTTCTTGCCCTAAGCCGCCAGCGGGTCGTCCCCTTATATACACGGGTTGACGCCCTGCGTCCTACAGAGTCCCGGCCAGCTCATAAACAGTGTCCGGCTCGGTGACTAGTTAATTCTACCTTACGATACAAGTCATGCCATCATGGCGGTTTACCACTACGGGCCTTAAGTCGCCTGTGGGCTTTAGACCCTTTATTGAACCGCCATCCTCACGCTTGGTCTTGGGCTTTTTCTGATGAATCCCTCTTTGCGTAACCCGACCCCTCATGGGCGGCTTACACAAATAGTTATATCCCCAACACGGCGGCAAGCGGGTGATCAAGCCGATCGTGCGCGAGGTTAGGGACGCCGCTCGATGGAGGCGTGGTGGCGGCGGAGTCCTGGATGAGGCCGGCGATGACGTACGGCGTGAGACGTCAGCACTGGCACCCGGGCTGCCAAAGCAGCAGCGGCGCCCGGGCAGCGAGGGCAGTCGACGAGCCTGGTGCAGCTGAGGACGAGGCCGGCGAGGTAGACCGCCGAGTCGCCGTGCAGACGCGGCGGAGGCGGGTGACATGGATCGATGGGCGGGCTGGCGCGCGAGCAATGACTATGATTGGCCGTCGCATGGCGCGAGGCCGCCAGGTCAGGGCGATGCAGGTTTCCCAGTCGGAGCAGGGCGGTGACGGCCGTCGACAGGCGTCGGGCGGACCGACGCGCAGACGGCGGCTGGCCTTGATGGGCCGCCTTGGCGCGTGTGGACGCCGGGTTAGAGAAGAGGCCGGCTGGTCGCGCCGGGGTTGAAGTAGCGACGCACAGGGGCCGACGGCGGCGGCGGGCGACGCAAATCGATCAAGATTAGATCGGAAAACCAAAAAGAAAAAAACACCGATCAAAACGATCGGCGAGAGAGCGAAAAAACCCGGAGCAAGGGCTCGGAAAAAAGACTCTCTAAGGCAGCCGGCCAACACGGTCTGCGGACGAACCCTAGGTACGGGCGGCGCGGCCCCTGGCGGCGGTCATGGAGGCCGACTGCCCCGGAGACAGCGCGCGGATGCGGAAGCGGCGGCGACTAGGGTTTGGATCGTGATTAGGCTAATACCATGTTAGAAGGGAAAGAGGGAGATTGATGGATGTATTGCTTGAGCCTCGTGGACATATATATATATAGGAGTACATGATCTACTTGAAGTATAAGGCAAGCCAGAATATTTCTTAGTCTAACCTATGTTTCTTAATACAATCACGTTAAATATTAGGATTTGAATCCAACCTCTACTATTCAGTAAACCTGTTTATATAGGCTAACTCTATGCATTATGCTCCCGTTATGCTATCGCACACGATTGTACTAGTTAAATAGTGTGTGATGCATGCCTCTCCCGTACCAATTTTTCCACCTCGGCAAAATTGTTTTGCCAACCACGCCATTCCCCCTTTTCATTCGACTCCCAAAACCATATTCCCACCTTTCCCCCTTCCTCTCCTCAAACTCCACCAAGGCTCGCTCTTGGAGCGAGGTTTGGCATTCTTGAAGACCAGGGCCAGTCCTAGTAGCTTGAGATCTTCAGTCATCGAGACCACTAGAGCCGGCCACACCATCAAGCCTCTTTTTCACATTTTTGAATGCTAGGACTGACATCGGTGCCTCGGGCTCCTTAGCTATCAAGGTTGCACCTAACGTCTCCTTCTTCTGTTGGGGAACGTAGCATGCAATTTTAAAAAAAATTCTACGATCACGCAAGATCTACCTAGGAGATGCATAGCAATGAGAGGAGAAGAGTGTGTCCACGTACCCTCGTAGACCGAAAGCGGAAGCGTTATGTTAACGCGGTTGATGTAGTCGAACGTCTTCACGATCCAACCGATCCAAGTACCGAACGTACGGCACCTCCGTGTTCAGCACACGTTTAGCTCGATGTCGTCCCTCGAACTCTTGATCCAGCAGAGGGTCGAGGGAGAGTTCCGTCAGCACGACGGCGTGGCCACGATGTTGGTGATGTGATCCGCGCAGGGCTTCGCCTAAGCACTACGACGCTATGACCGGAGGAGTAAACTGTGGAGGGGGGCACCACACACGGCTAAGAAACAACTGTTTTGTCTTTGGGGTGCCCCCCTGCCCACGTATATAAAGGAGGGGGGAGGAGTAGGCCGGCCCAAGGGGGGGCGCACCAAGAGGGGGGAGTCCTACTAGGACTCCGTTCCTAGTAGGATTCGGCCCCCCTTTCCTTCCAACGGAGAGGGGGAAAGGGGAAAGGAGGGAGAAGGAGAAGGAAAGAGGGGGGCTTGTCCAATCGGAATGGGGGGGGGGCGCCACCTCCCGTAGCCTGCCTCCTCTCCTCCACTATGGTCCATTAGGCCCATTAACTTTCTCGGGGGTTCCGGTAGCCTCCCGGTACTCTGAAAAATCCCCGAACCTTATCGGAACCATTCCGGTGTCCGTATATAACCTTTCAATATATCAATCTTTACCTCTCGACCATTTCGAGACTCCTCATCATGTCCTTGATCTCATCCGGGACTGCGAACAAGCTTCGGTCACCAAAACACATAACTCATAATACAAATCGTAATCGAACGTTAAGCGTGCGGACCCTATGGGTTCGAGAACTATGTAGACATGACCGAGACACATCTCCGGTCGATAACCAACAGCTGAACCTGGATGCTCATATTGGCTCCTACATATTCTACGAAGATCTTTATCGGTCAAACTGCATAACAACATACATTGTTCCCTTTGTCATCGGTATCTTACTTGCCCGAGATTCGATCATCGGTATCATCATACCTAGTTCAATCTCGTTACCGGCAAGTCTCTTTACTCGTTCCGTAATGCATCATCCTGCAACTAACTCATTAGTCACATTGCTTTCAAGGCTTATAGTGATGTGCATTACCGAGAGGGCCCAGAGGTACCTCTCCGATACACGGAGTGACAAATCCTAATCTTGATCTATGCCAACCCAACAAACACCTTCAGAGACACCTGTAGAGCATCTTTATAATTACCAGTTACGTTGTGACGTTTGATAGCACACAAGGTGTTCCTCCGGTATTCGGGAGTTGCATAATCTCATAGTCAGAGGAACATGTATAAGTCATGAAGAAAGCAATAGCAATAAAACTAAACGATCATTATGCTAAGCTAACGGATGGGTCTTGTCCATCACATCATTCTCTAATGATGTGATCCCGTTCATCAAATGACAACACATGTCTATGGCCAGGAAACATAACCATCTTTGATCAACGAGCTAGTCAAGTAGAGGCATACTACGAACACTCTGTTTTGTCTATGTATTCACACATGTACTAAGTTTCCGGTTAATACAATTCTAGCATGAATAATAAACATTTATCATGATATAAGGAAATATAAATACCAACTTTATTATTGCCTCTAGGGCATATTTCCTTCATCTTCAACAAGAAGGGCACTGACGATGTGCATGCCTTGGGGTATTTTAAGGGGAATTATCCCATCAGCATCTCCTCCTTCTCTAACGAGTAACTTGTTTTACCAAAGTAAGCCCTAGTTTTCTAGCCAATTAAGCCCTAGTTATAGCTTATTAAGCATTTGTTCTAGTTGATTGTGCAATGTGATGTTTAACTATGCATCGAATAGTTAAATTATGCACAATTTGATGTTCATTTATGTAAGTGTTCAGTTAGGCAATGCCATTTTTAAGTATGCCATGTTTAGTTCAGTTATGTTAACAATATATTGAATTGCTATATTTATTGATTGCTAAGATTGTTGTAATTAGTAAGTATTTCCAGTCTGAACTACTATGTTGGTTTACTAGTACGAAAAATCTTCATAATCATGCTATTATTGATAGCGTGCAAATTCTTAGTTTATCTCAGTATCTACTTATTGCATGATGACAATAGGAAACCATGTTGTTTACCATCGCGGTTAGATTGATCACATGACCTATAGTGCATTTACTTCTTACATGTAGGCACATATCTCAGGGATATCCATGAATCAACGTTAAGTAAAGAAACTTAGAAAGATCGTTAGGATAAAGAGATGGGTGATCAAATGAATACCTCTGTTTACGCATCCAGACAACAGTGAAATTTAGGATGACGGACAATGAATATTTAAGCAACAACATTAAAATATTTTTGTTTTCGATGGTTTCCGAAGCAGTTGATTGAGGAATGCCTCGCAAACTACATGATTGATAATGGGGTAACGAAAATTATTTCACTCAGACTGCTTCAATGAACTTGAAGTTTTCTTCATGATGGTGAAGGACACACGAACGATCATCACAAAGGATTGGACTGTGGCAGAACGTGGGATGTGCTATCAGTATGGTTTTTGGGAAAGTGTGTCCAATAAATGCCTACGTCACACATGTTTTATTTTTTAGACTGTTTGCAATCTGCCATTCCATCACACACAATTTTAGTAGTGAGTGTGATGGCATCCCCAATCGTATATTGATGCGCGCCAGTGGTTCGTCAAATCGTACTTGATAGAGGTTTCGAACCGTGTGTGATGACCTTTGCTTTGTAAATCGCGGCTGCCAGTGTCTCCTGGTCTGCATCCACGACTTTTCAGCCACTCCTTCTACAATCTTCCGGGTTTTAAAAAGATTGCTCCTCTGAGGCGGAGGAGGCCTAAAGAGGACATCGAACTACGCTCATGGCGCACCATCTATGGATGCAAGAGAGAGAAAAAGACTTCGGCAACCCAAAAATTTTATGTAATTTTATTTTGTGCAAGGGTGTGATTATAAGGACATGTGATACTTAGAAAACTCTATTAATGAAGTAAGTATTGTTTCTCCGGCGGAAGGAGAATGGGATAGGATACCCTTAATTTGGTCAAACTCTTGACGCACAACCGTCGAGGTTAAAGTCTCATATGTGGTGCCAAACCGACTAGCGCGCGTGCACATCCCTCGTTCTGCTACAGTACGATTTCTGGCTTTTTAATGATCCTTCCACCTTCCAATGCAGTACTATAAGCTATAAATTGGCCCACTAGGGCGTGGATTCCAAACATGATTACACATAATCTTTTCCTTGAGAGGTGATTACGTTCTTGGTTTTGGTCATTTGGGAGCAGTAGTCCACGTCTACAGAAGAAAAAGATAGTAGGCAACTTGCACTGCAAATAGGAAGTTTATAAACTGAGGCTGACCATGTGAAGAGTACATTCGATTTGCCGTCCGATTAATTGGCCAGATAGCCTGCCCTCAGTACGCGTCCCCCACTTGGACAGAGCTTTCCTCTTTACGAAGCAAACGATTTTTATGTATTGCTTTCTAAAAGCTCAAGATATTGGTTCAGTGAAGTTCTCTCACTGTCGGAGGGATGCTAATCGGGTGGCGCATAATCTAGCTAGATTTTCTTTCGATTCTAAAGCTGAGGTGGATTGGGTTGGCGATCCACCAAGCTTTATCATTCAAGACCTGTTATTTGATGTAATTATTGTTTGGTTCCAATAAAATGCGCCTAAGGGCATCCCCTAAAAAAACCAAACAATTTTTATGCCACAAAAAAAATGCAAACGAGTTGTAGACATGTCATACCAGGATAACCAATCCTGTTTGAAAAAAAACTAGAAGGGCAATGTGTGCTTCCCTGCGTCGCTTGTGTTCATGGGGTTGCAGATGTTTTATTTTTATGTGCTAGTTTTTTCAAGTTATGAAAATTATTTGCATGCTTTGGTCAGTTTTTTTCCCACCGTGTGATTGAGGGGCAGCTTCTAATGGGTACATGTATGTGAGAGAGTTACTTTTTTTTTGAGAAACATCTGTAATTTTTCATACTCGAAACCATTACACGTACATTGATTTACATATAAGATCCTAAAAGATACAAAGTAACTCCCCTGACTGAGAATTACAATATATCTTTCGGATACTTCTACTTTGTGATATCAATCTCTATAAGACGAAATACTCACAAGACTTTAGTAAAGAGACTACAGTTAAACTGGAAGCGATACCACCACTTGTTCAGCTGCACGGACACGAGTATAAAAGTTTTTGAAAGCTCATTGCGCCGCCCATCCAAAAAGATGGGAAGCCTTGAGCGATGAACATACTTGTATCAGGGATCAACCGGTAGGTGAACTACGCTGGTAACCGAGTAGGCATGAAGGCATTCATACTTTGCTTCACATTTCTCATTTCTCCCCGCGGGAAGAAGAGGCTGAAGTTTGAATAGATAGCAATGATCGACCACTAACCAGGGACAATGATTAAGGAATATCATAGGCATGCAAAATCTGACATCGCTTGTTGAAAGAGTGTGGTGCCCCCATGTGTGGTTTTGGTAATTGATGACATTCTCTATGGACTAATGGTTGCCTTGAGTTATATTCGTAGGATTTGTCCATAGGCTTCTTCTTGAAGTCCATTTGTTGGTTTCAAAGAGTTTTTGTGTTGACCAAGGTGCTATTAAAGGAATTATCCAAAGATTGGTCATAGAGAAGACATGATACAAGGTTGATCAAGACTAAGTGAAAGAGTGAATCAAGTTGATCAACACACAAAGCGTACAAGATGTACCAACATGGATCAAGTGATCCCATGGTATGGTAAGCATTGTCCATTACTCTTTATGTACTAACCCATGGTCTATGTGAGAGTTCTACGCGGGGTTAGGTGTGTTTCCATGGGCTTGCGTCAAGAGGAAGATCTCATACAACCCATGGAGGATGACATCAAGTGGTGATCGTCATCAATATTGCGGAGTGCAAGTTCAATTGAAACATCACGAAGAGGTCATGCTTGAAGCTTGCCATCCATTGTGGTGACAATGGACTTGTGAAGATGTGTCAAAGAGTGGATCACCCATAGTGGAGTATGGGGGAGCAATCAACTAGTCTTGATCGAGCCAACACCATCAAGAAAGGTGGTCCAACTTGACGGAGTCAAGATCGTAATCATCTAGCTCAGTGGCCTATGTGCAAGTCAAATGTTAATTTGCCTTGATAGGTTTTTTATTTTACCAGTCCGTGGTGGTAGTTGGGAGACCAGGTTATCGGATTGATAGGAAATATGCCCTAGAGGCAATAATAAAGTTGTTATTTTATATTTCCTTAATCACGATAAAGGTTTATTATTCATGCTAGAGTTGTATTGATCGGAAACTTAAATACATGTGTGGATACATAAACAAATACCGTGTCCCTAGTAAGCATCTACTAGACTAGCTCGTTGATCAAAGATGGTTAAGGTTTCCAAACCATAGACATGAGTTGTCATTTGATAATGCGATCACATCATTAGGAGAATGATGTGATGGACAAGACCCATCCGTTAGCTTAGCATATGATCGTCAGTTTATTGCTATTGCTTTCTTAATGTCAAATACATATTCCTTCGACTATGAGATCATGCAACTCCCGGATATCGGAGGAATACCTTGTGTGCTAACAGACATCACAACGTAATTGGGTGATCATAAAGATGCTCTACAGGTATCTTCGAAGGTGTCTGTTGAGTTGGCATGGATCAATATTAGGATTTGTCACTCTGTGTATCGGAGAGGTATCTCTGGGCCCTCTCGGTAATACACATCACAAGAAGCTTTCAAGCAAAGTGACTAAGAAGTTAGTTACGAGATGATGTATTATGGAACGAGTAAAGAGACTTGCCGGTAACGAGATTGAACTAGATATGAAGATACCGATGATCGAATCTCGGGCAAGTAACATACCGACGGACAAAGGGAATTATGTATGTTGTCATAAGGTTCGACCGATAAAGATCTTCGTAGAATATGTAGGAACCAATATGCGCATCTAGGTTCTGCTATTGGTTATTGACTGGAGAGGTGTCTCGGTCATGTCTACATAGTTCTCGAACCCATAGGGTCCGCAAGCTTAACATTCGTTGACGATATAGTGTTATATGAGTTATATGATTTGGTGACCGAATGTTGTTCGGAGTCCCGGATGAGATCAAGGACATGACGATGAGCTCTGGAGGTAAAGATCGATATATAGGACGATGATATTTGGACACCCACTACTGCAGGATGCTGCCAACGCGACACTTCGATCAGAGACCCTTTGACGAACTGTGTGCGATGCATTATTCGCAAATGGGGATGTAAAAGAACCGTCTAAAAAGATGCAAAACGTTTGCGACGACGGATACATCAAACACAGTTCAGATTTTAGTTGCGTGTGCGATGCTGGGCATACAGTTGATCCGTACGAACTATTTGCGATTAGACAGAACAACAAAAACGGGCAAGCATATCAATGTGTGTGCGATATAAAACATACAGTTCACTCCGATGAACTATTTGCTATTAGGGAAAGCAACATAAATGGTCAGCCAGATCAAGGTGTGTGTGGTATATGGCATACGGTTCACTTGAATGAACTGTTTTCGATTAGGGAAGATAACAGAAACGGTTCAACATAACAAGATGTGTGTGATATGCGACAAACAGGCCTGTAATCGGAAATGTGTGGGAAGACCGATAACAACACAAACGATTCTTGTTAATAAGCCATGTGTGTTGTGAGCAAACGATTGCTGGTATACAATTTTCAGTGATTGATGAAATCATCACCGACGGGTTCCATTGTTTAGTCCGTGTACGATGTGATTTGCTCTGTCCGGACAACATCTACACTCTGTCTACAGAGCATCAGCATATATACTTAAAAAGACAGCATTGCAAAACCAAATTAAGCATACAGTTACACAAGTGACTACACACATAACATTTCCACACACCAAAGTAAGCAATTACATGCATACTAAACTAGGAGAAACCAGCATCTAATCATCTACTGCTTGTTGCGATGACACTTGCCATTGCTCTGCTTCCGGCTGGATCCCTGGCCGTTTTGGGGAAGGAGGCACTTCCTCATGTCAACGATCCGCCTGTACATCTCGTGGCTCGTGTACGCCTCCTTGGCCGCGTACACGACGTGAGCTTTGTCGAGTTTCTCCATCCAGGCCGAGTGCCAGGCACGCTTGTCCTTGTTGCAGGAATCCTTCATGTCTCTGTAGTAGGGATCAATGATGGCCTCGGCGAGGTGAACCAGTGAGTCCTTGATAACCCGCAAGTATAGGGGATCGCAACAGTTTTCAAGGGTAGAGTATTCACCCCAAATTTATTGATTTTACGCAAGGGGAGCCAAAAAATATTCTCAAGTATTAGCAGTTGAGTTGTCAATTCAACCACACCTCGATAACTTAATATCTGCAGCAAAGTATTTAGTAGCAAAGTAGTATGGAAGTAACGGTAATGGTGGCAAAGGTAACAGTAGCAGCTTTGTAGTAATTGACAGTGGCAACAATAAAGTAACTAAGCAAAGATCAATATGTGAAAAGCTCGTAGGCATTGGATCAGTGATGGATAATTATGTTGGATGCGATTCCTCATGCAACAGTTATAACATAGGGTGACACAGAACTAGCTCCAGTTCATCATTGTAACGTAGGCATGTATTCTGAATATAGTCATACGTGCTTATAGAAAAGAACTTGCATGACATCTTTTGTCCTACCCTCCTGTGGTAGTGGGGTCCTATTGGAAACTAAGGGATATTAAGGCCTCCTTTTAATAGAGTACCAGACCAGAGCATTAGCACTTAGTGAATACATGAACTCCTCAAACTACGGTCATCACCGGGAGTGGTTCTGATTATTGTCACTTCGGGGTTACCGGATCATAACACATAGTAGGTGACTAATGACTTGCAAGATAGGATCAAGAACTCACATATATTCATGAAAACATAATAGGTTCAGATCTGAAATCATGGCACTTGGGCCCTAGTGACAAGCATTAAGCATAGCAAAGTCATAGCAACATCAATCTCAGAACATAATGGATACTAGGGATCAAACCCTAACAAGACTAACTCGATTACATGATAAATCTCATCCAACCCATCACCATTCAGCAAGCCTACGATGGAATTACTCATGCACGGCGGTGAGCATCATGAAATTGGCGATGGAGGATGGTTGATGATGACAACGGTGACGGATTCCCCTCTTCGGAGTCCCGAACGGACTCCAGATCAGCCCTCCCGAGAGAGATTAGGGCTTGGCGGCAGCTCCGTATCGTAAAACGCGATGAATCCTTCTCTTTGATTTTTTTCTCCCCGAACGTGAATATATAGAGTTGGAGTTGAGGTCGGTGGAGCACCAGGGGGCCCACGAGGCAGGGGGCGCGCCCAGGGGGGAGGGTAGGCGCGCCCCCACCCTCGTGGACAGGGTGTGGCCCCCAGGTCTTGATTCTTTCGTAGTATTTTTTATAAATTTCAAAAATATTCTCCGTGAAGTTTCAGGTCATTCCGAGAACTTTTATTTCAGCACAAAAATAACACCATGGCAATTCTGCTGAAAACAGCGTCAGTCCGGGTTAGTTCCACTCAAATCATGCAAGTTAGAGTCCAAAACAAGGGCAAAAGTGTTTGGAGAAGTAGATACGATGGAGACGTATCAACTCCCCCAAGCTTAAACCTTTGCTTGTCCTCAAGCAATTCAGTTGACAAACTGAAAGTGATAAAGAAAAACTTTTACAAACTCTGTTTGCTCTTGTTGTTGTAAATATGTAAAGCCAGCATTCAAGTTTTCAGCAAAGATTACGAACTAACCATGTTCACAATAACACTTAGGTCTCACGTTTACTCATATTGATGGCATAATCAACTAGCGAGCAATAGTAATAAATCTTGGATGACAACACTTTATCAAAACAATCATAATATGATATAACAAGATGGTATCGCGCTAGCCCTTTATGAGACCGCAAAACATAAATGCGGAGCATCTCTGAATATCAAGGACTGAGTAAACATTGTAATTCATGGTAAAAGAGATCCAGTCATAGTCATACTCAATGTAGACTAATAGTAATGGATGCAAATGACAGCAGTGCTCTCCAACTGGTGCTTTTTAATAAGAGGGTGATGACTCAACATAAAAGTAAATAGATAGGCCCTTCGCAGAGGGAAGCAGGGATTTGTAGAGGTGCCAGAGCTTGATTTTTGAAATAGAGATAAATAATATTTTGAGTGGTATACTTTCATTGTCAACATAACAACCGAGAGATATCGATATCTTCCATGCTACACACATTATAGGCGGTTCCCAAGCAGAATGGTAAAGTTTATACTCCCCCACCACCAACAAGCATCAATCCATGGCTTGCCCGAAACAACGGGTGCCTCCAACTAACAACAGTCCTGGGGGAGTTTTGTTTGCAATTATTTTGATTTGGTTTGAGCATGGGACTGGGCATCCCGGTGACCAGCCATTTTCTCGTGAGTGAGGAGCAGAGTCCACTCCTCTTGAGAATAACCCGCCTAGCATGGAAGATACAGACAACCCTAGTTGATACATGAGCTATTCGAGCATACAAAACATAATTTCATTTGAAGGTTTAGAGTTTGGCACATACAAATTTACTTGGAACGGTAGGTAGATACCACATATAGGAAGGTATGGTGGACTCATATGGAATAACTTTGGGGTTTATGGAAGTGGATGCACAAGCAGTATTTTCGCTTAGTACAAGTGAAGGCTAGAAAAAGACCGGGAAGCGACCAACTAGAGAGCGACAATAGTCATGAACTTGCATTAAAATTAATAAACATTGAGTGCAAGCATGAGTAAGATATAACCACCATGAACATAAATATCTCTGTTGGAAAAGGCAGTGCCTAGGAGGTGCTTAGGCATGCCTAGGCGCTAGGCAATGGCCAAACGCCTCGCCTATGCCATTAGCAGAAGTCTAGGCAGAGCAAGTAAGAAATTGTCTACCCAAGCGAGAAATCATGCATATTGTACTGATATGCGAAAAAAGCCATATTTCAATCGTAGTAGCTGGTAGTTAACATACTTATATGCCTTGAATTAATAAAATACACATATAATAACCACATATACTCCCTGATAGTAAAAATTATATAACCGCCTAGGCTGCGTCTATGGCGCCTAAGCACCGCCTAGGCACTAGGCGAAGGCCAACCGCCTCGCTTACGCCTACCGCTTTTCCAACCTTGATAAATATCGTGGAGGCTATGTCGATTTTGTTTCAACTACATGCGTGAACATGTGCCAAGTCAAGCCACTTGAATCATTCAAAGGAGGATACCACCCTATCATACCACATCACAACCATTTTAATAGCATGTTGGCACGCAAGGTAAACCACTATAAACTCCTAGCTTATTAAGCATGGCATGAGCAACTATAATCTCTAATTGTCATTGCAAACATGTTTCATTCATAATAGGCTGAATCAGGAACGATGAACTAATCATATTTACAAAAACAAGAGAGGTCGAGTTCATACCAGCTTCTCTCATCTCAATCAGTCCATCATATATCGTCATTATTGCCTTTCACTTGCACGATCGAACGGTCTGGTTAATAATAATAATGCACGTGCATTGGACTAAGCTGGAATCTGCAGGCATTTTAATACAAGGGAGAAGACAAGGTAATATGGGCTCTTTGTTAAATCAACAATAATGCATACGAGAGCCACTCAACATTTTCATTATAGTCTTCTCCTCTCGACCCCCAAAGAAAAGAAAGGAAATAAAACTATTTACACGGGAAAGCTCCCAACAAGCAAAAGAAGAACGAGAAATCTTTTTGGGTTTTCTTTTAATTACTACTACAGGCATGGAAAGTAAACTAACTAAAAGCTACAACTATTTTTTTTGTTTTTCTTAAGGTTTTTCAAGCACACAAGAAGAAGACTAGAAAATAAAATAAACTAGCATGGATATTACAATGAAAAAGTATGAGCACCGACAACTAGAATGAGTGTGTGAACATGAATGTAATGTCGGTGAGAAATACGTACTCCCCCAAGCTTAGGCTTTTGGCCTAAGTTGGTCTATGCCCATGGATGGCCTGGCGGATATCCGAAGTTGTAACTGGGGTCGTACTGAGATGTAGCAACTACTGCCTCAAGAGCTACAACTTGGAGGCGAGCTGCCTCCGTCCTCCTCTCGTATTCGTTCGCCTCCTCCCTGGTTATAACATATCTCCCTTTTGCCTGAAAGTCAAAGAAAGTAGGAGCAGGGAGAGCAATATGGACAGTTCGGCGTTTGTCCAAGATTAGTCGGTATTGGAGGAACTGTTCATTCCTTTCAACAAACTGATGACGAACCATAACATTATAATCTAAATAAGCAGGAGGCAATTCCATATCATTTTCATGTATGGGTATCTCAAGATAATTAGCTACGCGAGTTGCATAAATTCCACCAAACAAATCTCCACTAATACTGTTATTATGCAACCTTGGTGCAACAATAGCCCCCAAGTTGTATTGTTTATCTCCTAATACAACACTCTTGAGAACACTAAGATCTGGAACACACATGTGACAAGCCTCATCCTTGCCGTTAATGCATCTACCTATAAAGAGAGCAAAATAATGTATAGCAGGAAAATGAATGCTCCCTATGGTAGCTTGTGTTATTTCTCTAGATTCCCCCACAGTGATACTAGCAAGAAAATCTTTAAACTCAGATTTGCGAGGCTCACTGGCACTACCCCACTGCGGGAGTTTACAGGCAGTATTAAAATATTCTAAGTCCATGGTATAAGATTTATCATAGAGATCAAATAGGACAGTGTGAGAATTGCGCGAGGATGTAAATTTAAACCTTCTCACAAAGGAATCAGTTAGGTGGTAATATTGGGGACACTTATCTAACATGAAGCCCTCGAGTTCAGCACTACGCACATATGCGTCAAATTCCTCGTTAATTCCTGCTTGGATCATGAAATTTTCTGACAGCCATTCACAAGGCCGCACTTGAGCTTCTCTTGGTAGTTCATAGTCCGGCTCACGTATTGCGGGCCCGGGTCCTTGCTTCCTTGAAGAACCACCTTGGTACATTTTCCTAAACATATTTCTTCCTCTGAAAAATTTCTGAAATTTTTAGTGACTTAAAATAAAAGTGAACCAAACTCAACAATATTGAGAGCAACTACTCCCACAAGTGCCTAGAGACTATATCATGCATTAAACCTACTTGGGACCATATAAATTTGACATGCAAGCTCAAGAACAGGGTCACCTAAGCAGCAAAAATTTGCAATAAATAAAGCACTAGAACAAAAACTAATTGGACCATTGGAGGAGTCACATACCGAAGAACAATCCCCCAAAGCAGTTTTCTGAATGGAGCTTTGAGCAAGGAGATCGAAAATCGCAGCAACACGAGCTAGAACACGAGTTTGAACTATGTGGTGATTTTTTCTGGTGGAAGAAGGAGTGTGTGGGTGCTGGAATAAGTGGAGGGGGGCCACGTGGGGCCCACAAGGCGGGCGCGGGGGGGGGGGCGCCTGGACCCTCGTGGCCAGGTGGCTGCTCCCCCTGATGTGTTTTCAGTGTCAGATATTCTTAAATATTCTACAAAAAATCATATTTCAATTTCAGGGCATTTGGAGAAATTTTATTTTCTGGGTATTTTTTTATTGCATGGGTAATTCAGAAAACAGACAAAAAAAACTATTTTGCTTTATTTAATCTACATAACATAAAGTAAAAGGAGGGTACAGAAGGTTGTGCTTTCTAACTTCATCCATCTCATGCTCATCAAAAGGAATCCACTAACAAGGTTGATCAAGTCTTGTTAACAAACTCATTCTGAATCGCATGAAACTGGAGAATTTTTGAATAGCACTAGGTTACCTCAACGGGGATATGCACATCCCCAACAATAAGAATATCATATTTTTTCTTGACAGTAGGAAGAGGGAATTCAAAACCTCCAATAGTAATAGTTGAAAATTTTCCAATAGAATTGATACTATGGACTTGAGGTTGTTTCCTCGGAAAGTGTACCGTATGCTCATTACCATTAACATGAAAAGTGACATTGCCTTTGTTGCAATCAATAACAACCCCTGCAGTATTCAAAAAGGGTCTACCAAGGATAATCGACATACTATCGTCCTCGGGAATATCAAGAATAACAAAGTCCGTTAAGATAGTAACGTTTACAACCACAACATGCATATCCTCACAAATATCGACAGGTATAGCAGTTGATTTATCAGCCATTTGCAAAGATAGTTTAGTAGGTGTCAACTTATTCAAATCAAGTCCACGATATAATGAGAGAGGCATAACACTACCACCGGCTCCAAGATCACATAAAGCAGTTTTAACATAGTTTCTTTCAATGGAGCATGGTATAGTTGGTACTCCTGGATCTCCTAGTTTCTTAGGTATTCCACCTTTAAAAGTATAATTAGCAAGCATGGTGGAAATTTCAGCTTCCGGTATCTTTCTTTTATTTGTAACAATTTCTTTCATATACTTAGTATAAGGATTCATTTTAAGCATATCAGTCAAACGCATACGCAAAAAGATAGGTCTAATCATTTCAGCAAAGCGCTCAAAATCCTTATCATCCTTTTTCTTGGATGGTTTAGGAGGAAAAGACATGGGTTTCTGAACCCATGGTTCTCTTTCCTTACCGTGCTTTGTAGCAGTGAAGTCTCTCTTATCATAACGTTGATTCTTTGATTGTGGGTTATCAAGATCAACAGCAGGTTCAGTCTCTACATCATTGTTATTGCTAGGTTGAGCATCAACATGAACATCATCATTAATATTATCATTAGGTTCATGTTCATTACCAGATTGTTTTTCCGCCTCAGAGATAGAAATATCATTAGGATTCTCAGGTGTGTCAACAACAGGTTCACCAGAAGCATGCAAAGTCCTATCATTTTTCTTTTTCTTCTTTTTATAAGGACTAGGTGCATCAACATTAGTTCTCTGAGAATCTTTCTCAATTCTCTTAGGGTGGCCCTCAGGATACAAAGGTTCCTGAGTCATTTTATCCCCTCTAGTCATAACTCTAACAACATTATCATTTTTCTTATTATTTAATTCATTGAGCAAATCATTTTGAGCTTTAAGCACTTGTTCTACTTGAGTGGTGACCATAGAAGCATGTTTACTAGCTAATAAGTTTAAGTTCACCTTTAACTCTAGACATATAATCACTCAAGTGTTCAATCATATAAACATTGCGTTTCAATTGCCTACCAAGATAAGCATTGAAGTTTTCATGTTTAACAATAAAATTATCAAACTCATCTAAGCATTGGCTAGCAGACTTGTAACAAGGAATATCACCTTCATCAAATCTATAGAGAGAATTTACCTTTACTACCTGTGTCGGGTTATCAAGACCATGTATTTCTTCAATAGGTGGTAAATTCTTAACATCTTCAGCTTTAATACCCTTTTCTTTCATAGATTTCTTTGCCTCTTGCATATCTTGGATGAGAAATAGAATACCCCTTTTCTTCGGAGTTGGCTTAGGAGTTGGTTCAGGAAGTGTCCAATTATTTTCATTAGTCAACATATTATCCAATAGCAATTCAGCTTGATCAACTGTTCTTTCCCTGAAAACACAACCAGCACAACTATCCAGGTGGTCTCTGGAAGCATCGGTTAGTCCATTATAAAAGATATCAAGTATTTCATTTTTCTTGAGAGGATGATCAGGCAAAGCATTAAGTAATTGGAGAAGCCTGTGGGAGTCTCTCTTCTTCAATTTGCAAAAAATTATATATTTCCCTTAAAGCAGCTTGTTTCTTATGAGTGGGGAAATATTTAGCAGAGAAGTAATAAATCATATCACGGGACTACACACAACCAGGATCAAGAGAATTAAACCATGTTTTAGCATCACCCTTTAATGAGAACGGAAATAATTTAAGGATATAGTAGTAACGAGTTTTCTCATCATTAGTGAATAGGGTGGCTATATCATTTAATTTAGTAAGATGCGCCACAACAGTTTCAGATTCATAGCCATAAAAAGGATCAGATTCAACCAAAGTAATTATCTCAGAGTCAATAGAGAAATCATAATCCTTATCGAAAATACAGATATGTGAAGTAGCAAAAGCAGGGTCATATTTCATTCTAGCATTCAAAGATTTTTCTTTCAGCTTAGCTAATAATTTCTTAAGATCATATCTATCATTGCAAGCAAGAAAATCTCTAGCAGTTTCTTCATCCATAACATAACCCTCAGGCACAACAGGCAATTCATATCTAGGGGGAGAATCTTCATCATCACTTTCATCAATATTATCAGTTTAAATAATTTCATTCTCTCTAGCCCTAGCAAGTTGTTCATCAAGAAATTCACCTAGTGGCACAGTAGTATCAAGCATAGAAGTAGTTTCATCATAAGTATCATGCATAGCAGAAGTGGCATCATCAATAACATGCGACATATCAGAATTAATAGCAGAAGCAGGTTTAGGTGTCGCAAGTTTACTCAAAACAGAAGGAGAATCAAGTGCAGAGCTAGATGGCAGTTCCTTACCTCCCCTCCTAGTTGAGGGATAAATTTTGGTTTTCTCGTCTTTCAAGTTCCTCATAGTGATCAGCAGATATAAATCCCAAGTGACTCAAAAAATAGAGCAATGCTCCCCGGCAACGGCACCAGAAAATAGTCTTGATAAACCACAAGTATAGGGGATCGCAACAGTTTTCGAGGGTAGAGTATTCAACCCAAATTTATTGATTCGACACAAGGGGAGCCAAAGAATATTCTCAAGTATTAGCAGTTGAGTTGTCAATTCAAGCACACCTGGATAACTTAATATCTGCAACAAAGTATTTAGTAGCAAAGTAGTATGGAAATAACTTGATAGCAGTGGCAAAGGTAATGATAGCAGCTTTGTAGTAATTGTAACAAAGATGCAGCGGTAAAGTAACTAAGCAAAGATCAATATGTGAAAAGCTCGTAGGCATTGGGTCAGTGATGGATAATTATGCCGGATGCGATTCCTCATGCAACATTTATAACATAGGGTTACACAAAACTAGCTCCAGTTCATCAATGTAACATAGGCATGTATTCAGAATATAGTCATACGTGCTTATGGAAAAGAACTTGCATGACATCTTTTGTCCTACCCTCCCGTGGCAGCGGGGTCCTATTGGAAACTAAGGGATATTAAGGCCTCCTTTTAATAGAGTACCGGAACAAAGCATTAACACTTAGTGAATACATGAACTCCTCAAACTACGGTCATCACCGGGAGTGGTTCCGATTATTGTCACTTCGGGGTTACCGGATCATAACACATAGTAGGTGACTAATGACTTGCAAGATAGGATCAAGAACTCACATATATTCATGAAAACATAATAGGTTCAAATCTGAAATCATGGCACTCGGTCCCTAGTGACAAGCATTAAGCATAGCAAACTCATAGCAAAATCAATCTCAGAACATAATGGATACTAGGGATCAAACCCTAACAAAACTAACTCGAATACATGATAAATCTCATCCAACCCATCACCGTCCAGCAAGCCTACGGTGGAATTACTCACGCACGGCGGTGAGCATCATGAAATTGGCGATGGAGGATGGTTGATGATGACGACGGCGACGGATTCCCCTCTCCGGAGCCCCGAACGGACTCCAAATCAGCCCTCCAGAGAGAGATTAGGGCTTGGCGGCGGCTCCGTATCGTAAAACGCGATGAATCCTTCTCTCTGATCTTTTTCTCCCCGAAAGTGAATATATAGAGTTGGAGTTGAGGTCGGCGGAGCACCAGGGGGCCCATGAGGCAGGGGGCGCGCAGGGGGGTAGGCGCGCCCCCACCCTCGTTGACAGGGTATGGGCCCCCTGGTCTTGATTCTTTCGCTAGTATTTTTTATAAATTCCAAAAATATTCTTTGTGAAGTTTCAGGTCATTCCGAGAACTTCTATTTCTGCACAAAAATAACACCATGAAAATTCTGCTGAAAACAACGTCAGTCCGGGTTAGTTCCATTCAAATCATGCAAGTTAGAGTCCAAAACAAGGGCAACAGTGTTTGGAAAAGTAGATACGATGGAGACGTATCAGTCCTTCTCATGCTCGTTGTTGCCCCAGATCTTGCATTGGCCCTGGATGTCGACAAGATTCTGGCAGGCGATGCCCGAATTCTTGAGCACCTTTACATCGTTGGTGATGTCCACCGTAGCGAACATGTAGTGGGGGCTGTTGACAAACCTGGCGAAACGCTCGCAAGGCCTTGTGACCAGGCAGTAGTGGTAGACAAGGACATGATCACGCATGCACATCTGGGCGACGGCGACCTTGGGATGAGACCCGACACGAGCGCGGGTGTATTCGAGGTCGAACCCGACCACCTTGGACTTCTTCTTAGCAAGCAACAACTCCATGATGTGGATGGAGTGCTCCACCCAGACCGGGTTGTTGGTGTACACCACCGAGAGCTCCGTGAACCTTCTGTGGGTGTCCACCACGGCATGCATGGTGAACTGCTGCTCGTCGTCGGCAGCCACTTAGAATACCCTCTAAGAATTTGTCGTGGTGGGTGTGCTTCTTGCAATGGTGGGGCGCGATCGAAAGGTTGAAGAGACACAAGGGTTAAATGGCCACTGTAATAAATGGGGGCCGGCCGGCCTGTAATCGTCACGTCTTGTCACCGCGTCCATAGCGGAGGATTCCAGTGCACGCTTGACAACACCGCACCAGAGCATTTCATTTGACCATGCGTGGGCTCGAACAGGCACCAAATGTGTCGTCGGTGAGCCTGTTCCCACGCTACCGCACAGTTTACCGTGCAAGCTTCCCGCTCGGCTAGTTTGGCCACGCGACGGCTTGAAGAGGGACAAACCATGGGCGTTTATTGGCAAAAAGCTTTGTGAAAACAAAGTGTGTGGAATGACTCCGGTCATAAGTTCACCCGTGGATGATGAGGTCAAAGTTACACAGAAAGGTGATGATGGACACTCAAGTGCGATAATTAATTCTGCACTCTACAAGGTGCACGGTTGAAGAAACCAACTGTGTGCAATAATGTCAAAGATCATAGTCGAGTTAGCTATACAGATCGTGTGTGATGAGATCGACAAGGTAAACAGACTCGAGAATGGTTAATAAAATCTAAGTCCATTGCTTATTAAGGTTAGAATAGTGCTACCAATATACGAGTCTCATACGATGCCATTTCAACGATTGTACCACAAAAGCTCAAAATATTACAAGGTTCAAATTCCAGAGTTATATGGCTCAAATTCGAAGATTACAAGGTTCAAACTGATATTAGAAATGAAATTCAGCTCATCAGCTGCAAATGCTCACGCTGATCCGCTGAACATGGATATCAGAGAGGTTCAAACTAATATTACCACTTGTAAGTCTGGTTTCGAAACCTCATAATTTTTGCAAAGGGGTCAGCCACTGAGAAGTCATGTATGGGGTTGACATGATGACTTCCGATTACTCTGTCATCTGAAGTTCCAAAATGAAATTCAACATTTTCGGAGCCTATTCAATTCTGTTGCAGCCGCCGGCGCTGATCAACAAACCATTCATTTTCGCAAAATAAATGTACGGCAAACCTCATTACCTTCAGCACCCTTGCTTTGAAAACAAAGAACCTAGTGAATATAATCTCCGGTAAGGTCCCTCGGTAGGAGTTCAAAGTAATTTCTGAGAGATGCAGATCTAGGCATTCGATGTGATTGTTATATTGTATCACATTATCCACCACCGGGCCTAATCTTATCTGCAAAAGAAGAAAACGTGTTAGTGCCTACATGCAGTTTTGAACACTACTACATGCCTATTTGGTTTGCAGGATTTGTAAAATGCACTAACATGCCATCTTTGACCCGACATGATTAACATGGGCATTTGATTACAATCTAAAAAAATGTAGCCTTCTTCACAAGAGGTTGGAGTGGATGAAAAGTTCCCCAAGAAAAATAGTACAGATGAATCCAAAGGAGAAATGCTTATGGATTGTAACCATATGGATCAAGCAACCAATATGGGGGGGGGGGGGACATGTATGTACTGAAATCCTCCAAAAAAATCCTTCAGAAATCGTAGTACATTGTCATTGTAAACTTGGAAAAAGGTGTCACAAATTGAACTCCCTTATGGTTAACATTTAACAGGAAAGGAACATCACCTCGATATATAGCTTCTCCAGGCACGGAGAGCATCTCAGGAAACTAACAACTTGCTCCAGGTTGAGGCCAATAGATTCTAGTGCCAAGACCTTCACTATGCGCAGTTTCGGGGTCAAGCTTGTCAGAATCATTTTCTGGATGACAGACAAACATACATCTTCAAAATTAGAAATAATGTTAATTTCTAGAAGGAGAGGTAGAAGGCGGCTGTTGTACCTGAACGGGTGTGGATCCAATAACAAGTTTGGAGTATTTGTCAGACGAGTAGCCCACCACTGTCAATTTCGGCGCAGAAATGACATTGATTCTAGCTGGACCTTCTTGATCAACTACAAGTAATCTCTCAAGTGAAGGTGTGTCCTCAATGACAATACGGTGGTACACATCTTATGATGTCTTCTTGCCGCACCAGCAGCACACATAAATAGTCCGGAGAGTCATGAAGGTGATGTGGAAGCTACTCAACCCATTGATCGCCTGAAGATGAAGGTACTCGAGTGCAGTACAGCCACGAAGCAGGTGCTCCATGTCACCGTTTGGGAAGTAGACAACAACGAGCTCGAGGTGCTTCAGTCGTGGTAGAATAAGAGCAGACGCGTCATTAAGGGGGGATGGCAGTTCCTGAACTTGGCGACGCGCAGCATGTGCGCGAGGCGGAGCACGGACGTTGGCAGCGAGCGCATATGCCCATCATCAAAAGTGAGCTCCTCGAGCTGATCTAGGGCGGGGGATCGGAACCAGTCGTCAAGCTTGGCTCGGTCCTTGCCGTTGGAACGGAACTTGCCCATGCTAAGGCCTCTGGTTGGGTCAGGGTGACTGCCGAGGATCTTGAAGAATGCATCCAAACTTTTGCGATAGCCATGGCAGAGCTCGTGGGTGTCGATGAAGTCGAGAGCGGTGGAGTTCCATAGAGGGCACCACCGCCGGGAAAGGACGGTTGTCCGCGCCCCATATTTGATTGGGAGGAGGGAGATGATGACTGTCAACATATCATCGGGGAGGCTGCTGATGAAGTCTAGGCTTGCTGGAGTCGCTTGCGGTTCTTGCTCGATCCGCCTCCGCTTGTTGGCAGCCCTGTTCTCCACCTTCGAGTCTCCTTGTCAGCGGCGCTTTCTGATAGAAGTGGGAGTATAGGGAATATTTAGTTAAAATAGGGCAATAGAAAAGTGTATTGGTAACTAGAAGTTAGTAGGTAGGATTAGAGTAAGAAAATGGAATAAAAATTGGTTGCTTAAATACTACACGGTTCATTTGATATTGCTGGGTAAGTCAACATGCAGATACTTGAAAAGAACACTTACTTCGAACAAAGTCTGGACGGATGATATCGTCGGGGAAGTTAGCATATATCTCATGACCAGGCTCTTTTATGTGCAGTGCAATTTTAGTGCCAGCTTTCAGTACATAAACTTAGAAATTTCTTTCCAAAGGCCAGTGCCAAAATAGGAGTCACCACGTTCATCAAGTCTTACAGTAGCAACGATTGTAAATCCATGGTTTGTGTTCAGTATGACATCCCTGCAGTCTTGATTTATGTAAAGGGAAAGATTGTATACTACAGATTCTGTTGCATAGCAAGGGACGCGCTGCAGAAAATGGTAGGATTGTTGAAGAAAAATATGGTAACATGCAAATATGGGCCCAAATTGAAAGAACTGTACAACAGTTGAAATTGAAAGACAAAAATCTATAATTAAACAGATAGGGTAAACATGATGTCATGGAAATATGAGAGTAATCGAAAGAACAATACATCATTAATTTGCCTAATATAGAAAGAAGAGGGAAAAAATCCCCTTTGACGTATATGGTGCATGTGGCAACTTTTATCCAAATGTAGCAATATTTAGTATATGTTCAGGAAAGTAGGCCATGCCAACCGATTTAGGTTGCGATTGAACATACCGCGCGCATTCTCAAGTCATCTGGTACGATGAGATGGAACTCCATGGATGTCTGGCGGAGGCCACAATGTCTTGATGTGTTCGCGCACTGTACACTCTATGAATGAAAGAAATCCCTCAAATCAGCTCGAATAAAAATGAATTCACAGCGATTTCGGCCGGGTGATTAAAGGAGGCAGATGAACTGGGATTAGAGATGAGATAATATCTCATTAAATTAGTTACCTTGTTGTCCATGAGAAAAAACCCTCAATACGGCGGGTTCCCCAACCGGGCGGAGCTGGGTCGACCACGAGCAGCGTCGAGAAAGTCGATGGCGATAGGCGGCAGCAAGCACAAGTGGCGAAATGCGGTGGGGTTTGCCGGTAGCCTGGTGGCGGCGACATGCGTCGAGCTAAGTGGTTGCCGCCGCGATAGGCGGTGCCATGCATAGACGCGAAGGAGTTTGTGCAGGTGTGAATGGGGAACGGAGGGGGTGGCGGGCGGGGTGAGGTTTTTGTGACGTGGGGATGATGAGGATTTTCTTTTTTTCTTTTCTGAATTGGGTGGTGAGGGTTTTCTGTCCCACAAAGAGTTTCAGAGGCAACGGTTTGCTAGAGGCAACCGTGTGTGATTGACGTAACAGGGAAAATGGAAGTCATTGCACACAATTCTATTTTTGGGAACCGTGTGTGATTGATGTACTACCTTCGTCCTGGTTTATTAGTCCCCTTTGTAATTTGTACCAAATTTTGACCAAATATTTAACTAACAAATGTTGACCCGCACTAACATTTTGTCAGTTAAATCTTTGGTCAAAATTTAGCAAAAATTACAAAGGGGACCAATAAACCAGGATGGAGGTAGATTCCATCAACCGAACTGATTGCATCCATATCCCACATTTAGACATAAGTAAATGTAGATTAAACATACTCAGACATAGATAATAAGCGTACATAAGCATAGTTCAACCATAAGTACATAGTTCAATCGTCATTAAGCATACTCAAGCGTACATAGTTCGATCCCACATCTCATCTCATCTGCGGGCATGATCCCGAAGCTTCTCCAGGTACTCAGCGTACGCGGCGTGCACCACCCTGCGAGAATACTTCTGCTTGAAGGAGCCAACGACTCGTCCTCTTACATGCGCTAGAACACTTTCATATGCGTCATGAAGCTTATGGTTGCAAAATGGGCATTGATAACCGCCGTTCCAGGTCCTAATACACCTGTTATGCATTCCCGCATAAAGCTCCCTCAGGATTTGCCTCTTGTACCTCCTCTGGCCATCTTCATCCTCGCTGTCCACATCGTCAGACAACACCTATACAAATAGTAAAAAATGTGGTGTCAAATTAATGTTTACAAACTAATCTCTAGCGAACATTTGGCAGTTGCCAAAATTTGGCATCAAATCAATGTTTACATGCCGTGAAGTAGGATTAAGAATTTGTGGCTATTTTTTATAGACATCTAGAGACTATGGTTCAATTTTTAAGCTCAATCGTCTATGTATATACCAATCTTGAAGAAAATAATGCCACAAACATATATGTAGGTCGTTCAAAATCAATTGTCAAGTCCTGGCTAGGAATTATTAGCACGAACACTAACCCTAGTCGGATTACTAGCATAAATCATTTGCACAGCTAATCACTTATCACTTGTACCATTCAAACAATCAATACACTACACAGATCTAACGAAACTTGCTCAGATTTCATGGATTGGGAGAACATAACCATTGGATTTCTATTCCAAAAAGGGGGAGGCAGGAGTAACCAGAGAAACCCTAGGATCTATTTGACACATACATGGGTATAGATGACTAACCGGTTGTTCATCGTTGTCGGAGTCGTCACCGAGGTCGTCGCCCGAGTCGTCACCGGAGTCGGTGTGGACCTCCGCCTCCGGCTGTGGAAGCACAACACCGTTGACGATGTCAGGGTGCATCGATTCTTCACCGGCAGTGATGGCAACCTCTGTCTCCATCTCCACGCCGTGCTCCGGTGCTTCAGCAGCCCCGGCGTCGCCACTCCCTCCGATGGGGCGCTTCAGCGTATCCTCATAGACGGCTTTGAGGACTGAGAGCAGCGTCGAGGATGCAAGTGGAGAGAGAGGATTGTGTGTGTGGTGAGGATGGGGGGTGCGGCCGCTCGGGCGCGCCATTAATATGTAGTGGGAGAAAGGCGGGCGGCAATCAAACCGCCTCCCGATGAGCCTGCGCACCGGACTGCTGGCATGCCCACCGTCATTTAACGCAACTACTCACACGCCTCCCGATGACACTGTGTATCGAGCACGCCTCCCGTCAATTCACACGCCTGCACGCACGCCTCCCGGCCTGCCTACGCGGCAGACTGCTTGCATGCGTCCTGTCAACTCACGCCTGCTCCCACGACACACGGGTCGCGTGGCGGCACGTCTATTGTTTTTCTATTTGGATGATTAATGCTGCCACTTTATTGCTTAACCGAAGCATGACACATATCCATTGTTGGTCTAACGCTCACGGTTCGAATAAATAATCCGTTATATTGGTTCCCAATTATTAATAATCTCCCGTTTGTAAGAAGATAAAGATTACATCAAAACTTGTCTCAAATTTGACAAAACAAAGTACAATGCCACTTTGTATTGGTGTTCATATGACAACACGATAAGTTTCATGAATTTCAAATAAGTTTTGGATGTACTAGAATTTAAAAATAAAGATTCTCAATGTTTGAAATTTCTTGCACGGGGAGTAAACATGCACCCAGTGAGACACATGTGTTTTTGCAATCCATTTAGGTGCACTGTCACATGTGCATGTAGCTCAAATTTGATTTTTGCACATCATACCCCTAGAAAATCAATCAATGTACTAAAACGTCTTAATGATCTCTATTAAAAAAACGTCCCTCCTTTGCTAACATATGTTCACCGCGGGATAATTTAACATGCATCGTAGTTGTGGTGGATTTGCCTTGTGTGTGTGTGTGTGTCTGTGCGTCTGGGGGGTGGGGGTGGAAGGCAGTACACTAGGAGTCGTAAGCCACCGTTGTGTGGTTGGCCGTTTTGTGAGGCAAGTGCCACATCAGAGTGGTGAATTCGTTATTTAAAGCATTACACGACCCTTTCATACATACATGTTTTGGCCACATGCAGTCGATGGTTGTCCTACACGACACTCAATACTCGCGTGTCACGCTTTTTGTGGGCCCGCGAGGTCGTCGTCCATCACTTTGACCAACAGTCGGCAGAGAGGTTAATTTGACCAGCAAGGTAGAATCTTTTTTGTTTGTGTCATGGTGGGAGTATATCGTACTCGTCGAAGAGGTGGGAGGGGACTATATATATACTATACGTACGCGTTCGTGAACAAGTACACCTCACTTAGTGTCGGGACTTTTCGGTTTCTGAGGCACGTGCCACATCAAAGTTGTGAAATTGGCTATTCAAACATCACACAACACCTTGTTGGGCCACATGCATGCAGGCGGTGGTTATCCTAGGACACTCACATGTGACGCTTCCATCTGTGGGCCCACGTGGCCATCGTCGATGCATGCATCACTTTGACCTACATCGGGAGAGGTTAATTAATTTCACCATCAAGGATGATTCCTTTTGGGTTGTATTACGGTAGGAGCATATAATATGCGTCAAAGAGGGGGAAGGGGACCATCATATGTAGTATGCTTCATGAACCTCGTTCTGTGTGGGGACTTTATGGTTTTTGAGGCATGTGCCACATCAAATTTGTGCATTTGTGTATTCAACATATGTTTGGCCCACATGCAAAGCAATGGTGGTTGTCCTCTCGCACCCACTTAAGCGGTTATCAGCTATATCGATGCTTTCCATCTGCGGGCCTGCTTGGTCCATCACTACTTTGCCTGACAATGAGAGAGGTTAATTTGACTTAGGAGGGGATTATTTTTTTGTTTGTAATACAATATATATATATAGGTCATGCTCTGGGATGACATGATATTGTTTGAGCACACACATGCATGTGTACGCATGAATCCCTCCCATCGAGTAGAAGTGGCTAGTACCATGACACGTCATGAACCCATGTCTCTTTTTGTGGGGACTGTATGATTTTCGACGCACACGCGCCACATCAATTTTGTGAAATGGTATTCAAACATGCATGCACGCATCACCTCCATACATATGCATGTAGTGGTTGTGTCTTCGAATGGTACACTCCCTCGCGTGGTTATCGGCGACAAGCCTACATATTCGTGGGCCCGCGTGGACATCCATGATCAGCTTGACCGACAATAAGATAGGCTACCATGGCGGATTCTTCCTTTGCCTCGTGTTATCGTAGTATAGGTCATGGTGAGATTCATACCTAATTAAGTTTGAGCGCATACTATGCACACATGCATGAATCCCCGTCACCAGCTTCAAGTGTGGTGTGACATACATATGCACCGTCAACTAACCCTCGCTCAGCGTGGGGATTTCTGGTTCGAAAGCATGGTGCCACATCAAAGTTGTTCCATTGTGTATTCAAACACACATCTCCATACATATGTTTGGGCCACAGCGGGCAGTGGTTGTCTTCGGGGACTATCTACTTGCGTGATTATTGGCGAGCTAGCCCATCTCCGGGGTCACATGGATGACCATCACTTTGACCAACAACAAGAGAGAGGTTGTACGACCAAGGTGGATTATTCTTGGTTCGTTTTACGATCCATCTTGGTGAGATGCCCTCTCTGGCCCGCCGACTGAAAGTGTGTGTGGGGGGACTGTTATTTCAAGACTTTGCTAGGTGAACCTCCGTGGGGGAATGTATTCATAGCTTAGGATTCCCTTCCTACCGACGCGAGGGGGGAAGGCAAGCAATACCGTGCGCTTTGCGAGATAGGTGCCACGTCGAAGTTGCATTTGGTATCTGAACATCAAACCACCCTTTACATACATATACTTATTTGGTCCACATGCAAGTGTGTTCGTGTTCTGACCCTCCCCCGCGTCATTTTTTGCCAAATTTATGAACATTAGACAAGTCGGATGACGCAACAGACACGGTTCACTCATACTAACCGTGTGCCATGCCGGTGCCTCTATCACGCACATCTGCACTATACATTGGGCTCCACTAGGCTTCCCCTCTCAAAAATATCTACCCGCCTGTAGGTTTTTCTGTTTGATAACACACGGTTATTATGTTTTGATCGTGTGTGACGTTTCTTGTTCCCGCTCCCGCCCGCATCCCTCGAAAATATCTGCCCGCCTCGAGCGTATTTATGTTTCATAACACACGGTTGTTATTTCCGGACCGTGTGCAATGCACCATCATCAAATTTTCAATAGCCCTGGCATTTCACTCCCGTGTTTGACTCCCGCATAGTAAACTTTTCTGTACCCGCGTCATTTCCTCAAACATACCCTCGCCCCCTCCACACACACGCACACACACACACACACACAAACACACACACACACACACACACACACACACACACATACACACACACACACACACCAAAACCTCCTCAGGCGCGCATGCGTGCACATGCACCCCCTCCCTCGCTCGAAACCCTAGCAAGGTCGCCGCCACTGCAAGGCCTCCATTGTCAACATCTGCCGGTTTGCCTCTACAGCTTACCCACCGATCTCATACCCAGGCCGCCCTGAGTTTCTTAGACGATGCCTTCCAAACGCCCCCTTTCCCACAGATCCCCATCCCCCACTCTAGAGCGTCGCAACCTAAGCCCGGCTATGCTTCCCGTGGAGCTCGAGGAGCGACTAGCCCAAAAGAGGTGTATCGCGGTCTCTTCGTCCAACGTCGCCGAGGAAGCTGGCGACCATTACTGGCCGCAGGCGCTCAATCAGCGGGCTAGAGTATGCGGGTATGTCGCGGACGCCGGCTACGACATCGAGGTCGTCAACAGCGACGACCTAACACGGGCTATGTCATAGGTTAAGTGCCCACCCCCAACTCGTCGGGTTCAACAGCCGTCGATCTCATCCATGGCCTCGCCACTGATATCCTCTGGCTCGCTGTCAAGAATTTGCCATCCTACATCGTCATCGATCCCCTTTTGTCATTTCTGAAGGACACATTCTGCAACGCTGGCTTGAGATCCATAGCTTCCAAGTCAGACCTCATCGACAGCGACCACGAGGAGGGCACCCTCTCCGGCTCTTCCAAGGGGAAAGAGCCCATCTGCTCTTCCAAGGGGAAAGAGCCCGTCTGTGACATCAGGGAGGGCACCCTACAACCGTGCTCTTCCAAGGGGAAGGAGCCCATCTGCGAAAAAATGGAGCGCATCCAGGGTCCATGCTCTTCCCACGGGAACGGGCCCATCTGTGACAAGTGAGGAAACGCATGATTTTTTTGTTGTGCCTCCTCAGAGGGGGAACCCATGATCTGTTTTGTCGAGTCCCTTTTGTAGTGTAGTGAAAATACGTCCAATTTTAATTGCTATATTTGGTTGTTTGCAGTATGCCTTGTTTATTTCAGTTGTTCACAATGTGATGCTCTATATGTGCAATTATTTACTGTGCAGTACATTTCATCAACCCAGTTCTAAACATACCGATGGAATGCGTATATTTGCTTGCTGTTAAGCCTGTTATAGCTAGCATATGCCTCTTCTAAAGTTTTTTGATTGTTCGGTTGTTTGTAGTTAGCATATGTCCAGTTTCATATGCTATCTTTGGTTGTTCGTAGTATGGCTTGTTTATTCCAGTTATTCACAACGTGAATTGTGCAGTTCAATTTCATCAATACCAGTTTCAACAATACCACTACGAATGACTACATTTGGTTGATGCATCTTGTAGTTAACACGCCTTTCCATTTCTGTTTAACAATAACCAGTGTACTTAGACCGACACAATACTAGTTTGAATGACTATGTTTGCTTGTTGTTAAATGTTAGGCCTGTTGCAGTAAACACAACTTTGCACTTGTTTTGCTTTACTAGCGTGCTTAAACCTGCACACTGAAGCTATCTTTTGGAGATTATTTTGTCTGCCATGGATATATTTGGTTGATGTTTAGCCTGTTGTGCTTAACATGCCTCTCGATGTACCTACACAGGACAATTTGGGGAACGACTATTGTTTTCCATCGAGGATAGTTTCATCCCGTGGCTTATATATACTCACTGTTCAGGATATCGGTAGCTAGTACCATATAGGCCGGGGGCTGATAAGGGACTAATTAGTGAATGAGACTTTTAATTGAATATATCTGTAACCCATTTATCGTTAGGTTAACTAGGGCCGTATGTAATATATCTGAGGCTACATAGCAACATGCACTGTACTTAATGTCTAAATATGCAATCCTAGGCCACATAGCAACAAGGAAGAGTGTTACCTTAATGTTGTGATGATGTCTAGATATACGTAGACGAGCAGCAGCAACAACAACAACACATACATGTTTGGATACTCAACTTAGCTAGAGGTTAGAGTTAGTTTCTAGCTCATGACTAACCCTAAACTAACTGCATCCAAAGAGGTGTTTGGATGACAGGGTTAGATTAACAATAAATGCACTAGGAGAACTAGCTCCAATTAGCACCTCTTGGTTGGGATAGTTTTTTTGGGTGGGTTAGATGCAACTACCTCAAACTAGCCCTCTTGTTTGGATATACTCTAGGGCTATTTGAGCCCGAACTACCTCAAACTAACTCTAACCCATGTATACAACAGCAGTTAATCAGCCGATAATTGGTAAAAATGCGATAAACTCCTTCCGGCCCATAATATAAGATGTTAATTCATCTAATATGTGAGTATATTGGATGTTATAAGATATTATAAAAGAGTGTTGTACTACATCATTGTGCAATTGCTGTTTAGCTTCTTATATTAACTTGGTGCTTTTAGGTACACATGTCATTGCTAAAGATCCGCGCTTTGACCCTTTCTACGTATTGGGAAATGAGATATCAATGAACCAACATCAAGTGAGGAAGCTTTGTTAGTAAAATGGGTCAAAAGATGGCAATTAAACTATTTGTTTACACTTTATCCAATAGAACAACGAACTGCAGGATGGTAAGTAAAAACTCTGCAACCTTCTTTTTACTGCCCATAATGAGTTGTGTTAGATGACAATGTCTGCATCTTTTTCCTCTGCAGTGGTTCCTAAAGCAATTTACTCAACATTACCTCTCAAACTACATGATTGGTGGGCATTCAAAGGTTAAAGTATTTCTACCAGAACATGATGATTATCTAGATTGTTTTCATGAAGACCGTGAAGGATGGGTGGTCGTCCATCACAAGGGGTTGGACTAGAGTTATGCGTGCCTTTCTGCATGGAGGAGGGCACAACATGGGCATTCCGCTTCACCTTGTTCAGCAACCAGAATGTATTTTGCCTCTTTCTTTACCGTCTTTAATAGTACAAGTATACAGCTGTGGTTCATCATTCTTTATTTGGTTCTTATTAATTCTTGAACATACGTACCTATGAATCAAATAATGCATTGGTTGTTTGAACCTGACGGATATGAATAAAGCTATATCATACATTCAAATTCAAATCTGATAGAATTTGAAATAGCAGCAATTAAATTACGGTGAAATTACGCTCTCCAGGTCGTTACGACGCACACGGTTGGTAAAACACAAACGTTTGTGATATACACAATAATCTGACACGGTTTATAGAGAGGAAACGTGTGCAAGCATGCACATAGTTGCCGTTTGCAAAGTGTGTGCGACGTCAGACAATATCACAAACGGTACGGGCAAACTAAACGTTTGTGATAGTTGCCTTATCGTACACGATTCGCAACCATGAACTATTTATGATGTGGTATGCATCGTAAACGTTGCACCACAGAATAGCATGCGCGATAGTTGTCATGTACGGCGATGTTACGACGGTCCGACGTTTCGTAATCCTGTCCGACACTCGTACTACGATTAGCTAATCTTCTTAATTAGTTATCGCATACGGTTTGGGAAAAGCGAATGTGTGTGATTGTCTGCTTATCGTACATGTTCTATAATCATGAACTGTTTGTGATGGGCAGCGCATCGTAAACGTAGCACCACAGAATAGCGACTGTGATGGCAATGAGAGCACAAACGAGTTGCAAGGATGCAACGTCTGGGTGGCTCCCTATCCCCGATGGTTTCCGTGACGTGTGGGAAGGACCCCCCTATCGCAGTCACTCACTTGGCGACGGTTCCAAATGCCATCGCGGGAAGGGGTTAAAAACCGTTTGTATAGCACCTTGCTGTACCAGTGACCGGAAGAGTTTCGCGGGTTACCGGGTAGTCATCGAATCACCGGAAGGGGTTTCGAGAAGCCCCTGGAGGTATATGGGCCATATGGCCAAGTAACAGGAGCACACCAGCCCACAAGGGCTGGCGCGCCCCTCCTATGGAAGCCGGCCAAGGGGAGAAAAGGAAGGAGGGGATTCGGCCTCCCCCTGCCTTCCTCTCCTCCCCTTCCTTTCCCCCTTTGACAAATATGGTACGGTAGGGGGGGCTTAGGGCAAGAGCCCAAGGAGGATTCAGCCTCCTTGGGGGCACCTCCTGGCTGCCTCCCATCTCCCCACCTATATATATGTGGGAGGGGGCGCCACACATAACAACGACAATCTCTTAGCCGTGTGCGGCGTCCCTCTCCACAGTTTTGTCCCTCGGTCATATTTTCGGAGTGCTTAGGCGAAGCCCTGCGGAGATAGCATCACCACCACCATCACCACACTACTGCAGGATGCTGCTAACGCGAAACTACGATGAGAGACCCTTTGACAAAACTATGTGCGATGCATTAATCGCAAATGGTGATGTAAAAAAACCGTCAAAAAGATGCAAAACGTTTGTGATGGCCGAGACATTAAACATTGTTCGGATTTTAGTTGTGTGTGTGATGCGGGGCATACGGTTGATCCATACAAACTGTTTGTGATGAGACAGAACAAAAGAATGGGCAGCCATATCAAGGTGTGTGCGATATACATCATACAGTTCACTCGGATTAACTATTTGTGATTAGGCAACACAACAGAAATGGTCAGCCAGATCAAGGTGAGTGTGATATATGGCATACGGTTCACTCGGACGAACTTTTTTCGATTAGGAACACAACATAAACGGTTGAACTTAATAAGATGTGTGTGATATGCGGCATACAGTTCACTCAGATGAACTGGTTGCGATGAGCCAAAAGAACACAAACGATTCGTGTAAACAAGATGTGTGTGATACGCGGCAAACAACCCACTCAGATGAACTGTTTGTGATGAGAAATTATAACACGGACGGTTACTATAGTTAATTCGTGTGCGATTCTGTGCTTACGAAAAACTTTGAAAAATGTAAACTAGTTGCTTGCGGTGGCTAGGAGTATCGTACACCATGCGTCTGCGAGTACTCGTGTGCGGTGATTAGTAAGTTACACATACGTTTGCTTATGTTAACACGTGTGTGAATTTGCAATGTGGACAATTAATATGCATATGCCTTCTAGACATCGGTGCTGATCGCCACATCCAAAACATGGACGTCCTCTACTCTACCCGCTCTACCAGGCGCACGCTTAAACTCAATGAACTATGTACGATACTAATACTTTCCATGAAAATTTAAGAACTTGGCTAAGAACATTTGAGTAATATATATACATACATACATATATATATATATATATATATATATATATATATATATATATATATATATATATATATATATATATATATATATATATATATATATATATATATATATATATATGTACATAAACACTATTTCGATCACGGATTAGAATAATATTCGATCACAACCTGAACTTCCCGAGTAGCGGCGCTGGACTTCTCTCTGATTTAACCCGACCTTCGGGCTATCTTCGCAACCGTGCCTTCTACCGCGAGTTTTTCTGGTCATTCGTGTTGTTGGCGATGTAAGTGTAATGTTTACACGGTTTTTAGAATCTAAATGCTTGTTTTGATTAGGAATCTAGCTGTTTGGCGGATGTGCTCTCGGGCGGTGATGAACATCGGTCTGTCACAGTTGTTTTGCATGTACTAGATGTTCTAGGATCTGTAACAGGATGAAAATTGGGTTTAGGTACGAGTTTACTTCATGATTTGTTGTTATTTTCGAATGAATTCGATTTGGTGTTCCGCCGCCCCTGTTCTTCGTCCGCGGGAGTGGTTTCGGCCGGTTTTTTAGATCTGTAGGTTTTCTGTTCAAATTGGGTGTGGATTTTGCGTGCATCAGTGAGACAGAATGCTGTCCATGTTGTTAATTTGATTATTCGGGATCATACAAATCGAAATCCGGCGATTGGATCTTCCGCCTCCCGCCGTCGTTTTTTGTTCGATGGGACAACATGATGAGAGTCATTTTCTTATTTATCTGGAGCATGATGACGTTCGAAATGGTGGTTGAATCCTTCCCGTTTTGTTAATTCGATTTGGCTGGCTCATTCATTCCTAATTTGCGGATTGCACTTTCCGCCTCCCGTCGTGGTTCGTTACGTCGAGCGCATTGATTTGATGGCTGATCTTTTTTTGGATGTTTTTATCTGGAGTAGGAAGACGTTCGAAATGGCCGTTGACGTGTCGTAATTGACCCAAGGTTGTGGTTTCAATCAATTTTCGTTCTATTTGTACAAGCTGGACTGCCAGAACTTCCTTTTGAACTTCGTGCTCTTAGTAGATCTTTGGACTTCATCGATGTTTGTTGTTTTCGATAATCACCATCTTGATGAGATCTTTGGACTTCTTACTAATTAATGGTTGAACTTCTGGTTTTCCACATTGCATTCCATATTTTGCGAGGCGAAGGTGCATGGTGCTATATATTTTCTTTTTTTTTGTTTTTTATAATTTTAGTTCCTGAGATGTTATTTTTAAAGTTTGTCTCGTGGGCAATCATTCGATTAGTCCAAGTATGCATGCACTTTTTTTTCCCGATCATCTAAGGGTCGTTGTACAAGCTGGACTTCTGTACTGTTCATACCTGAACTTCTGTTTTTCGTTCTTTGCAATGTAATGGAAGCAAGCCCCTCTGTATTTCTTTCTGTTTTTATGTTATTTTTCGTACTTTTGCATTGCTTTGGATTTTTTTGATAGTCCCATGAACAACCATGTAATTTTCCTACGAATATGCGTATATTTCTTATTTTTTCTAGTATGTTTTCGTACTTATAGTAGTTGTTGGTCTTCAGTGAATAACTATCCTAAACTTGTGTATGCTAATCGTTTTTATAATGTTAATTTTGTGGTTTTGACAAAACCCCGAACTTCTCTATCTTTTCTTTTTGAACTTCTTTTAAAATATAATTATGTTTGTTATTTTAGGATTTAAATAATTGTAGACATTGAAATAGGCATTGGGCCTATTGGCAAATGCGATAGCGCGAGGCCGGCAGGGGGGTGGGACCCTCCCTCCCTCGCGAGGCCGAGACAGAACGAAGTTGAGGAGGACGACGCGGCGTGCTGCGTCGTCGCATCTTGAGGCGAGTCCGCACATCCGTGACCCCACTATCTATCTTAGGGTTTTAGGGTTTAGGGTGCGTGCGGTGGGGGTGGAAGCAGAATAACCGCATTGCGTCTGTCAAATCCTAGCGCAAAGAATGCGGTAGTGCGAGGCCGAGCAGGGGAGGGGGGACCCCCTCCCTCCCCCGCGAGGCCGAGACAGAACGAGCCGGAGCAGCGCGACGCGGCGGCGTGCCGCGCCGTTGCATGCGGAGGCGAGTCCGCTCACATCCATGACCCCACTATCTATCTTAGGGTTTTAGGGTTTTAGGTGCGTGCGGTGGGGGTGGAAACAGAATAACCGCATTGCGTCCTGTCAAATCCTAGCGCGCAGCAATGCGGTAGCGCGAGGCCGAGCAGGGGGGAGGGGGGGTCGGGACCCCCCTCCCCTCCCCCTGCGAGGCCGAGACAGGAACGAGCCGGAGCAGGCGACGACGCGGCATGCCGCATCGTCGCATGCGGAGGCGAGTCCGTCACATCCGTGACCCCACTATCTATCTTAGGGTTTTTAGGGTTAGATATGAACTTCATCTGTTTTTGTACTTGAACTTCTTATTTTTATTTCTTTATGGTTTATTTATTCTTATTGCTTTACTTCTTTTATTAGAGTACTTGAACTTCTGTTCTTTATGTTTTGAACTTCTTTTCTCTTGTTTTTTAGGGGCATATTTATGTATGTATGTTTCTTCCTTTAGTAGTGTATTTTGCCATCTATTTTTTGGTTTTGAGGATATCAGCTTTGTTGTTTTTGTGATATGATCTCATCATAATAGATGCATTCAAATGGTGCATTTATTTTATCTACACATGTATTTGCTATTTTAGTTGGGGGTAAATCAGAATTTGGTGTAGCTGCAAGTCACACAGATAGGCATTAATCGACCATCTCCTCGCCACCACCTGCCGAGATTTCCTCTCCTCTGTCGCCGCTCTCTCTTCCCTCTCTGCTCGCTCCTTGCCTCCTTCAACTGCTACTCCCCATGATTTCTCCGCCCCTGTCCCGTGCGGCCATGAGTGGAGTAATCGCGACTTCCCGCCTCCTATTACTCCCCGCCCGCGCTCTCCCTCGCCAGCCCGCCTCCTCTGCTCTGAAGCAAGGCGGCAATCGCTATGCGTATGCGTAGGAGGAGTGAAGAACCGCCAGATTCGTGCTTGAGAGGTACAACGCTGCGCCCGCCCCTCCCCTTATGCTTGTATTCACTTTCGCCAGATCTGTGGAGGCCTGCCTGTTTCTCTGCTTGCTCGTGTCCGCCTCCTACCCCTTTTTCTGATGGTTTGGTGGGACATTAGGTAGGGTTCTTGGGCGTGTGGTGGTTGGAATGCATTCCCCCGCGGCCAGATTTGTTTGTGATATGCTTGTGTGTGGATTTTCATTTCCCCTTTGTTGATTTTAGCAGTCAGGTGCATGTCAGAGAGGTTGTGGTGTGATTGTTGATGCTAGATCTGTTGTATCTAATGGCATTAGTGCTGTGGATTTGGAGGTCTAGATTACGTTTGGGACATTGTAGTTAGTTTCTGGATACATTTTTTGTTGTGCTTGCCTATATGTGCTACTGTCATCTATTTCATACTTGTTGGTTCTAGTTTTTTGTAGTTGGTTCTAGTGTTTGATTCAGTTTCCTTTTATGCATTTTGTTGTATGTTTTTGTACTTGCTAACTATATGGAATTAATCTTCTGTGTTTACAGGTTGTTCTAGTGTTTGGGCATTCATCGAGGCGGTTGTGTTGTCATGGCTTCAATATCATCTCCGGGTATCTTAATGTAGTTGTATATTTTTTTAAATAGTAGTATTGTTATATGTGTCTGCCCATGTCTTCATTTGGTATTTATGTTGGACTGCCAGTCTTAGTAGTGTGAACTTCTAACAATTTTTGTGTGTATGCATTTTTACACATAGTTTATGTGTGTGCCATTTCATATTTAAAGTGTATATCTTTGTTTTCTGTTTTCTTGTTATCATGTTCATGGTATTGATATTTAGTTTGCCTGTGAAATACTATTTGTAGTCATGCTACGTCTTTTTTATGTGCTATTTGCTTGGGTCACGTAGTTGAACTTCTGGTTTTTATTATTGTTTTGATTGTGATGAAATTTGGTTGATCTTCTGTTATGCACATTTTGTTTTACTGCTTTGTTATGTATCGTTGAACTTCTGGACATTCATGATGTATGTAGTAGCACCTCTGGTGTAGATTGTTTTTATGTTTAGTTTGTAGATTTTTTAGTTTGTTCTTTGTGTTTACTTCTTTGTTATGTATTGTTGAACTTCTGGGTATTGGACATTGTTGTAAAAGTAGAAGTACTTTTGGTGTAGGATTGCGGATTAGAACTCAGCTGCCTTTTTACTTGCATTTTTTGTAGTTGGTGATGAGTTGAATAGTTCGAAAAAATGCTCATGATCAAGATGGAGCTTCAGAGGTTAATACTGATGCTCCAATATGTGATGCGGCTAAATCACCCATTATCCCTTTGACTGTGATTGCCGAGGTTGCTTTGAGCCTTGAGAATTTTTCAAGCCTTGAGGATCTTGCTTCTGCAGCTCTTGCTTCACCTAGTATGTGAAATGCCTTTTCTTTTCATTTTAAAGTTTTGAGCCATGTTTTTTTAGTTTGTTCATGTTGTTTGTTTTTGTTTTTGTTCTTGACTTTTTTTATTTTTTTGCTTTGATTTTTTGTGTTCTTTTGCAGATGTGTCCACAGAGGAGGAAGCTTTGAACACCATCAACGATGTTTTATCTGATTTGGGTTTATCAGAAACCCCTGCTGCTGCTGAGGAGGAGGCTCCGTCAGTCAAAGGTTGTGATTCCGCTCAGATCCTTTGTGCTCTCTTGGATGTCGAGACACGATCGCGATCTATTGATGGCACTAAACCTGTCACGCGACCCGAGGATGTGCCTCTTCAGCTTCTCTTGGAGGACCAATGTAAGAGGAAGAAGCAAGAAGATTTTGTCAAGAAGAGGGCGGCCCGCCTTGAGAAAGGTTCTGATGTTCCTGGATCTGTTCGTGCGGCTGAGCTCACTGTTGAGGAAGACGTGCCGTGTGGTAGTGATGGCACTGTTGTCCCTGTTAAGAAGAAAATCAAGAAGACTGTTGCAAGGAAGCTAGTAGTTGGTGCAGTTACTCCTCGGAAGAGCCCACGTGTTTCAAGGCCTGCAGAAGTTGTTGAAGATGAAGGGTTAGGCCTTGGTGGTACGCCATGCCGTAGTCCTCATGTGCTTGCCACTGCCGCGCCTACACCTTCTCTGCTTGGTGCTGGTGCATTTGGTAAGGGGAAGAAATGCGGCGTGAAGCGCAAGGTTCCACCTGCAAAGGTCAACAAGGGTGTGAAGAAGCGTTCTCGTGTTAATCCAGAGGACAAGGATGATGCTGATTTCAATGCTGATGATGAGGATGATGTCTATGATGATGTTGCCGCTACTCAGGTATGAATGTCTCATCTTTACTGTTTTTTAGAGCATTTGTCGCTATTGCTGTAGTTTTATTGTTTTAGTAATCGCCTTGGCATATAGTGACCTTCCGCTCCATCTCCATTTAGACGAATAAATTAGCCGACGTGCTTTTGCTTTTATGGTATTACTGCCTTTGTGTACATAGTTGGACTTCTGGGTATATACATGAAGAAATTAGCTTAACTTGTTGGTATACATGTTTGATTACTGCCTTAGTATATATGGTTGAACTTCTGCTTTTTAAATTTCCAACATTTTTGAAAGCATGCTAACTAGTGTTCATACATGGTTGTACTGCCTATGTTGACATAGTTGGACTTCTGAGATACATGTTTGATTACTGCCTTGGTATACATGGTTGAACTTCTACTTTGTAAATTTCCAACAATTTGAAAGCATGTTAACTTCTGGTCATACATGGTTGTACTGCCTACGTGACATAGTTGGACTTCTGGTATTCATGTTTTATTACTGCCTTGTTCTACATGGTTGAACTTGTGCTATGTAAATTTCCAACATTTTGTTAGCATGTTAACTTCTGGTCATACATGGCTGTACTGCCTATTTATACATAGTTGGACTTCAGAAATGTACTGAGTGTGTAATTTTGTAGGCACTAGTGGAATTTTGGTGTAGCTTGTGTATCTCATTGCGTATCTCATTTTTTCCAGTATCAGCTTGTGGAGCGACCTGAGAGGAGGAAGAGAGGATGCAAAGAGCCCGAAGAAGGTAGCCAAGGAGGAGGTGAGGCGAAACGTTTTAACAAGACGGTTCGCTGCTCACTAGGAGAGGTGAAGACGTGTGCGAAAATGCTACAACTTAGGCATAAGACGAGGGTTATCAAGGCTGGTTTTGGTTGTGTGTTTGACCTGAAGGTTGATTCCAACATTTCTCGTCCTTTGATGGGCAACATCTACACGATGATTGATCCTGCAACGATGATTCTGGACATGGGTGAGGCGCACAAGGTTCTGCGTATTACAAGTGATGCTATTCACCATCTGTTTGGATTCCCTCAAGGTAATCGTACCCCTCCTAGGCCTTCGAGTGATGGGTTTGATGATGCTGTTTGAGGTTGAAGGGCAAGCTTGGGTACGCCAGGAGTGACGACATCAAGACAAAGGATCTGCGGAATATCCTCATGGATCTTGTGAAGGATGAGACGAGGGATGATCTTGCTCTGCAGGTGTTTTACCTGATTGTTTTCATGAAGGTGGTTATCCCTGGAACGTCTACACGAGTGTCCAGGGAGGCAGCAATGGCTGAGAATCTTGTGTTTGAGGATATGGCAGATATGGACTACTGCCATTTGGTTGTTGATGACCTTCGAAGTGTTGTTATTAGGTATCAGCAAGGTACTAGCAGAGGAAAAGCTGTCACGGGCTGTGCCATCGCGCCGCTTCTTATGTACCTGGACTGCCTTATCATTGGCAAGACGCCTAATGTTGACTTGAGGATGCCTCGCGTCAATTACATGGATCAGGCCAAGCTTCTTGAGCTCGCTGCGGCTGACTTGGTCAGGAAAGGTGATGACGACCCAGCCAACTGGGTGTTTGGGAGACTACGTGTGAGTGTTTCTTCTCTTCTGTGTAGTTAGTACTGCCTTTTGTGTGCATGGTTGAACTTCTGCTATGTACATAGATGACCTTCTGGTTCATATAGACGAGGGTAAATTAGCTGAACTGCTTGGCTTATATGGTATTACTGCCTTTGTGTACATATGTGAACTTCTGGATATATTCATATGAAATAAGCTAAACTTTGTTGTTGCACATGCATGGTTTGAACTTGTGCTATGTAAATTTCCAACATTTTTGAAAGCATGTTAACTTCTGGTCATACATTTTTGTACTGCCTATGTAGACATAGTTGGACTTCTGAAATGTACTGCGTGTGTAGGCATTATTGGAATTTTTGGTGTAGTTTGTGTATCTGATTGTTTTGCCTTTTTTTCCTTGTCATTGTCTTTTTTTTCAGTATCAGCTTGTGGTACTAACTTGAACTTCTTCTACTGTCTTCTGTATTTCTGCTTCCATGTTCTTTTCATTTGTTCTGCGACGTGTTGATTTTTGTTTTCATATATGCAGTGGAAGACACAGGATGAGGTTGTGTTCTTTAGGGTCATCGAACGCACTGTTCTTACTATGCCTCGTGCCGCCGGCCTAGGTAGTGGAAGTTCTCTGAGATTTGAATTCTCGCGGGATGTTAACACTGGTGCCCCCCCTGTAGATCCAGGAGGTTCTTCTGCCCGTGTGAGTGCTGCAGGTGGCGTTTCTTTCAAGAGTTTGTTCGATGCTGCGAATATTTCCCTTTCTAGGATTGATGGACTTCTGGAAACTGTTTGTGGAGAGACGGCTCGTGTTCCGACAACGGCTGAGCGCCTTAGTCGCGTGGATGGTATTCTTCCTCCCGGCCACGGTTTTGATGCTGAGTCTTCGAAGGAGCTTTTGTCGATTGAAGCTAAATATCTTGCCGAGCTTCGTGAGAGCACTTCCCACCTCCGGGCTAGTTTTGTGCTGTTCAAGGAAATGCAGGATGCCCGATGCAAGCCTTTTGAAGATGAGGCGAGTGTTGTTGTGAGAGAGATTCAGAGGCAGGATCCCGTTCATTTGGATCGTGAAGGAAGCCATGTGGAGCGTACCGAAGAGGTTTGTTTATGTTGGCTTTTGATATTTCTTTTGCACTAGTGTTCATTGTTAGCTTTGAGTTATTACTGTTATGCATTTATAGGGTGACCTTCTCTGTTTATAGGACCTGAACTTCAAGTGCTTCAGCACCTGAACTTCTATGACTTTGATGACTGGCCCTTTTTGTTCCTTTTTGTATGTTATGGTAGTTTGGTATGTTATTTGCTATGTTTACTGTATTTGGACTTCCATGATGTGTCAGTTGTGATAGCTGACCTTCTCTAATTATGTAACATGAACTTCTGCTGATTAGGTATTTGTTTTCTACATGATTATTTTTCTAGGCTGTTGATGATGGTGCTGGGGTTAGGGAGGATGTTTTACCTGTGCATGAACATGATCATGTGCATGAAGTTGCCCCTGTGCATGATCCTTGCCCCTCTAGTGATGTATTAGTTGATGAGGTTCATGGCAGTGAAAATAAGGTACCATTTTTTCTTGTCCATTTGTCTTGTTGCCCCTGAGACGGACTTGCTGGCCCTGTGCATGAGGTTCAGTCAGCCCTTTGTAATGACTTTTTCTTTTTGGGGCAGCAAAATGATGATGTTAGTGTTGCTCCAGAGAAGGCTGCAGACATTTCCGTCTCAGGCACCGGCTGCTCCGACGGGGTGGTCCTGACTGAACCTCAGTCGTCCGTTGGCGCTTAGGTTTCTGATGCTGAGCAAGGCAAGACAACTGGAGACATTATTTTGGAGAAAGATCATGTTGAGTCTGCTGTACAAACTGGTGGTAGTACTGCTGCAAGCCCGGAGAAGTATCCTGCAGCAGAGCCATCTGTTGATGTTGATGCTGTACAAACTGGTGGTAGTACTGCTGCAAGCCCGGAGAAGTCTCCTGCAGCAGAGCCATCAGTTGATGTTGATGCTGCACAGGCACAACCAAATGTTTTTCTTGTTTCAGATTCTCCGGTTGCTACAGCTGCTGCTGGTGTCCTTCCCGACGACGCTGCAATGTCTACTGAAGACGACGATGAAGATACCGAAAGCGATAGCTATGGAGAGGAGGTTGATCATTCCAGTGCTGCCACTTGTCTAGGCAAGGATCCATGAAGAGAGGAGCATGCTTCTCTCTTCTTTCCCCATCCCCTCCCCTCTTTGTTTTTTGGTTTTAGTCCATGATATCCCCTGTGAGCTGCCTGCGTGGTCTAAGTTGAACTTCTGGTTTTGTTGTTTGTCGTGTGGGTTGTAAAGAATGTTAAGTGAACCTGTTTTTCTATGTGGGTGGAGGTTTGTAATGCATGTGTTGTGATGTCTATGATGCTGTTGTTTTATCCTTTCTGATGTAGCAGCTGAGATGTGTTTATGTTTTTGAATGTTTGTGCTTGAATGTTGGTCTTAATTGATACTGTCATGAATCTATGTGCTTTTGAGTGTTGCTGTTAATTGCTATTTTCTTTTTGGTGAGTAGATAGCGACCTTGCTATCGTCCGTAAGAAGGTTGATGACTTTTATTACAGTGTAACTAGGCTTAGGAATGATCGTTCCAAGAGGTGAGTGCAGCTGCTCAATATTTTACATCATCCATGTGCCCCCTATGAATTGCCTGTGGTTTCTTACCTGAACTTCCCAACTATATGTACCTGAACTTCTTGTTTTTTACTTATCTGTTGCTGAACTTATGGCCTCTTTTGTACTGTACTGCCTGTTTGTGGTATAGCTGAACTTATGTGCTAACATGTGTTATGAACTTCCTAAGTTTCCTGATGCTGAACTTCTTTTACTTTTTGTTCGCTTGTTTTAGATCAATGATTATGTTCCAAAACAAGGAGTGTGAAGCTTCTGTTGAAGATGTTGCAATATCTTTTGGTCCTCGCGGAATGCTTCGGTCTAATGTGGCTGAGTGTGCACTCTATTGTCTACGTGCGAAGTACCAGGGATCAGACAAACTCATCCTGCCGTATTGGGTTTGTGTAAGTCAACCATACAGTGATTTCTTTTCTGTTTTTTTCCTTACCATTTTTTTAGTTAAAACTTGTTTGTCTCGTTTTTGTATTTTTTCCATATGTTGGTGTTGCCTGCATTATTTTAGGACAAGATTTTCAGAGGTCAATTTGATTCCCGTGTGAGGAAGTACTTCATGGCGAGTGGTCCAGATAGCATGGATGCACATGATTCGGTATGCAATATCTTGTTCTTTGCCTCTCAGATTAGTTTTGCGGTGCGTCCATCGTGTTAATATTTGTTTATTTTTTCTTTTGTACCGTTCTGATATTAATTCTCATTTTTTAATGATTCGTGTGTTTATGATGCTTCAGGTTGTTTTCCCTACTTTTGACCCTCGTGAGGTTCCTGCTTCCATGGGTGGTGTCGGTCGTTGGGTGTCGGTATTCCTTGACCTGAAGAATTCAAGGTTCCAGCTTCTCGATTCCTACTATGGACCAAAATATGAATGTGCGGTACGCCTGTTTCGGCGGATGACCGACAACATCAAGAGGCTTTGGAAGGATGCCAGCAACGATAGGGAGACACCCTTGGTCCTCTTACCATCGACAATTTCCTCTGGATTGGATTGATGTCCCCAAAGACAAAACAAGTATGAGTTCCACTTTTCTCTTTATCACATCCGCTTAACTCTGTAGTTGTACTTCATTTGCGACGTGTTTAATTCGTTGGCTTTCTTTTTCGGTTCTAACACTATTCTTTTACTTCGTTTGATGGCGATCGATCATGGATTCTTCATGCTTACGAATGTTAATTCGCATCATGACGGGGTTCTTGCAAATTATTCCCATGAGAATATCGGGGATATCAGGAAGACGTGGCTGTACTCAATCGCTTCTTCTAACCTGTTTGAGACAGACTTCTTATCTCTGTTTGGCTACTACACATGTAAGTATTTTGGAAGTTGGACTGCTTACCTGCACTGCATCTTTTATTCTACCTGAACTTCATATTCTTTTTCTCTCAAACTTGGACTTCTGCTTGAGATCTGGCTGGGCTGCTGGTTTCGGAAGGAGAGGAGCATTTTCTTTGTACATGAACTTCATTTCTATCTTTTTTAATTTTGCTTGTGTGTTTGGTTTCAGTAATTTCTGTCCTTCCATTGCTTAAATGGACATGAGCATTTTTTTCTAATTGAATTTTCAGAGATGATGCCTTTCTATGGTTTTTGTTAGATGTAGTTGAATGATTTCGAGTTCATCGGTTTATCTTGAACTGTGCCTCTGGTTGTGCCTGAGCTTCATTTAGTTTTTTACTGCAACTAATTTTTTTAGGTCAGCTTGAGTAGTAATCATGTCATCTTTTATTAGTTGGACTGCACATTGTGATGTTCCTGAAATTCAGTTGTTTTTTAATGGTGATGTTTTCTCTTCTTTTTTTCTTTGACAGTGTATCTCGTTGGAGTGGACCGATTACCACTACTCATTCCTCGGGTCACAGGAATACCAGCCTAGGGAGGAACCGATGAGTACAGCTCCGATAGAAGATGATAGACCTTGACCTCATTCCTTTCAAGTTGGGGGAGCAGTGGCGGTATTCGTGGTACTCCAAAACCACATGCTCTGTGAAGGCTGATGCAAATAAGAAGCCAAGGTAAGTGATTTCGTCCGATGATGATTTTGAGAAGATTGCTTACCCGAAGAATGCTAAACGTGCTTTGAACTATTCTTTGGTAGAGGTGGGAAGAATGCTGTGATGACCAGGAGGAAACCGGCAGTTGAGTCTGGGAACATAACTACCTCCAAGCGAGTATCAAGATTGCCTTTGAAGTGGCGTTCTCCTGTCGCTCCCCTGAAAAAATACAGTTTCCCTCATCTATCCGAGGCCCGGAAGTTGAAACAGTATGTGCTGAGTAAAGACGGTCTGGAGAAGTATTCTGGGTGAGTTACCCTCTTTCTGTCGTTCCCTTGCCTTGGAGTTGTAGTGTCTGAACTTCTGTTGTTGTATTGTCTGAACTGCCGTTGTTGTAGTATATGAACTCCTGTTTTATGTCTCCTCTTGCCTTTTTGAGTTATAGTGACTGGACTTCTGTTTTGTTGTTGTATCTGAACTTCTAATATTTTTTACCATCCTTTTGTATTCTGCAGGACAAGCTACTGCATGTTTACCATCCCTGGGAATGTTATTGACCTCACAGGAGATTTCCTTTATAGGCTTTTCGGTGATGGGCAGCAGATGGAAGGAGACATAATGGATTATCTCATAAATTTGTGGAAGGATAACCCCGAGACCTCTGAGATATTCTCTAATCCTGACAGGGTTGTACTTAGTCCCTACTTCATACAGGTTTTAGTTCTTTGCACCCCTATCTCCTTTTTTTTGCCTTAGTTTTGTTGTAGTGGCATCTGTGAGGTGTTTTAATTGTGTTTTGGTGAATGCAAGATCGCTGGAGTATGATTTCTATGCCGCAACAGTTCCAAAGTTCGATGCAAAAAAATCGGCTAAACTCCTCCCAATGTTTGTTCGCAAGGAAGAAGACCTTCTTAACGCAAAGCTGGTTAGTTTTTCATAAATCTTGCTTTTTTCTTAATTTCATGTGCATCCTTTTGCTGAGTTTGTCAATAAGTTTTTGTTCATGCCGTTTCTTCAGTATATATGCTTTATAGTTTGTGTTCACCGGTCCTTTCATTCTTGGCAGGTTTTAATGATTCTATTCAAGCCAATTGGCACAATGGCGCACTACAGTGTGTACGTGGTGAATAGATATCGTGGGAGCATTGACATCCTCGATTCACTTTCTTACGATAATATGCAAACGTCGCGATCGAGTTTCCACGGGGACTGCCAAAATATCGTGAGTGTTTCTTAGCCTGGACATCCTTTCATATTCTCTTGTTTGACACGAAGTTTATTATGCCTTGTGTTTACAAAATATGTTGTTGTCTCTGTTTTGGTAATACTGCTTGAACTGACTATCATTTAGAAGTTGTACTTCTGCTATTTTTGTTTAGGTGGATCTTATGCAGGTGTCACTTTTTTATGTACCTAAACTTAACTATTTTGGTTAACATGTTTTTGACTTCATCTAATTTTGATATTTCTAGCAGATGAAGAGATTTGTTGGGTTGCTCGAGGAGGTGTATGGCAAGGCTGCATACAAGGCGAGCAAGCAGCCTAACTGGGTGACTATTGCAAAGAGGCCGACTTTCATCGATGTTCCGAAGCAGAAGAGTAATGATTGTGGTTTCTTTGCCGTGAAGTTCAGCTCTTCGTTTGACGGTGATGAGATTGTTGAAGATTTTGGTGATGTGGAAGTATGTTCTGTCTTTGTTCTTGTCTCATCACCCTTTGATTTTTCTTGTGTGTTTTTGCTGTGACGCTCCTGCTATGGTTTTAGATATGCGTTACTAAACCATCATTTTCACCTTTCTTTTGTTTGCAGGCTGCTGCAGATGACTGGAAGGCTGAGTTCATGCACACTCTGGTTTTTAGCGAGAAGAATGAAGTCATGCGTTCAGAGCTCCCTAAAGAGATCCAGTCCTTTGGCCCGTGAATTCAAAGCATTAGTTTCATTTGTAGATTTGATTTCGTACAGATTTTTAGGTTTGATAATGATTGGAACAATTCCGTAAAGATTTGGTTGTAAGAATGTTTTTAGTGATTTGAGTATCTACTATATGTGAAGCACTATTACTTATGATATTGTGGACAAATGCATTTGGTGTGAAGAATGGCTTTTGTGAATTTCAATGTGCTGCGTCGTTTTTTAGTATCCATGTGTTGAATGTTTTTGCCCCAATAGATGTACCTGAACTTCTGCCTCGGTTTTGGTTGAACTGCTTGATTTTTTTGGGGTTATTTATTTTTGGGCCCCCAACATATGATTGTAGACTTGAACTTCTTCTTTGAGAATGTGGCTGGGCTGCTGGTTTCAGATGGAGAGGATATTCTGTGTTGTGTAATGCATTGGTAATTTTCAACCCAACCAATATGTATGCTTTTGTGTAGAATCTACATTTGTTTTTTTTTGTGTTTTTTCAAGTGGGAAATGTATTTCATATGTAAATTTGTGCAGAGATATTGTTGACGTTTATTTTATCTTTCTCGGCATTGTACATGAACATCTGCACGCATCCAAGCAGAAATTTACATTTGAACGCGTTGTCCTAGGCTTGCTAACCTTAGTTTATGCGGCGGAACTTTATTTTTTAAGCATATTCTTTTGCTACATCGATTTTACATTCCAGAATTTCTTCTGTAAGCTGACATGAACTTCAAAACTGTATGATTATTTGCTGGTTGCTCTTTTATGGAATACAACGCGAGCACTTCCTCTCATAACAAACCAGTACTTCTGCAGTAATATTACTTGAACTTCATTCTGTATGCTTTTCATGTTTGTTTTCGCTTGCACTTTCATGCAATACAACACCAGCACATCACTTCCTGTTATAACAAACCAGGACTTCTGCAGTAATATTTCTTGAACTTCATTCTGTATGTTTTTCATGTTTGTTTTTGCTTGCACTTTCATGCAATACATCACTAGCACATCTCTTCCTGCCATAGCATACCAGGACTTCTGCAGTAATATTACTTGAACTTCATAGTGTATGTTTTTCAATTTAACACTGCTTGCACTTTCATGCAGTACAACACCAGCACATCACTTCCTGCCATAACATACCAGGACTTCTGCAGTAATATTACTTGAACTTCACAGTGTATATTACCAGGGGATGATGACATAATGTTCTGCACATTGACATGACATAAGTTTGCAATGTGTTAATTGACCTATTCTAATTGTTCATGAGCCTTGCGATCCTCCTAGGCTTTGGTGGTAGAGGTTTTTGCTTGACATGTACCTCTTCCTCTTCATCGTCCTCTTCCTCTTCATCGTCCTCTTCCTCTTCCTCTTCATCGTTGCATTGCACTTCCTCTTCATCTTCGTCTTCCTCTTCTTCGTCGTTGTCTTCATCTTCATCTTCCTCTTCATCTTCCACCACCTTCTTGTTGTTGGCTCTAGGTCTTGTTTTCTATTTCTTCTCTGGCATTTTGCTTGTCTTTTCAGCATCTACGCGCTTCGGGCATGTTCTTGCATTATGTTGTTCATACTCCTTGCATATGCTACAAAGCCTGCTGCTTGCTTTCTGTGGGTGTGGTCCCTTCTTTTGTTCCATAACTTTGGGCAGCTGTTTTTGAGATTTGGGTTGCTTGACCTCCTCAGCATTGTTTCTTTCCAAGAGTGTTGGACAGGCCAGCTTGTTGTGTCCCACAACCTGGTTGCACACACTACATTTCCTGTGTCCAAGTGGCACTCCGTTCTCATCGTGCACGACGACTCTTCCTGCAGGTGGTGCCTTTATTTGAGCTCTCTTGTCACTTTTCTTTGCTGCAGTAATTTTCTTCCTACCCTTTGTTTCAGAATACAACGACAATTTCATCGTATCTTGCTGTTGCTGCTCCATTGATTGGCCATCACCCTGCTTGCATTGGCTGGCTTCAGCGGCGGCGTTGAGCATTTCAGCTGCATAATAATGAAGGTCATCTTCAATTTCAGCGTCCTCTTCAGCCATCCTTTCATCAGCATCCGCTTGATTTGCTGAATGTATTGCATCAAGCTCTTCCACAAGCCTCCTGAGAACATAGTATGCTCTGTCATATTGCTGGTCACATCTCATCGCTTTCTTGTTAACCATCAAATTCAGCTACAACAATATGTCTTGCTTCAATAGCCTTGAGCTGCCATCCGATGCGGTTGTGTTGTAGTCCCTTGTATCAAAAGTTGGTTGTGATCTTGCAGTCCTTGTGTACCGTTTTAGGATATACTTGTTTGGAAAATTGTCAGGCTTGAGGTAGTCAAGTACGTTCATGATGTGAAGGCAGAACAGGCCTGCATTTTTGTGATGAATGCAGAATACATAGTTTGAGAGCCAGCAATGAGTTTCATAAATTTTGATATGATACTACTAGTCTAGCTATTTAATGAGGTTGTTTTTTGCTCACTGTGTGTGTACAGAGCTTGCATTCACACTCATATATTTCATTCTCTGGGTCAGCTACAACCTGGAATTCATGCTTTGACCAGGAAAATCTTTCTTCATCACCATGGCTGCTTGTTGTGGTAGTACACAAGGTACTTAGTTGGCTCGATGTACGCTTTATGCGGAATAGTGTTGCCTTTCTCATCCTATTCCTCATCTCGGTGTACACGGCTCTCCTGTACTTGATGGACATGTCTTCCTTGTAGCCGTAAGTTGTTTTTGTCACAGGATTGGTCTGCACATGTCAAAAAGTGAGATATTAGTCGAAGCAGAGTCATGGGTTTCATTTTTAAAAAATTCAAACTGCACATGTTGAAGGTAAAACAGAACATGATGGGGGTGTTTTGTACTTGTCATCATACCATGCTGGTCATTGTTTGCTCGTTCTCCTTCTGCATCCGAGTTTGTATGCAAGCATTGACCCGCCTAGCAAACTTGTGTAGGTTCTGGGTCCCCTTGACAAACCCTTTCTTTAGCACGTGGTTCATGCTCTCGCTTCGTTGTGTGGAAGTCATTCTAGCACAGAAAATGTTCGTGTAATATGCTGAAATCCACATCTTCCTATCACTCCAGAGCTGCATCATCATCTGGTCGTTCTCCAGGTTGTACTTGTGCACCAGTTTAGCCCAGGCATCTTCAAACTCCGTTGGCATGAGCGGCCAGTTTAATATAGCTGTGAACTCCTCTTTGAATGTTTTATACTTTTTGTACAGCAACGCGATGTATTCCTTGTACTTCTTCAAGATGTGCCAATGGCATAGCTTGTGGATGGTGTTTGGAAATGATTGTGGTATAGCTTTCGCCATCGATGCGCATTGGTCTGCATGAATTAAAAAAAAAATGAAACTTCATTCTTTTTTTTGTACTGATGGTGAACTTATGTTGTCCAAGTACTTGAACTTCACATGCAGCAATATGACTATCTAAAAATGGCACATGTATTTTTTCTTACGGCAGTGTTCTTGAACTTCTGTGGTACCAGTGCTTGAACTTAGCAGGTAGCAGTGGGACTACCTAGTAGTGTCACACTCAAATTTTTCTTACATCAGTGTTCTTGAACTTCTGTGGTACCAGTGCTTGAACTTCACATAAATATCTATATTTTTCTGAACATGTTACATGTTTTTTTCTTTACATCTTTCTGTCCTTGAACTTCTATGATTCCTGTACTTGAACTTCACATTCATGAACAGTTTTTTTTTCTAAACATGTGACAGATAACTTTGCTTTCTTCCACTGTTAGTTGGACTTATGTGCTAGCAGTTGTTGAACTGCTTGCTGTATATTATTTTCAGATAAAACCAAATATACCCAATACATTGTCACATCCCCAGTTGTGGTAATGCTTAGTGCTTGCATTAGAGTGTTGCATCATGTTTACTTTTCCAGAAAACTTGAAAAGGGGGATTGATCAAACCCTAGCACCAGATCAAATCAAATAGGTTCAACATAAAAACATTTTCAATGAACCTGAAATGCCCTTCTAAATGTTCATCACCGCCTTGGCCTTAAACCACCGCCAAAAGTGATGCACAAATTTCTAGGACAACAGAGGGTCACTGGATTAAATCATTAGTTATTTGCATTTGGGCATTTAAATGCTATAAAATATTTTAAATGCTCAAATAATCATGAACTAAAATCTTTACTGTTGGAAATATTCCAAACAGTAGCCTTGAGCAGTTTCATGATTTTCGAGTTAGTTTTAGTATTTTAATAAAAGACCTAAAGTTGCAGAGGAAATAGAAAACAGATATAAAAGAGAGAGAGAGAGAGAGAGAGAGAGAGAGAGAGAGAGAGAGAGAGAGACTAACCTGGCAGCACACTTACCTGGCCCAGCTCCTCCAGCAGGCCCAGCCCATCTGGCAGCCCAGCCACCTGGCCGGCCCACCGAGGGCAGGGGCGTCTTCTTCCTCCTGCCAGAAGGCAGATAAGAAGCTAGCCACGGCGCCGCGGCGTGCCACGTCGGCAGCTGCCTGCCTGGCTGTTCCCTCATCGCCCTGGACGTCTTCCGCAACGCCACGCAACCCCCCGACCCCTCTCACTCTCCCTGGACCCCTTCCCCCTCCTCTGCTCTCTCTCCCGAGCAGCCCGAGCGGAGCTCGTCGCCACCGCTCGCCGTTGCCACACCCAGAGCCTCCCCCCGCCGACCCCTCGTCGTGCCCAGTAGCTCGGCTACCTCGTCCTCGACCTCCTCGCCAAGACAAGCGACGCCGGACGCCGCCGAACACCTCACCGCCGTCTTCTTCAACCTCGGGCCACCAAGATCGCCGGCAACCGTGCGCCCGCTCCGACGCTTCCCCGAGCTTGCTGAGGCCACCGAACAAACCGCTGTGAGCTCCTGCGTGGATCCCCTCCTTCCTTCCCTTCGATTTCGAGCCGTAGACGTCGCCCCCTTGACGACCGTAGCCGCCGCCGCTTGAGCAAGTCGCCGATGCAGCTCCGGTGACCAAATGGTCACCCGGCGAGTCCAACTTGCTCCCCGCAACGCGTAGTGCCCCGCTAGACCTTCGCCTCACTTGTTTGCGCATCGCAGCGCCAACCCCACACCCACCCGAACTCCGGCCGCCACCAAAGCTCGTCGCCGGCATGATTCCGGCGACTCCTGCGCCCAACTCCGCTTCCTCTTGATGCGGGCGGGCAAGGGCAACCCCCTGGTGCCCTTAGTTGCCGCTGCCGTGGCCTCTAGGGTGGACGCCGCCGCGTCTGTGTGCTCGCCGGCGCTGAACTCCGGTGAGATGACGTGGCCCGTCATTAGGGCCTAAGCTCCCTACTAATTACCCACTGGAGTCAATGACAACCGGGCCCCACCGCCCAACTAACCGGCTAACCAAAACAGATTAGGTTAGTGTAACTTACCTGTTTAGATTAGTGCTAACTCGTGGACCCCACGTGTCGATTTTGACTTGGTCAAGTCAACGCTGACCGTCCCACATCATACACACAAACCAGCCTGAGACACTGACGTATGGGTCCCACAGGTCAGGTTTAACCCGAGGCAGCTCAGTTGACCTGCTGACATCACAGTGACGTCACCCTGACGCAATAAAGCATTTTCTGGATTTATGTTTATTCAGGAAATTCTAGAAAATGTCCTAAACTTCTAAAATTCATAGTAATTCAACCGTAACTCCAAATGAAATAATTTATATATGAAAAATGATCAGAAAAATCTAATCTATCCATCTGTACCATTTTCATGCATGTTAGAACAACTTATACCTGCTGATCAAGTCAAATCAATTAAATGGCATTTAAACTCTCACATATGGAGTTTGAATTTGAACCTAGTGTTCAAACCAACCCCATTTTAACTTGTGCTAGATGCATTAGGCCAATCAACAGCATATTGCCATGACATTATCATGCATCATAATTGTTGCATTGCATTGATTGTGTTCCTCTTTGTTTGCCGGTATTTGTCCCCACTCAGTAAGACGTGTACCGACAATGAGATCGATGACACTGATGAAGAGCTATATTATCTTCGGAATTGCCAGGCAAGCAAAATCCCCTTGTTCATTCCGATATAATCCCACTCTCTCGCTCCTGCTCTCTTTTACTGCATTAGTACAACAACGATTCATCTGTTACTTGCTGCGGTAGCTGAACCCCTTTATCCTCTGCATGACCTGTCATTCCACAGTAAATAGATGAAACCCACTAGCATGAGTAGGAGTTGTTTGAGCCCTGATGTGCCTACTGATTCATGCTTGTTTGTCATGCTTGCTACTGCTTAGAGTTGAGTCAGGTCTGATTCATCGGGGATGAATCGGAGGTGTGTGAACATGTCCTACTGTGTGTGAGCTAGGTGTGTGAACACGATTTGGTAAAGGTAGCGGTGAGAGGCCATGTAGGAGTACATGGTGGGTTGTCTCATTGAAGCCGTCCTCAGGAACTGTGTTCTGTGTTTGTGATCCATGAACAGCTACTACCACGCATTGGAATGCTTAAGTGCCCCTCTCGACTTATTAATCAACTCGATCTCTGTCCTGGAGTAGCAACTAGTTTCTGGTGTTTGTAGGATATGTGTTGGGGGCCGTGCGTAGCGCTGACCCTACGGGTGGGCTATGTTGCGGTAGATACACCGAGGCACGGTGTACCGGGACGCCCGTTTGGTGCCTTGGGAACCCTGCTCTCATCGTTTGGGGCCGTGAGCGACACCCCGGCCGGATCTCCTTGCGGATGGAACCCAAATAGGCGATAAACCTGGACTAGAGACTTGTGTGGTTAGTCAGGTCATGGCCGACTCCCTCGCCAGGCTTCTGCTTGAAGGTTGCCGAGATACACGACGTGTACATGGTGGTAAGTGGCGAGAGCGTGTGTGAAGAAGTACACCCCTGCAGGGTTAACATCATCTATTCGAATAGCCGTGTCCGCGGTAAAGGACTTCTGGGTTTCCTGTACAGTTCATAGACAAGTGAAAGTGGATACTCTAAAATGCGCAAGATAAGCGTGAGTGCTATGGATGGCGTTCTCGTAGGAAGAAGGGATCGAATCCATAGTGGTGTATTGATTGGTGAATATGTGGAGTCGTGTGCGCCACCTCAAAAGAGTTACTTGCGGTCGTAGTTCAGGATAGCCACCGAGTCAAAGCTGGGTTGCTGCAGTTAAACCCCACCACCCCTTTGTTGATAATGATGCATATGTAGTTAGTTCTGATGTAAGTCTTGCTGAGTACATTTGTACTCACGTTTGCTTATTTTATGTTTTGCAGAGAGACGCCAGTCTCACTAGTAGTTCCGCGTGGACTTTGACGTTTAGCTTGTTACCTCAGTTACGATCTTGTGCCCATGGCAGGATCTGGTAGATAGTCAGGCTTCTCAGCCTTTTTCATTTATAGTTGTCTGTACTTAGACATGTTAAGCTTTCGCTTGTGCTTTGACTTGTATGCTCTGAATGTTGGGTCGTGAGACCCATGTTTGTAATATCTCGCTCCTCGGAGCCTAATGAATAAATACTTTGAGTCGTAGAGTTATGTTGTGATGCCATGTTGTATTTACACATATTGAGCATATTGTGTGTATGTTTGAAATGCTTGGTATGTGTGGGATCCGACAATCTAGTTGTTTATTCTTGGCAGCCTCTCTTATGGGGAAATGTAGTCTAGTGCTTCCGGAGCGATAGTAGTCCGCTACAGCCCGGTTCACCGGAGTCCTGCTAGCCCAGCACTACTGCTCTGGACACTTGACTGGCCGGCATGTGTTTCACTTTGTTCCTGTGTCTGTCCCTTCGGGGAAATGTCACGCGGTGACATCCGGAGTCCTGCCTAGCTCGCTACAGCCGGGTTCCTGAGTCTGTTAGCCCAGTGCTACAGCCCGGATTCACACACGCTGGCGACCGACATGCTCGATGTGATTCATGTATGCCTGTCCCCATGGGTTAGTGCCGCTTTGGGTTCACGACTAGCCATGTCGGCCCGGTTCTCTGTCATATGGATGCTAGCGACACTATCATATACGTGAGCCAAAAGGCTTAAACGGTCCCGGCCATGGTAAGGCGACACCCGTGGGAATACCGTGCGTGAGGACGCAAAGTGATATGAGGTGTTACCGGCTAGATCGATGTGACTTGGAATCGGGGTCCTGACAGTTTTGGTATCGAGCCGATGCTCAGAGGATTACCAGGCCAAACTGGTCAAAGTTGTGTCTAGAAATGCTTTAGTTATGTAAGGGAATTGATTGTGGAAGGGAACGTAAGGATCTTTTTACTCCTTATACCTCATGGCCTTCTGATCTGATCATCCTCTTCTCTTCTACGGGGATTAAGAACTAGGCTTCTCATCTATCTATTAGGATGACGTGTTACTAATCCATAGACTTTTAAGATTGTTGGTTTTACGCCCCAGTTCAGTTTCTACTACTTCCGTGTGTTCATAGTTGGTCTCGGAACCTTGATGTTGTGCTTCTGAGTGGTTATGCCACCATTTTTGCAGGATGTCTCAAATCATTTTGAGCATTTACATCCGTTATGCTGTCCGAGTCATCCCAGATTTCTAAATAGTATGATGCATTTGCAAATCCCTTCTCTCCATTTCTAATGTTCATCTGGGCCAGATTAATCACACAAATTAGTATGTTGAGGTACTCCGCTGCCTCAACATATATGTTGGAGTTATTATTATGACCTAGGTGTTTTAGGGAGTCACCTAGTAATCTAGCCATATTTTGTGTTCCCGGTGTGATGATTCTGGCCATTATTCTCGAAAGCATCCTGTGATGCCATTTAGTAGTAGGTATTCTATTCCTGGGTTCTTGAACCCGAGGTTCACCCTACTTACCTCCTGTTGATAGTGTTTGCTAGTTCCTTTAGGATATTAGTAACCTTGCAATAGTCCTCGAGGTCCGTGGTATTTCCTTCTTCCAAATACTATGAACCGCTTATGGCAAAAGTTCCTCGTTGAACCGAAAGATCACAACCAGAGTGCTCTTGATGAGTTCTCGATTCTATGTTGATACTCTGCCAGCTCTACTTTCCTGCATGGGTTATCCGGAAGAAACCAGTTGAACTTGATTCGACATACTAACCTATGCATCCACAACTCAGAAAGTTATATGTTCCTCGAGTTGTTCCTCCTTAGTTGTATTCCGACCCCCGTCTATCAATTGATAGTCAAGGGTATGTGTGCGATCGTGTTTATCGATGCCTATTATACTTGTGATCCGTCAAGCCATTCTATTCCGGAATGACTAGGAGAAACAAACTCCAGTACCTCATCCATTTCTAGGATTGGGTCAAAGCAGTTGTAATCCGCAGATCAAATGCAATCAAGCTTTTGATTCTGTTCTATCCTGAAGTATTACCCACTTTATGTCAGGAACGTCATGAGAATTGCACCTTCTCCTATGAATTCTAGATGCAGTGATACTCTCGCCATCATCGTTCATTCCTCGGTCCCGTGTTGTTGCAACCGGAATACCGCCAAATTAATTGTGATGTGTGAAATCAATACTCCTAGCAACTCGTTGCTTGGTAGTTAATGGACAATATTCTCATTCTCAGCGTGTTGGTTATTAAATCATCATCCTAAGATTGATCGTGCTATCTAGTCCCTATTTCCGGTGCACTCTTCAATCAATGAGTTAGGATTGTGTCAATCCCTTGCTCTTTGATCATATCGTCTTGCCCTGAAAAGAAAGATTGTTCTCGAGCTTAGTAATATATCGGTGGTTCGTGACTTTCCAAATATCTTCTTGGAAGTGTTACTAGGTTGTCACCTGACCGCTATGTTAAGTTCGTGATCAAGTTGGTTTCTTGTAAACCACCCCTTCTCCAAGAATCCGTGTTGGATATCATTGAGCTGGTTGGTTAAGCTAAACAACAACTTGGAGAGTTGGAAGATAAAAGCTTTGCTGAATTTAGTTCATTCTGAAGGGATATCTTTGCGTTTGCGTGTGTGTTGAAGAAAGATGATACCTTCACCAATTGGTCCTCATGATCAGTTGTTGGATCTGTTGTCTTGTCAAAACCTTGACTTGAGTATGGGCTATCATCAAGTCAAATCAGAACCAACGATGTTCGTAATGTTGTCTTACTCGTGGTTGATCCCTCGAGCATACACCGTTACATCTTTGGTCTGACCAATGCTATCACCGTGTTCACATGATGGTGGAAGTCCAGTGATATGGAAATTCCGATGAGTTGTTGTTGAGCCCATCAGCAGCATTCTTGTCTCCCCCATGATTCATGTTGAACATCAACCTAGAGTTGAAAACGTTGTAAGCAATGCCTTCGTGTTTCATTCATGAAGCTTATGCTTGGATGGAAGAAGTGACTTCCTTGAATTCATGTGCATTTGGGGCAAGTTGCCGCCGTGAATTTGAGAAAGGTTTGTTTCATTTCCCTTGGAATCATCCCAAGTCAGTCATGCATACGTGCGAAGTATTCTATGGTTTGGTAGATTAATTACCTCCACTCCATTCGTATTCCTAGCACACCAAGCCATTGGTTGATTTGTTCAAACATAATAAGTTCTAAGTGCTAGTCCTGAAGGTACCATACGGATTTGTACCAGATTCCGTTATCCTCGATGATGGTTCCCCACCTGAACTTGGTAGTGTTTTATTATAAGACTACTACGTGGTCATGCTTGTCTTGGACAGCATGTTCACGGGTTTGTAGCAGAACCAGCTCATGTTTTGGAGCTTGCTATCGTAGTTCATTTCCCGAGAATATCGCAACGTCATCTCGTCGATTTGTGTTGCAAACTTTCATTTCTATTTCTAGACTTGATGAGTCTGGAATGTCCTGACACCAACTAGATTTGAATCTCAGGCAGATATGATGGTTGGGTCATTCCCAGTATTTGCATTTTGTTTCCAGCTTGCACCCGTCATTCTGTCAGTCTGCCATAGGTCCCGTTCATTTCTGATGAGAAGCAAAAATCATCCATTGCGTTGCCTTCAACAAGGTAGTCCACATCATCCATCCTAGTCCGAGTATGCCATTTCTTCGAGCTCTTTCAAACGATCAATTGTAAATTGCCTTAAGCTGGTATGAAGGGTTTCAATGATCTATGGACCAAAAGTAATTCTTTTTGCCACTTAAGGGAACAGTTCAACGAGTCACCTTTTTCAAGGTGTCCCGTTACGGGACCATGGAAATTATTTCCTCGCCACCTTGACAGCATCCACCATTTTTCTAAGCGTGGAATTGTTGCCCACCAAATCAAACCCCGTCGCTTGTTCTTCCATTCCTCTCGATATGTTTCAATGTCTCACTCGATGAGTGATCCTGAGTTGTTCGATCTTCGAGAAGATCGGTCCCTCTGGAGTTTTTCCTTTCCACTCGTTGTCATGTTGGATGTAGTTCTCAAGGCAACACGTCAAGATCAATTTGAAGCAATGAATCAACATCTTCGAGAAATGCAATGGATCATGAAGACTGTGTCAGTTCCGTGTCCCCTCTGTCTTCTTACCTCACGTCTTGAATCTCGGGACGAGATTCTTGTTTAGTGGGGGTGAGTTGTCACATCCCCAGTTGTGGTAATGCTTAGTGCTTGCATTAGAGTGTTGCATCATGTTTACTTTTCCAGAAAACTTGAAATGGGGGATTGATCAAACCCTAGCACCAGATCAAATCAAATAGGTTCAACATAAAAACATTTCCAATTAACCTGAAATGCCCTTCTAAAATGTTCATCACCTCTGCCTTGGCCTTAAACCACTATCAAAAGTGATGCACAAATTTCTAGGAAAACAGAGGGTCACTGGATTAAATCATTAATTATTTGCATTTGGGCATTTAAATGCTATAAAATATTTTAAATGCTCAAATAATCATGAACTAAAATCTTTACTATTGGAAATATTCCAAACAGTAGCCTTGAGCAGTTTCATGATTTTCGAGTTAGTTTTAGTATTTTAATAAAAGCCCTAAAGTTGCAGAGGAAATAGAAAACAGATATAAAAGAGAGAGAGAGAGAGACTAACCTGGCAGCACACTTACCAGGCCCAGCTCCTCCAGCAGGCCCAGCCCATCTGGCAGCCCAGCCAACTGGCCGGCCCACCGAGGGCAGGGGCGTCTTCTTCCTCCTGCCAGAAGGCAGAGGAGAAGCTAGCCACGGTGCCGCGACGTGCCACGCCGGTAGCTGCCTGCCTGGCTGTTCCCTCGTCGCCCTGGACGTCTTCCGCGACGCCACGCAACCCCCCGACCCTGTCACTCTCCCTGGACCCCTTCCCCTTCGCTTCTCTCTCTCCGAGCTCGAAGCGGAGCTCGTCGCCACCGCTCGCCGTTGCCGCACCCAGAGCCTCCCCCGACCCCTTGTCGTGCCCAGTAGCTCGGCTACCTCATCCTCGACCTCCTCGCCAAGCCAAGCGACGCCGGACGCCGCCGAACGCCTCACCGCCGTCTTCTTCAACCTCGGGCCACCGAGATCGCCGGCGACCGTGCGCCCGCTCCAACGCTTCCCCGAGCTCGCTGAGGCCACCAAACGAACCACTGTGAGCTCTTGCGTGGATCCCCTCCTTCCTTCCCTTCGATTTCGAGCCGTAGACGTGGCCCCCTTGACGACCGTAGCCGCCGCCGCTTGAGCTCGTCGCCGACGCAGCTCCGGTGACCAAATGGTCACCCCGGCGAGTCCAACTTGCTCCCCGCAACGCGTAGTGCCCCGCTAGACGTTCACCTCACTTGTTTGCGCATCGCAGCGCCAACCCCACACCCACCCGAACTCCGGCCGCCGCCAAAGCTCGTCACCGGCATGATTCCGGCGACTCCTGCGCCCAACTCCGCTTCCTCTTGATGCGGGCGGGCAAGGGCAACCGCCTGGTGCCCTCAGTTGCCGCTGCCGTGGCCTCTAGGGTGGACGCCGCCGCGTTTGTGTGCTCGCCGGCGCTGAACTCCGGTGAGATGACCTGGCCCGTCATTAGGGCCTAAGCTCCCTACTAATTACCCACTGGAGTCAATGACAACCGGGCCCCACGCCCAACTAACCGGCTAACTAAAACAAATTAGGTTAGTGTAACTTACCTGTTTAGATTAGTGCTAACCTGTGGACCCCACGTGTCATATTTTGACTTGGTCAAGTCAACGTTGACCGGTCCCACCTGTCATACACACAAACCAGCCTGAGACACTGACGTATGGGTCCCACAGGTCAGGTTTGACCCGGGGCAGCTCAGTTGACCTGCTGACATCACAGTGACGTCACCCTAACGCAATAAAGCATTTTCTGAATTTATGTTTATTCAGGAAATTCCAGAAAATGTCCTAAACTTCTAAAATTCATAGTAATTCAACCGTAACTCCAAATGAAATAATTTATATATGAAAAATGATCAGAAAAATCTAATCTATCCATCTGTACCACTTTCATGCATGTTAGAACAACTTATACCTGCTGATCAGGTCAAATCAATTAAATGGCATTTAAACTCTCACATATGGAGTTTGAATTTGAACCTAGTGTTCAAACCAACCCCATTTTAACTTGTGCTAGATGCATTAGGCCAATCAACAGCATATTGCCATGACATTATCATGCATCATAATTGTTGCATTGCATTGATTGTGTTCCTCTTTGTTTGCCGGTATTTGTCCCCTCTCAGTAAGACGTGTACCGACAATGAGATCGATGACACTGATGAAGAGCTATATTATCTTCGGAAGTGCCAGGCAAGCAAAATCCCCTTGTTCATTCCGATATAATCCCACTCTCTCGCTCCTGCTCTCTTTTACTGCATTAGGACAACAACGATTCATCTGTTACTTGCTGCGGTAGCTGTACCCCTTTATCCTCTGCATGACCTGTCATTCCACAGTAAATAGATGAAACCCACTAGCATGAGTAGGAGTTGTTTGAGCCCTGATGTGCCTACTCATTCATTCTTTTTTGTCATGCCTGCTACATCTTAGAGTTGAGTCAGGTCTGATTCATCGGGGATGAATCGGAGGTGTGTGAACATGTCCCACGTGTGTGAGCTAAGTGTGTGAACACGATTTGGTAAAGGTAGCGGTTAGAGGCCATGTAGGAGTACATGGTGGGTTGTCTCATTGAAGCCATCCTCGTGAACTGAGTTACGTGTTTGTGATCCATGAACAGCTACTACCACGCATTGGAATGCTTAAGTGCCCTCTCGACTTATTAATCAACTCGATCTCTCGTCCGGGGAGTTGCAACTAGTTTCGGTGTTTGTAGGATATGTGTTGGGGGCCGTGCGTGTAGCGCTGACCCTAGGGGTGGGCTATGTTGCGGTAGATACACCGAGGCACGGTGTGGGACGCCTGCTTGGTGCCTCGGGAACCCTGCTCTCATCGTTTGGGGCCGTGGCGACACCCGGCCGGATCTCCTTGCGGATGGAACCCGAATAGGCGATAAACCTGGACTAGAGACTTGTGTGGTTAGTCGGTCATGGCTGACTCCTCGCCAAAGCTTCCGCTTGAAGGTTGCCAAGATACACGACGGTACATGGTGGTAAGTGGCGAGAGCATGTGTGAAGAACTACACCCCGCAGGGTTAACATCATCTATTCAATAGCCGTGGTTCGTGGTAAAGGACTTCGGGTTGTATGCAGTTCATAGACAAGTGAAAGTGGATACTCTAAAATGCGCAAGATAAGCGTGAGTGCTATGGATGGCGTTCTCATAGGAAGACGGGATCGAATCCATAGTGGTGTATTGATTGGTGAATATGTGGACTCGTGCGCCACCTCAAAAGAGTTACTTGCAATGTAGTTCGTGATAGCCACCGAGTCAAAGCTGGCTTGCTGCAGCTTAAACCCCACCACCCCTTTGTTGATAATGATGCATATGTAGTTAGTTCTGATGTAAGTCTTACTGAGTACATTTGTACTCACGTTTGCTTATTTTATGTTTTGTAGAGAGACATCAGTCTCGCTAGTAGTTCCGCGTGGACTTCGACGTTTAGCTTGTTACCTCAGCTACGATCTTGTGCCCTCGGCAGGATCTGGTAGATTGTCAGGCTTCTCAGCCTTTTTCATTTATAGTTTTCTATACTCAGACATGTTAAGCTTCCGCTTGTGCTTTGACTTGTATGCTCTGAATGTTGGGTCGTGAGACCCATGTTTGTAATATCTCGCTCCTCGGAGCCTAATGAATAAATACTTTGAGTCGTAGAGTTATGTTGTGATGCCATGTTGTATTTACACATATTGAGCATATTGTGTGTATGTTTGAAATGCTTGGTATGTGTGGGATCCGACAATCTAGTTGTTTATCCTTGGCAGCCTCTCTTATGGGGAAATGTAGTCTAGTGCTTCTGAGCGGTAGTAGTCCGCTACTGCCCGGTTCACCGGAGTCCTCGCTAGCCCAAAGACTACCGCTCCGGACACTTGACTGGCCGGCATGTGTTTCACTTCGCTCTGTGTTCATCTTCGGGAAATGTCACGCGGTGACATCCGAGTCTGCCTAGCCTGCTACAGCCGGGTTACGGAGTCCTCATAGCCAGTGCTACAGCCGGATTCACACGCGTCAACCGACATGCTCGATGTGATTCATGTATGCCTGTCCCCATGGGTTAGTACCGCTTTGGGTTCACGACTAGTCATGTCGGCCCGGTTCTCTGTCATATGGATGCTAGCGACACTATCATATACGTGAGCCAAAAGGCATAAACGGTCCCGGCCATGGTAAGGCGACACCGTGGGAATACCGTGCGTTAGGCCGCAAAGTGATATGAGGTGTTACCGGCTAGATCGATGTGACTTGGAATCGGGGTCCTGACATACAGACCCATAGACTAAAAAGATGATGAAACTCGAGGAGTTTTTTATTTGAACTCACCTGTCAGAATGCAAGTTGGGTGCTTGTTGTTCATGCACCGTAGAAATGTATCGAACAGCCACTTGAATGACTTTGCATCTTCGTCTCTTATCAGGGCAACAACAAATATCGTTGACTGCAAGTGATGGTTTGTTCCAACAAACACTCCCAGGGGCATGTGAAATCTGTTGGTCTTGTAAGTCGTTTCGAATGTTACGCAATCGCCGAAGTCTTGATAGGCTCCTCGGCAGCTTGCATTGGACCAGAAAATGTTTTTAATTGACTTGTCCTTGTCCACTTGGATGTCATAAAAAAACTCATCATTTATCGCCTTCATGTCTTGGAAGAATGAAACAAGTTTCAATACATCATCCACATCTTTCCTTGCATTCATGGCTTTCCTGCAAATCACATGCAAACATGCATTTGTTTATTTTTTGCTAGCAAAGGACTGTGACCTAGGATGCTATTTTACATTGCAGTATGTTGGTGTTTGAGTACTTACTGGTTTAGCAGGTCTCGTCCGGTCATGCTTAGGAAGTAGCTTCCATCTTCATTTTCAGATAGCATTGACATTATTGTTGTGTGCTTGACATCATGGTACTGCAAGAGCTTTACGTACTCCAAAATAGTGGGGTCATAATTTTGTGTGAGTGCAAAACACCAAGATGTCATCGGTTTGCATGAGCTGGTGATTATGATTGTACTCAATGTCCACTGCCACGCATGTGCCATCCTCCTGCACCTTCACCCTCATTCTTGCATTGCAGCCCGTCCTCTGCGATGTTTTGTTTCGCTTCCTGCTGGCCTTTGAAACTGAAGATGTGTGTATCCCTTGGAAGGCGCAAACAAAATACTTGTGGTTGTCATTTCCACCCGTCTTCCTGATTCCAAAACCAGCGTGTCTGGCGTATCTGTTATAAAATTCCCTTGCTTTCTCTACATCTTTGAATCACATCTTTAGTCTTGGTATTAGATAATCCGGTAGATCTGGTGTCTGCAGAAAAAGGAAAAAAAATTCCAAACAGCACCTTAAAATGCAGTTTATGAACTTGTTATCCTAGAGGGAGCAGAAAATTTGCAGATAACACAAGATGCGTATATAAATATTTTTTGTTTCACTTACGTGCATGTATGATCGTAACTCTGCCGGTGTCGGCTGCTGTCCCTCTGGGATGTGGCATGGCGGAGTAATCATAGCAGGATGCAGCAGTGGATCACGAGGAGGAAGGAGGGCTGAAGATGGCCTCTCTCTTGTTTGCGTCCTTTGTTCTTGAGGTGGTTGTGGAGGTATTGTGATCCTGGTCTTGTTTTGCTCTTTTGTTTTATGAAGCAATCCATCTACCTTATGCCCCGTACAATTCTGACTTGTAGCAGCAGCAGGATCAAACGGTGGTAGTGTGCATATCACTCTCCTCCATGTGTGTGTTGCTGTTGGATTTGTCCTGGGATCCGGTTTAGTTGCTTCGCTTTGGCATTGATGAGGCACACCAGGATAACCTCCAGAGTTACACGCAGGACTTGAGCTAACCTCCTCTTCCATCAGCATGGTTGGGAGTCTGCTGGTGGATACAAAGAATCCGTGGGGGATTTCGGCGTCACCCAATTAGGTGGAGGCGCAAACTTGTGCAGATAGGGCTGTGACCCAGCTTCTCGTGAGTATCCGTGTGTTTCGGGTGTCGTCCATTTTTGGTCTGGAGCAGGTTGGTAATGCTGTTGGTGCGTTTGAGGTGTGACCCATTGAGAGGGTGGTGCACCGCGTACAGGCTTTGCATTGTGTACTTGCTGCTGGGAACTTCTAAGCTTCTTCATGCATCTCTCGTCTTGCTGACATAAAAGGAAAAAAATGTCTGTTAGCACACAGGTTATATCTGCATATACCTTCATAACTGAACTTAGCATTATTCACAGCCTGAACTTCTCATAAAAAAGTGGTGAGAGACATTACACTATGCACTGAAGTGAGCATCTGCCGATGCCTTTGTACCTGAACTGAGCACCCTTCACAGAACGAACTTCACATCCTGTTTTTTAATTCTGCAATATTAGATTACTTATATGTACCTGAACTGAGCACTCTCCACAACCTGAACTTCTTGTCTTGCAAAGGGGAAATACTGTCTACAGTTAGGAAACCTGAACCTTCACGAGTTTATTTGAATGGTTGGACTGCTAGTGCATACCAACCTGACCTTCAAGTCATATCACATGCATGTTCTATTTTCATTTTTATTTTTTTGAATGTGAATGTGAATGTGAATGCAGGCAGATTTAAAAAAGCTTTTGTAGCCTGGACTGAGGCTCATACACTACTAGATCTTCTCATGGTTGTAAGCAGGATTTTCAAAAAGCTTTTGTAGCCTGGACTGAGGCTCATACACTACCAGAACTTCTCATGGTTGTAAGCAGGAGATTTTAAAAAAGCTTTTGTAGCCTGGACTAAGGCTCATACACTACCAGAACTTCTCATGGTTGTAAGCAGGAGATTTTAAAAAAGCTTTTGTAGTCTGGACTGAGGCTCATACACTACCAGAACTTCTCATGGTTGTAAGCAGCAGATTTTAAAAAGCTTTTGTTGCTCGGGTGAGGCTCATACACTACCGTAACTTCTCATGGTTGTAAGGTGAGATTTTAAAAAGCTTTTGTAGCACCGGTGAGGCTCATACACTACCAGAACTTCTCATGGTTGTAAGCAGGAGATTTTAAAAAACTTTTGTAGCCTGGACTAAGGCTCATACACTACCAGAACTTCTCATGGTTGTAAGCAAGAGATTTTAAAAAAAGCTTTTGTAGCCTGGACTGAGGCTCATACACTACCGTAACTTCTCATGGTTGTAAGGTGAGATTTTAAAAAAGCTTTTGTAGCACGGGTCGAGGCTCATACACTACCGTAACTTCTCATGGTTGTAAGCGTGAGATTTTAAAAAGCTTTTGTAGCTCGGGTGAGGCTCATACACTACCGTAACTTCTCATGGTTGTAAGCGGAGATTTTAAAAAGCTTTTGTAGCCCGGGTGAGGCTCATACACTACGTAACTTCTCATGGTTATAAGCGGAGATTTTAAAAAAGCTTTTGTAGCCTGGACTGAGGCTCATACACTACCAAAACTTCTCATGGTTATAAGCAGGAGATTAAAAAAAAAGCTTTTGTTGCTCGGGTGAGGCTCATACACTACCGTAACTTCTCATGGTTGTAAGCGGAGATTTTAAAAAGCTTTTGTAGCCTCGGTGAGGCTCATACACTACCGTAACTTCTCATGGTTGTAAGGTGAGATTTTAAAAGGCTTTTGTAGCCTGGTGAGGCTCATACACTACCGTAACTTCTCATGGTTGTAAGCGGGAGATTTTAAAAAGCTTTTGTAGCACGGATCGAGGCTCATACACTACCGTAACATCTCATGGTTGTAAGCAAATAACAAACCGAAGGAAGGAAGAAGTTCAACAATACCCTGGCTATAAGTTCGCCAACCTTTTTCCAAAGAATCGATAGGCCACCCCGAGAACAATTGTCGTGGAGGTATGAGAGGAATCCCATGGCAATCCATGTTTTGCAGAGGGCGCGAAGTTCATCTGCACGAAGCAATAAGGTCAGAGAATGAAAGATTGAAGAAGAAGGTAAAATCGGGAGGAAGTTCATGTATTGTTGAGGGCGCAACAGATGCCGCCTCCACGGAGGAGTTGCTCCGTTGGTCGCGCCGCTTGCCGTCGGGCCCGCCATCTGGTCTGCAAAGTCTTCAGGCGGTGGTGATGGGACGAGGATGCGGCTTCCTGAAGTCCATGGCGGCCGCGCGTCAGCGACGCGGCTCCCTCACGCCGGCTCGCTCGTCGTGCTGCCGCGCCAGGCCGGTGGCGGCCAGAGCCGGAGACGGAGGGGAGGCGGTGGACCCGGCCGGCCAGGAGCTAGTGAAGAAGGGGAGGCGGCGGATCCGACCGGCCAGAGCTGAGACGGGGGAGGTGGGAGGGGCGATCCGGCGAAGATCGGCGGCGACCACGGGAGGTCATTGGATCGAGGGAAGGAGGTGGGTGGGCGGCTCGGGATCAGGATCAGGTGGATCCTGTCGGGGGGCCTCGGGATCCAGTAGATCTTGTCGAGCCGGGGGCAGTCCAGAAGTTCGGGAGGGTCCTGGCCGGCCCTATATAGGGGCTGCTGTGATCCAAATAGTTATTCTAATCCCAGGATTAGAATAGTGCTACTCTATATATATATAGGGCGGGCCTATTCTAATAGCACCCCTTAAGACCTTATTCTAATAACACCTACCCCTTATTCTGATAACACCCCATCTAACCCACTGGACCGAGTCGGCGCGCACAACAGAGCCACAACACCCCCGAACCCTCTTCCTCCCCATTCTTGATCCCCTCCCGATCCCCTCCACCTTCTTCCTCCAGGCTCCTCCATACGCTGCCCTAGGGCTAGGGGGCCGCGCGCCATCGGCCGAGCGCCGGGCCAGCCACCCCCGACGCCTTCCCCCACTACCATCGCCTCTCTAAGCGCCACCAGATCCCGGCCGCACCACCACGCTCCGACGCGTGATTCCCCGGCAGACAGAGCGCCCACTGCCCAACCGCACCACGCCGCCGTGCAGATCCCCCAGTTCGTGCAGCAGGGGCCCGATGGCGGCGCCATCTTCCTCCTATGCCAGCTCCCTCCCGGAGCCCTGACGCGCCCACCACACGCATCTCCATGGATCCATCGGATCCAGCTTTCCTGCTTCCCCTTTCCGCGAGGTCCCGCATGTGAGCTCCATCCCCGCCCCGATCCAGGTCAAGAGCAAAAAGGGCAACACTCTCATCCCCAAGCTTCTCTCTTAGCGGCGGGGGGATCAACCCTCCTCTTCTCCACACAGTCATCAGAGAGGATGCTAGCGGACGCCCGTCCCTCCCCTCCCCTCCCGGTAGGCAACCTGCCAGACGCCCCTTCCCTGCCCTCCCCAGCTGGCAACCTGCCAGACTCCCCTCCCCTCTCCAAGCAGGCGGCCAAATCCTGGTGAAAAACGGACATGGCCACTGGATCCATGCTTGCCGGATCCAATTTTTCATTGTTGTTATCCACTGACGGCGAGCAGTGCAGCTTGCCATCGTTGCAGGTCAGTTGGGGCGTCCGTGTAGTTGGCAAAGCACTTGAGGATGACTGGCACACACTTCGGTTTTGATCGTGCGAAGCCGCTGTATGGATGCGGGCGACAGGTGGTTCTCTAGTTGGATTGTTGCTGCAGTTTACTTGGTGTGGACAGGAGGTTCTCCAGCTGGCCCATGCAGCGAGCAGTGTTGGTTGCTCTTTGTTGCAGGTCGGTTGGACTATTAGTGCAGTAACCGAAATGCTAGTGTTTTCGCTGCGCTCAGACACATCACCGGTGGTTCACGGAGCACCCTCGCAGCTCTCTTACGCCCCAACATGCAGTTCGCCAGCGAAGGCCTTCAGTCCATTTTGGTTACTGTCGATGCCATCCCCACTGCAGTACATTGTGCCTCATGATGGTTTTGTGTGTATGTGTGTGTTTTGCGTGGTAGCCGGCTGGGGGCCTATTGTATTGCAGTTTTAGAAGTGATGACATTGCAGTGCGCTTTTCCATCTAATGTAGCACACTAACATTGACAAATATGGTCCACTTAACCCTATAAAACAAGTTAGAAAAAGACAAAAGAAAAATCATACGGTACACTTAGACTTGTGTCTCGGTTCATTTTTCGCAATCGTTCCGTGTGGTGTAGTGTGTTCAAAAACAATAAAAAAATCATCGACATTGCAGTGCGCTTTTCCATCTAATGTAGCACACTAAATTGACAAATATGGTCCACTTAACCCTATATAACAAGTTAGAAAAAGACAAAAGAAAAATAATACGGTACACTTAGACTTGTGTCTCGGTTCATTTTTCCCAATCGTTCCGTGTGGTGTAGTGTGTTCAAAAAAAAAATCATCAACGCTTGCAGTGCACTTCGTTGTCGTGTGAAGTTCCCTGTGTCACCATTGCAGTTTTAGAAGTAAAACATGAGTGTGGTCATGTACAAATCATGCAGCCCGCTTACATGTTTGATGCAGTGTCGTTTTTTGTCTATACAAGTGCATTTTTCTATCTCAAAGAAGCTCAGTTTTCATTATATGTAGTTCACTCGCTCATTCCTCGCGGTCCACTCGCCCGGTCTAATCACGTAAAAAATTAAGTTTGAAAAAAAAAAACTCACGCGGTTCACTTTCGGTAGTGTAGCGGCACGTTTACGGTAGTCTCGAGGTTCAATTTTCATAGTATTGAGGTTCACCAATGTTTGACATTAAGTGCACTTCACCTTATTTGGGAAAATTTACGTCTCAATAAAAAGAAATCATGCAGTGCACTTTTCGTTTGATGAAGTGCGGTTTGCTACCTCGTTTGGGAAAATTTACGTCCCACAAAAAAGAAATCATGCAGTGTGCTTGACCGTCTGATGCAGTGCGGTATTCAGTCTGAAGCAGTGTGGTTTTCTGTCTTATGCAGTACATACAACAATTTTGGTGTCGTGAAAAGCAGTGTCCGCATTTTGTTAAAATCAAAATTGCTCTTAAACCGTAAGGAATCGGAGAGAGCGATCTACATGAAAAAGTTGCGCCTCATCGATATCTTTCCAGCGGCATATAATTTGAATCATTTCGACCAGCGGTTTGTAAAAATTTTGCGAAAAACGGCTGCTGCCACTCGTCGTTCGCCGCACGATTTTCAAAATTAACTTAAAACCATAAGGAATCTCAAAAACATTTCAACATATGAAGGTTGCGCCTCGCCCATAGCTTTTCAAAGGTATATTACACGCCTTGTTTCGACAAACGGTTAGAAAACTGGAGCGAAAACAGTACCGAAAATTTTAACAATTTTGAAAAACAGAATTCCGCGATTTAGTAAATTTGAAACTGCTCTTAAACCGTAACGAATTAGAGAAAATAATAGTTACGAAAAAGATGCGCCTCGACGATCTATCCAACGGTGTATCGTTTGCTTCATTCCGACGAGCGGTTTAGAAAAAAACGCGAAAAAACGCTCGCTACCACTCGTCATGGGCTGCACCATTTTCAAAACTGCTCTTAAACCGTGAGGAATCTCGAAAAGTGTTCAACATGGAGAAGTTGCGCCTAACCCATAGCTTTCCAACGGTATATCATACGCCTCGTTCCAATAAACGGTTAAAAACTAGAGCAAAAACAGTACCGAAAAAACATTGCGTACAATTTTTTACGACACGAAGTTCACTAGTCTCTGTAATGCAGTGCTCTAGTTAAAGAAAGTGCAGTGCCCTCGCGTTGAGCATGCAATGCGGAAGTGTTATGAGAATAGACCAGCTGTGTGTGTATATATATATATATATACATCTGAGCTATTCTGTTACGCATAACAGAATATTATTCTGTTACCCTTTTTGAACTGACGGTTTCAAGTGGTTGTACTGATGTTTTCGAAGCGGTTGAACTGATGCTTTCACTTGGGTTTAACAGATCGTAATCTTTAGTTCAAAAACTTTTTGTAATTTTTTATCGGAACAGGGCGTGTAATATATCGTTGGAAAGCTCTTGACAACCATATTTCAAGTATAGTGAAGGTTTTTGCAAAATCATTATGGTTTAAGAGCAGTTTTGGAAAAACCGTTTTTTTCAAAACCGAAAACGTGAATCGTATTTTGGACTCAATTTTCAAATGGTTTGTCGGAATTGAGCAAATAAGATGGTGTTGGAAAGCTGGTGAAAATCCACATCTTCCATATATGTATTGTTTTTTCTAATCCTATATGATTTAAAAGTAATTTTCAAAATGGTCAAATTCTGGGCGAAACGTATTTTCACGATTTTTTGCAAACGGTTTGTCGGATTGACGCAAATGATACGGCGTTGGAAAGATATGGAAAATGCGCAACTTTTCATATAGAAACGTTTTTCTAATTCCTTACGGTTTAGAAACAAATTCGAATACGGTCAAATTTGATTTTGAACATGATTTTTTTTAAAAGTTTGTCGAAATGGGGCAAATAATATACCGTTTGGATAGCTATAGAAAATGCGAAACTTAGTCATGTTGAATGTTTTCTCAAATTCGCAACCGCTGAAGAGTAATTTGGATTACGGTGAGACTCATCGTGCTGTTTTTCTGTCTGAAAAAACAGAGTACTTGTACTGATCTACGTGTGTGTTTGTACTGATGCATTTTTCGGATAGTAATTTTGGGAGGTGCCGAAAAAATAGCACTTGAACTCATGTGTGCATTGGTTTGTACAAAGTGTGTTTTCACTAATTAGACTTTGCATATTTTTGGGTAATATTTTTGCTCGTGAGTTTTGAACGTTTATTATATCATCGCCCCTGTACTTGCATGGTTTATATAATCAAACTGAATGATATTTTTTTCAAAAAGAAAATGTTTTCTTATTCTTTTTTGAACTAAACATTTTTTTACAACGATGTTCTGGACTTCTCTTATTTTACGACTTGTACTTTTCTTTTTTGAATTGCAAGGGGTTTCTTTTTGCTTCAACTTTTACAAGTTGAATTTCTGTCATTTCTTTTATTCCGAACGGACCACCATTTTTGACTTGTACTGATCAATATTTGTAATTCAACCATTTTTTCTTTATAGAACGGATGAATATATGTTTGTGAAAAATAGTACTTAAACGGATGTATGTATGGTTTTGTACTGAGCGTGTTTTCACATAATAGACTTACTCTGTATTTTCAGTATAAATTTCCAATTTTCTTTTGAAGTCAACATTGTTTTGCAACGATATTCTGGACTTCTCTCATTTTACCACTTGAACTTTTACCATTTTTTGAATTTGGATGGTTTTTTTGTTTCAGCTCTTTTTCAAACTTATCTGGGACATCGTGTTGAACTTTTTTCTGTACTTATATGCTAGTAATAGTAGAACATTTCCCATACATTTTTTGTCAATTCGTGAACATCAACCAAAATAGGTTGGAGAGAGCAGTCAGTACAAAACCATACATATATCGAAGAAGCAACATAGTATATCCTGATACAAATTTGGGCGGATGCTCTAGGATTTTTAGAACTGGTGAGGAAAACACATTTAGAATCAACTCGGATTTTTAAAGAATTATAAACTGTAATAAGAAATTTTATGTTATCATCGTCCTTGAACTTGTATGGTTTATATCGTTGAACTGAATAACATTTTTTCAAAAATATGTTTTGTGTGTTTATTTTTTTAACTCTTCTTTTGCAATGGTGTTTTGTACTTCTCTCGTTTTGCAACTTGAACTTTTAACATATGAGTGGGTTTTTTGAATTTCCTGGATTTTTGCATTCAATCGTTGTTGAAACATCGGACATGTCATTATTTGCACTTCACACTTCCGCATTTGTATTTATTAGAAACGGCTTTCTCTTTCTTGTTTTAAATTGAAGCTAACAATTGTTTCTTGTTCGAACTGATCATTTATTTTTTAATTCAAATTGATCATTGTTTTTAATTCAGAATTTTTTAATTCGAACTGATCATTGTTTTTAATTTGATCTGATCATTGTTTTTAATGCAAAAACCAATTTTTTTTATCCAAACTGATCATTATCTTTAAGATTGCAAATTATAAGGTAGACTTCTCTAACCTTTTGGCTAGTGAACTTATACAAAAAAGGGCTACTCTTGCTGATACAACAGATTCAACAGAACTTATACAAAAAAGGGCTTCTCTTTCTTGTTTTATCTTCTATCTATCATAAGAACTGATACAACAGATTCGTTTGAATTGTTGCTCACAAAAAAGGGCTACTCTTGCTTTACTTAGTGTTACGAAAAGTACTACAAAGATTACTATAAGATTTGTGAACTCAAGGCCGTACATAAGTTGTACTGATTCACATGGGAAGATTTGCTATGTACAGCTTATGGAATCATACAAGATACAATTTTTTTCATCTTTTTTATGCCATAACTACACATCAGCAAGTCTAGCAGTGCCACCTCTCGACATAGTCTCCTTTGCGCTAGTTACCAGTCTTGTTCCTTGGCGAAGCCTCAATTCCTATAAGATCAAAAGGGCAGGCATGAGAGAAAGATAAATGTAACACTGCTTGTGCAGTCTGATACTTTTTTGGCATCCTGTAGTGGTTATAGTCCTCTAGTTACAACATTTCGATAAAAAAATCGTGTGTTTTGCTACAGATTACATTACTTGAGAATTTTTGTCTGTTTTCAACTTTAGGTCACGGAGAACCGGTAAGTTCTACTACTGGTGTAGAACCATTTCAAGTAGGGAGTCATGTTCTTGCGCCTACATATTACAATCTTGATTTCTTACTCTAGATTCTAGTATCAGAATCCAATGATGAACAAGGCTTTATATACTACAGTGCATTTCAGACTTCTTTGAAGTTTTATTCAGAATGTCCTAGGTCAAGGCTCGGGCAAATCTGTAGTTTGGTCGAGCTTTTTTATATATAAAGGTATGAAAGGCATAGTATTTAGACGAGAAGAATGGGGAGAAACCTGCATGTGACATACATAACAAAATGTTCGAACTAGTATCGCAAACATAATAATATGTGAGTACAAGTGTGCAGCACAACAACACAATTGTACAAGTGATACCAGGACACAAGTTATCTACATTCCTTTGATTACACTACTCTGACTAGAATTTAGTAACTAACACTAGACTCCTATCAAGATAACCTATTAAGATTAGAAGGAATAGGAAACTCAAGCGTACTCTCAGTTCAGAGAAGTGCAAGCATTCGGTACAACCAGACGCAACCTAAAACAATGACTAGCTCCACACGAAATGAAAAATTGTCGAACTGACAAGCTCCACACGAACTGAAAAACTGTCAAACTGAAGAGCTCTAGATCAATGTTTATGTGGTGAGAATCTTCTTTACCTATACTTGAACTTGTCCTAAATGTATTACATGAAAAGGGAAAGGGAGAGGAGTCACCAAACCTGACAAAACTTCAAATGGATTTAGCAGTGGAGCATTTACTGAGTAGATAATGGAGTTGGCTGGAGCATTGATGCAAACCTGAACGTACGGGACAAGGGCCTCTATCCTTCTGTGCAGGCAAGTCTGAACTGATACAAACTTCTTTTTGCCTAGCTACTAATTTTTTTTATATAGCCAGCTATTTTTTTAACACACACATTGAACTGTTTCTGGGGTTCTTAACGAGCTGATGATAGAAAACATGTTGAACTGAACTTTGGGCTTCCAGAAAACTACCAAATGTTTTTGGGTTCATTTATGTACCTTTTTGTTATCTTTTTCTCAACTCCAAAGCCACAATTACAATCACAATACATACATGTACTACAGAATTAGCCAAAACAACTAATTTAATCTAGAAACAGTTTCTGAACTTGGTTTGAGCTTTGTTTCTTCAGATTTTTGAACTTTTGCAGAAGGTATGCCTGAACTTGCGTGAATGACAAAAATGACACATAGTTTGTTCTGCTTTTTTATAAGATGAATTGAAAACATAAAATGGAGTACCTCCACGGAGTATCTCGATGAATTGGAGCTTGTGCATAACAGGAGGAGGAGGAGGAGCAGCTGATGGAGCATCTCAAAGACGGTGCCGCGCCTCCACCACGATGGTGCAGCTGAAGTTGCGCCATCCAGGGGGCGCTTCACGACGCGCTGGGGGAGGGGGCCAGCGGTGGCACGCTAGGGTAGATGGGGCAGTCCGCAGCTCGCTTGGGGAGGGGCCGATCGGCGGCGCGCTGGGGGAGGGCAGGCGGTTGTGCAAGGAGGAGCAGGGCGGCGGCGCTCGGGGAGGGAGCCGGGCGGCGGAGGCGAACGGGAGGGAGTCGGGCGATGGCGGCACGATGGGGAGGGGGCGGGCGGGTGAGGCGCGACGGGAGGGAGCCGGGTGGCGGAGGCGCGACGGGGAGGGAGACGGGCGGCGACGGGGAGGAAGACGGGCGGCGGAGGCACGACGGGAAGGGAGCCGGGCGGCGGATGCGCGATGGGGGAGGGAGCCAGGACGGCGGGGCTACCGGGAGCGGGAATCGGGTCTGATGGAGACGGGCAGTGGGGTGGGGGCGTGGGGCTTTTTTCTTTTTGCTTTGGGCCGGGAAGGATGGGGTTTGCTTTTTCGTAGTTTTGCAGATCGGGTCCGATCGCTCCTATATAGGGCTGGGTAATATATATATATATATATATATATATATATATATATATATATATATATATATATATATATATATATATATATATATATATATATATAGTGGGTCTATTCTAATAACACCCTTAAGACTCTTATTCTCGCTAACAATCTCTTATTCGCTAACACCAAAAAATGCGCAGCCCATCGCCTCCACCGACCCGACTCCCACCTTATTCTTCTCCCGATTGCCTCCCACCATGGGCGCCCCCACCACCCATCACCCACCCTCGACACCCCACCGTAACCGCCCCAAAGACCCCACCCCACCCTTTGGCGCCCCACCGTAGCCCGCCCAAAGACCTCCACCCCTCCGCGCCCCACCGAACCCCTAGAACCCACCCTCCACCCCTCAGGCGCCCTAACGTGCCGCCAGATCCACCAAGCTGACCACAGGTCCCCCGCACCTTCCTCCCTTCCAACCCCTACCTGTCGTCTCCATCCTCCTAGATCACCGGCGACATCCAGGGCGCTTAGCCACCTTCCAGCAACCATGGTGACCTGATTCGGTGACTTCGTCCTCCTCCTTCCTGCACCGGGCCGAGGTGGAAAAGGAGGCCGGCGAGCTCGAGCCACCGCCCCGCGGTGAGATCCGTGGCGGCCGATCTGGAGGAGGTCGCTCGGCGCGACGACCACGTTCCCCTCCCCCACCCTTCTGACTTCCTTCGTTCTTTCTTCCCGATGACCGCCCGCGCGAGTGGATCCGGGACTGGTAGGTGGCCAAATCTGGCAGGCGGCATCGTCGGGGAGGCACTCGATGGCAGGCCCCTGCCCTGGAGAACCACCACTTCCAGGTGAGCGAAACGAGCATGCGCGCAGTTCGTCGTGGGCTGCTATGTCCGACGGCTCCGCCGTGTAGTCCACACGCGGCCCTTTGTCCGCCTGCCCACCTCGCAGGGGTGGCCGCCGGTCGCTGCACATTCGCACGGAGGCGGCCAAAGGAGGCAAAGGTGGGGGGAGCACAGACGAGCTCTCATTTTCTAGCCACCTACGAGCTGCCCCTCCTCCCCTTGCAGACCAACCGTCCCGGCCTTGAAGTGCACCGGCGCACGCGATGCGGCTTGCGTTTTTTGTTTGCTCCTGAAGTGTGCAAATGCAGTCCACTGTTCTTTTGCTCTTGAGGTTCATTTTACTTTTTTGCAGAAAAGATAGCCGATGCAGTCCGCCGGCCTACTCCCACATGCCCGCCTGAAGTGCACTGCTGCTGGGCGCCCATGGATTAGCGGCGGCTGTCGTGCAATACGCATCAACGATAGGCATAGCAACCATTCCAAAATTTTGGTTGTAGGCATAGCAACCATTCAGAATTTTGGTTGTTGTTGATGTAATGCAACGCGCTTCTTCATGCAGTTCGGCTCTATTTTCTTGGGATGTAATTATTTTCCTCTTATTTCGTGCATACCTGTGCAGTTTAGATTGTTCGAAAAAACCGGGAACACACCCTTGTTTTTTGTGCTGATGCAATTCATATCTTCATGGCCACGCCCAGATCATTCCTCACACAGGTGCTTCGGTAACTTCAGTGTGTGCTGGTGTGGAGGCTGTCCACTCAGGCTGCACGAGGAGCAGGTCCGCTGTGCAGTATGGCTGGCACTGCAGTCGGCTATAATTTGCTCTTAGGTTCATTTGATTATTTTTGCAGCAAAAATGATTTTGTGTAGTTGGCTCTTCTCCCATCTGCACTTCAGTATGTCTTGAATTGAAGAAGACAAAAAAATATAGTTCACTCCATTTTTGTAGAAGCTCATTACCCCTGTGTATGAAGTGCAAATTGTTTCATGTGTCTCAAAATTCAGTCGACTACATCAACACATGCAGTGCGTTTGGTCCTCGGATGTGATTTACTTTTGAGAGTGTTGCTCTCCACTTGCACCTAACATGAAAAGTGAAAAATTTAGCGAAACAACAAAGATGGTAATGCAGTTGACTTTGATATATGATGTGGTTCACTTGCCCTAGTCTCTGCGGTCCACTATCGTTCATAAAAAAAAGTAAAAAAAGACAACAAAAACTCGTATGAGAAAAATTACGTCCGACAAAAGAAATTATGCAGCTCGCTTGCCCGTCCGATGCAGTCCGGTTTTCATTATGAAGTAGTGCGGTCGGCCTATGATGTTGTTCATCCCGTAAGTGCAAAAAAATTGTTACGAAAGCGAAAAAAAGTAATGCGGTCCACTTCTTGATAGTGTTGTGGTTCATTTACACCCGATTTGAAGTGCATTCTACTTTCTCGACCTTGAAAAAATTACGTTTGAATAAAATAAACCATGCAGTTCTCTAACACGTCTGATGCAGTGCGGCTTTTCGTCCGATGCAGTGCGATTTTCAGTCGGATGAAGTACCCACGTCGATTTGGGTGTCGCAAAAAACAGAGTGTCCGCATTTCTGTAAATTTAAAACTGCTCTTAAACCGTAACGAATTAGAGAGTGTGTTCTACATGAAAAAGTTGCGTCTCGTTGATATCTTTCCAACGTTATATCATTTGAATCATTTCGACAACCGGTTTGTAAACATTTCACAAAAAAACGCCCGCTGCCACTCATCGTCCGCCACACGATTTTATAAATTAACTTAAACCCGTAAGGAATCACGAAAACATTTCAACATATGAAAGTTGCGCCTCGTTCATAGCTTTTCAACGGTATATTGCACGCCTCGTTTCGACAAATGGTTAAAAAACTGGAGCAAAAACAGTACCAAAAATTTGAATTTTTTTGAAAAACAGAATTCCGCGATTTAGTAAATTTGAAACTGCTCTTAAACCATAACGAATTAGAGAAAATGGTAGATATGAAAAAGATGCACCTTGATGATATCTTTCCAAAGGTGTATCATTTGCTTCGTTCCGACGAGCGGTTTAGAAGAAATCGTGAAAAAACGCTCGCTGCCACTCGTCATAGGACGCACCATTTTCAAAACTGCTCTTAAACCGTGTGGAATCTCGAAAACTGTTTAAGACGTAGAAGTTGCGCTTAATCCATAGCTTTTCAACGGTATATTACACTCCTTATTTCGATAAATGATTAAAAAACTAGAGTGAAAACAGTATTGAAAAAACAACGTGTGCAGTTTTTTCCAACGAGAAGTTTACTCGTGTGAGTACTGGCGTTGAGGTTCAAAAGAATGACGTGCACTTGCGTTGAGCGTGCATTGAAGTATTATTAGAATAGTATTTCTATATATATATATATATATATATATATATATATATATATATATATATATATATATATATATATATATATATATATATATATATATATATATATATATATATATATATATATATATATATATATATATATATATATAGGAAAATGTATCCTACTACGGTGTAGCTACACGTTTCTCATATACTATCATGTGGTAGTATATACTCTACTTTATTATTTTAGTATGTTCATATACTATATCTAAGATACTCCCAAATGATTTGTATGAAAAATTGCAAGTGAGCTCATAATTTTATTGTATTTGTGAAATACGTATATATTTATACGTGAAATAGAGTATGCGCAACATATGATACATACTACCAAAAAAGTAGTATATATACCACCTAAACATTCTTATATACTACATACTACACGTACTTACTCTCCGATATGATAGATACTACCTAAAACGTATGAAACATAAGTGGGAGTAAATACACCCGGTAGTAGGGAAAATTTGTCCTATATATATAGGATGAGTTATTTCATACGTAACAGAATATTATTCTATTACCCTACGCCCTATAAGGGCCCGATCACAACTCTGAATCGATGCACGCCAGATCAAGCCCACGAACTATGATAGTTCAAACAAAAGACCCCGCCCCACCCTACAGCCATCTTCCCAAAAACACTCCCACACTCCACCCCTGCCTTCTTCTCCTTCAGACGCGCCGCCGCCCTACCCTCGACGCCGCCGCCCCTGGAGGCGCCGCCGCCCTCCTCGAGACGCCGCCAGGCCCCAGGCGCGCGCCGCCCTACCTCCGGTCGCGCGCACCCTTCCGCCGACGGCCGCCGCCCTGCCCATCCGGTGTGCTGCTGCGCTCCCCCTCCCTCTGCTTCAAGCGCCCGTTAGGCCCTTCACCGGAGTAGAAAGGCCACCACCTCCTGCCTTCGCCTTGGGCCAAAGACAACCACGCCCACGAGCAGGGCTCCTCCCGACGCATATACGCTTGCCTCAGGAGCGGGATCGCCTGAGCCCATCGTCGGCGCCCATGAGCGGGCTCCGTGGATGGCTGGATCCCGTCGTCGGCGCCGAGAAGGCCCACAAGCGCCAACACCTCACATCTGGGTGAGCAACTCCTGAAACTATTTCTTAACATTGCTACAATTCTGCACTTATGGTTCATCCTACTAGTACCGATGAAATATAGACTTGAGTGGAAAATTTAGTTGATTCATTTTGTGAACACGTATCCGTTTCAGATGTTAAAAACAGGAACACAATAAGTTAACTTTGCAAGTGCATCAGTTCACCTTGAATGAAATACATAAGTGCACCATCAAGTTTTCCATCAGTTTGCTTATTAAAAGAACAGAAGTTAGGTTGTGTAAAGAAAGCTGGAGGACCAATGTCAGCCTAGAAGTTTATGTTGTGGAGCAAGCCTGCGCAAACAAAGGACTCCTTTAGCGCTTCTCCAGCTTATCCGCTGCGTCAATGGCACTCTCTCACAGCAATCTCTCTCCTTCTCTGCTTCTGCTATTAAAATGCATACAAGTGTTGTTATGCTGATTGATTAGCTTTTCTTGATCTTTAGGTGTTTGCCACTATTCCTGTGAGCACCATTTTAATATGCTTATTTTGTGCTCCCATGAATGTTTTTGGAGCAGTACAAATGCATCATCATAGTGAGTAAAAGATGTGGCACCTTGGGAAGTACTACATTAATGTTTAGATCAAGTTCAGAGCAGAAAACCTAGAAAAACTGTGTGCATGATAATTGGCTTTTGGTTGGTACTTTCCTTGAAATGCAGTTGCTTGGTAGCTCATGGACATCCCCCTCATTATTAGCCGATGATGTGGATGATTCTGTTTGTTTACTTAACAGGACAGGGACATTTTCCTCTTTGATTCTTGATGTGCCACTGCCGCTGTTTGTCTACCATGCCTCAAGAAACTAAAATGCTTTTCAGTTCATCTACTCTGCCATTGTTTTTGTGTTGCTACAAAATGTGTGTGTGCTGCTACTCATCAGATAGCTTAACTAATTTTTGTTCAGTTCAATTTCCAGTTTTAGTTCAGTTCAATTCTTATTTTTAGTTTAGTTAAGTCAACTCTTATTTCTACTTCAGCTATCTGATGTATTTCCCTTGTTATTTGAGTAACCGAATAGTGCTTCATTTTCATGCTTCTAAGATACTACTCCTCCGTATCTAATTGAGCTAGTGTTCTTCTTTCTGTCTTAGTGCTAATTTTCTTTGCCATCATATATCACAAAGGTAGTACTGTTTGTATCTTGCTAATAGTTTCTAGGAACTTGATGAGTTAATAAATGAATAATTTCTTGTTGCAAGTCTGGTCTCATTGTCCATGCTATCTTGTTATGCTTATTAAGATTGTCCATGCCATCTTACTATAGTTGGTAAATGAGTGAGGAACTTTTTGTTATTCTGAGAAAGAAAATTTTGATCACATAGCTAGTAGTAACTAAAGAGAGTTTAGTTTGTTATCTTAGTTAAGTTCAATTTCTAAATTTTAGTTAACTTAAATTAAGCTCAATTTTTATTTTTGGTTCAGTTCAATAAAACAGAAATTGGAGGTTCAGATATGGCACCGAGATAGGTTCAAAAAATGGGGGCAACAACAACGGCAGTAACAACATTGAAGAGCTGGAGATGAGCAAGTTAGGTACTCGCAATGACACGCCATCCCACACTAGTGTGTCGGTAGAGCGTCGGTGTGGTGGGGGTGGGGAGAGAAGTTGGTGGTGGCAGAGGTGAGGGGAACCAGCGGCGCGGCGGTAGCAGCGGGAAGGGGGTGGTGGTGGAGGGACGGCGTGTCGCTCTGCATGTTGGAGAGTAAATTGTAGTAGGACACCTCTGCCCCGCCGCCAACGCGCATCCCCACCACTGTCGCCAACCTCACGCGCCGGCCTGCATCCCCTCCCCACTCCTGGACGTCAAGTTCAGGTACACAGTGTATGATAAGTTCAGGTACTTTGCCGTGGAAGGCCAAGTTCAGGGACGCCTCTGTGCCTAAGGCAAGTAGTGGAACTGTATCCAGTTATTTAGACCTTTCAATCATACTGCTCTGCTTTTCATTACTCAAATTATTCTGAAAAAGTTCAAATTATAAAAGCAGATAAGTCCAGGTTCACCGTGGAAGTTTGAGGAAAAATATAAAGAAAAGGAGAGTTATTAGTGGAACAAAAGTAAAAGGAGACGCTCTATTTTCTGGCAGATAATACTTGTTCCATAATTTCCGTCTGCCCTAACCGGCAAGACTCTAGTACCGCACCTCCATGGGCGACCTCGCCTCAAAACCGACATTGTTTAGCATGTCTTGGTCCATTCAACTTTTGGTGTGTTTAAAAACAATTGTTCATTATTTGCTAAAAACAGGGAGTTCATAGTCGAGAAGCGGGGAGTTGAAAAGAACGTGAACATGAAAAACCATAAAAAAGAACCTAAAACTTGTGTTAGGGAGTTCTTCAAGAAGTTCGTAGCTAGTCGACCGTGTTGTGTATCCTTATTAGTTCATAGTTGAGAAGACATGTATTCTTAGCAGTTTGTGTATCTAGCCGTCCGTGTTGTGTATTCAGTGTCATTCGTGTGTGTATGTGTTGCCCTCGTGGTGTATGAGAGGCGCCTGCAGAGCCGAGGAAGTCATCGATCTGGTCGAGGCATCCTCCGATTCTCTATTTTGGTAGCACAAAATTTAAAAGTTCAAACACTACACCCCGTAAGTTCTCCTTGAGAAAACCCCATCTCTCACATTTGTTTCCATTTTACTGTGTGGCAGCAAAAACAAGATGCACAAGTTCATCTTTTGTATGCTTTTCAGTTCATCTACTTCCGATGGTGAGTCCGATTTCCTTTGTGTTTCCATGTTCATATAACAGAAGCAAGTGCTTGAGGTTATGCTTCAGAATGAGCACCGTACTTTCACTTGGATAACATGAAATAGGATGCACCGTCGATGTGCTCAACATAAAACAGGATGATGTTCATGCTGCATACGCCTTTCCCTCTTTGTTGTTTCACTCTTAAAAACATGTGTATGTGTGGCTGCTTATTGCTTCTTGCTGCCACTATTTTTTTGTAAATGATTTTATGTGTGCACTGTGAGTGTTTTTGTTTCAGAGATCAGCTGCTCAACATTCTTGTACCGCTCAGTACATGTATTACTACTGGGAAGGTTCAAAAATCAGAACTCAACAAGTTCAACATGGTGTATGCCCCACTTGAGACCATCGAGAGGGCCCACCGCGGCGTCATGGACTACATCAAGCACGCGCTCACCCTCTTCACCGACTTCGCCGCCGTCATGATCATCATGGTAAACACCCTAGCCACCTTGCTCGTCTACTCATCCTCCACCCATTATGGTTGCTAAAATTCGATTCGTTTTTGTATGATGTGATCCATTGTGATGGCTGATGGTGTTGTGTTCCATTGCAGCTCAAGAACGCAGGCGACAATTCCGAGGACAAGAAGAAGAGGAGGAGGTCCTGAGAGTGTCATATGTGCATCGTTTTTTCTTGTTTCAAAAGTAGAAGGGAAGATGTAGAGGGTGGACTACTCAGGCGATTGCTGCTGATGTTGTGTTGTGTTAGGTCAGCAAGTAGTGCTAAAATTATTTTGCAGAAGAGAAGGCAGCGAGAAGATGTTCCGGTGACACGCCCTTCCATCAAAACAAAACGCTCAAACATAGCAAGAAGTCAGCGAGAAAAGATGTGGCGCTGCTAGACTTTTTCATAAAGTCGACGTAGCAAATCTGTAGTTATGGAATAAAAAGCTGAAAATTATTGTATATTGTATAATTCCATAAGTCTGTCACGTAGCAAATCTGTCCATGTGGATCAGTACAACTTATGTACAACCTTAAATTCACAAATCTTATAGTCATCTTTGTAGTACTCTTCGTAACACTTTGTATTACTACTGGGAAGGTTCAAAAATCAGAACTCAACAAGTTCAACATGGTGTATGCCCCACTTGAGACCATCGAGAGGGCGCACCGCGGCGTCATGGACTACATCAAGCACACACTCACCCTCTTCACCGACTTCGCCGCCGTCCTGATCATCATGGTAAACACCCTAGCCACCTTGCTTGTCTACTCATCCTCCACCCATTATGGTTGCTAAAATTCGATTCGTTTTTGTATGATGTGATCCATTGTGATGGCTGATGGTGTTGTGTTCCATTGCAGCTCAAGAACGCAGGCGAGAATTCCGAGGACAAGAAGAAGAGGAGGAGGTACTGAGAGTGTCATATGTGCATCGTTTTTTCTTGTTTCAAAAGTAGAAGGGGAAGATGTAGAGGGTGGACTACTCAGGGCGATTGCTGCTGATGTTGTGTTGTGTTAGGTCAGAAAGTAGTGCTAAAATTATTTTGCAGGAAGAGAAGGCAGCGAGAAGATGTTCCAGGTGACACGCCCTTGCATCAAAACAAAACATTCAAACATAGCAAGAAGTCAGCAGAAAAAGATGTGGCGCTACTAGACTTTTTCATAAGCTGTACGTAGAAAATCTGTAGTTATGGCATAAAAAGCTGAAAATTATTGTATATTGTATAATTCCATAAGTCAGACGTAGCAAATCTGTCCATGTGGATCAAGACAACTTATGTACAACCTTAAATTCACAAATCTTATAGTCATCTTTGTAGTACTCTTCGAACATTTGTATTACTACTGGGAAGGTTCAAAATCAGAACTCAACAAGTTCAACATGGTGTATGCCCCACTTGAGACCATCGAGAGGGCGCACCAAGGCCATGGACTACATCAAGCACACGCTCACCCTCTTCACCGACTTTCGCCATCCCGATCATCATGTTAAACACCCTAGCCACCTTGCTCGTCTACTCATCCTCCACCCATTATGGTTGCTAAAATTGATTCGCTTTTGTATGATGTGATCCATTGTGATGGCTGATGGTGTTGTGTTCAATTGCAGCTCAAGAACGCAGGCGACAATTCCGAGGAAAAGAAGAAGAGGAGGAGGTCCTGAGAGTGTCATATGTGCATTGTTTTTTCTTGTTTCAAAAGTAGAAGGGAAGATGTAGAGGTGGACTACTCTGTATGCATTGCTGCTGATGTTGTGTTGTGTTAGGTCAGCAAGTAGTGCTAAAATTATTTTGCAGGAAGAGAAGGCAGCAAGAAGATGTTCCAGGTGACACGCCCTTCCATCAAAACAAAACATTCAAACATAGCAAGAAGTCAGCAGAAAAAGATGTGGCGCTGCTAGACTTTTTCATAAGCTGTACGTAGCAAATCTGTAGTTATGGCATAAAAAGCTGAAAATTATTGTATATTGTATAATTCCATAAGCTGTACGTAGCAAATCTGTCCATGTGGATCAAGACAGCTTATGTACAACCTTAAATTCACAAATCTTATAGTCATCTTTGTAGTACTCTTCAGAACATTTGTATTACTACTGGGAAGGTTCAAAATCAGAACTCAACAAGTTCAACATGGTGTATGCCCCACTTGAGACCATCGAGAGGGCGCACCAAGGCCATGGACTACATCAAGCACACGCCACCCTCTTCACCGACTTCGCTGCCATCCCCGATCATCATGTTAAACACCCTAGCCACCTTGCTCGTCTACTCATCCTCCACCCATTATGGTTGCTAAAATTGATTCGCTTTTGTATGATGTGATCCATTGTGATGGCTGATGGTGTTGTGTTCCATTGCAGCTCAAGAACGCAGCGACAATTCCGAGGACAAGAAGAAGAGGAGGAGGTCCCGAGAGTGTCATATGTGCATCGTTTTTCTTGTTTCAAAAGTAGAAGGGAAGATGTAGAGGGTGGACTACTTAGGGCGATTGCTGCTGATGTTGTGTTGTGTTAGGTCGCAAGTAGTGCTAAAATTATTTTGCAGGAAGAGAAGACAGCAAGAAGATGTTCCAGTGACACGCCCTTCCATCAAAACAAAACGTTCAAACATAGCAAGAAGTCAGCAGAAAAAGATGTGGCGCTGCTAGACTTTTTCATAAGCTGTACGTAGCAAATCTGTAGTTATGACATAAAAAGCTGAAAATTATTGTATATTGTATAATTCCATAAGCTGACGTAGCAAATCTGTCCATGTGGATCAGTACAGCTTATGTACAACCTTAAATTCACAAATCTTATAGTCATCTTTGTAGTACTCTTTGTAACATTTGTATTACTACTGGGAAGGTTCAAAAATCAGAACTCAACAAGATCAACATGGTGTATGCCCCACTTGAGACCATCGAGAGGGCGCACTGCAACGCCATGGACTACATCAAGCACACGCCACCCTCTTCACCGACTTCGCGCCGCCCCGATCATCATGTTAAACACCCTAGCCACCTTGCTCGCCTACTCATCCTCCACCCATTATGGTTGCTAAAATTCAATTCGCTTTTGTATGATGTGATCCATTGTGATGGCTGATGGTGTTGTGTTCCATTGCAGCTCAAGAACGCAGGCGACAATTCCGAGGACAAGAAGAAGAGGAGGAGGTCCTGAGAGTGTCATATGTGCATCGTTTTTTCTTGTTTCAAAAGCAGAAGGGGAAGATGTAGAGGGTGGACTACTTAGGGCGATTGCTACTGATGTTGTGTTGTGTTAGGTCAGCAAGTAGTGCTAAAATTATTTTGCAGGAAGAGAAGACAACGAGAAGATGTTCCAGGTGACACGCCCTTCCATTAAAACAAAACGTTCAAACATAGCAAGAAGTCAGCAGAAAAAGATGTGGCGCTGCTAGACTTTTTCATAAGCTGTACGTAGCAAATCTGTAGTTATGGCATAAAAAGCTGAAAATTATTGTATACTGTATAATTCCATAAGCTGTACGTAGCAAATCTGTCCATGTGGATCAGTACAGCTTATGTACAACCTTAAATTCACAAATCTTATAGTCATCTTTGTAGTACTCTTCGTAACATTTGTATTACTACTGGGAAGGTTCAAAAATCAGAACTCAACAAGTTCAACATGGTGTATGCCCCACTTGAGACCATCGAGAGGGCGCACCGCGACGTCATGGACTACATCAAGCACACGCCACCCTCTTCACCGACTTCGCCGCCGGCCCCGATCATCATGTTAAACACCCTAGCCACCTTGCTCGTCTACTCATCCTCCACCCATTATGGTTGCTAAAATTCAATTCGTTTTTGTATGATGTGATCCATTGTGATGGCTGATGGTGTTGTGTTCCATTGCAGCTCAAGAACGCAGGCGACAATTCCGAGGACAAGAAGAAGAGGAGGAGGTCCTGAGAGTGTCATATGTGCATCGTTTTTTCTTGTTTCAAAAGTAGAAGGGGAAGATGTAGAGGGTGGACTACTTAGGGCGATTGCTACTGATGTTGTGTTGTGTTAGGTCGCAAGTAGTGCTAAAATTATTTTGCAGAAGAGAAGGCAGCGAGAAGATGTTCCGGTGACACGCCTTCCATCAAAACAAAACGCTCAAACATAGCAAGAAGTCAGCAGAAAAGATGTGGCGCTGCTAGACTTTTTCATAAGTCGACGTAGCAAATCTGTAGTTATGACATAAAAGCTGAAAATTATTGTATATTGTATAATTCCATAAGCTGCACGTAGCAAATCTGTCCATGTGGATCAAGACAGCTTATGTACAACCTTAAATTCACAAATCTTATAGTCATCTTTGTAGTACTCTTTGTAACATTTGTATTACTACTGGGAAGGTTCAAAATCAGAACTCAACAAGTTCAACATGGTGTATGCCCCACTTGAGACCATCGAGAGGGCGCACCATGACGCCATGGACTACATCAAGCACACGCCACCCTCTTCACCGACTTCGCCGTCCCCGATCATCATGTTAAACACCCTAGCCACCTTGCTCGTCTACTCATCCTCCACCCATTATGGTTGCTAAAATTCAATTCGCTTTTGTATGATGTGATCCATTGTGATGGCTGATGGTGTTGTGTTCCATTGCAGCTCAAGAACGCAGCGACAATTCCGAGGACAAGAAGAAGAGGAGGAGGTCCTGAGAGTGTCATATGTGCATCGTTTTTCTTGTTTCAAAAGTAGAAGGGAAGATGTAGAGGGTGGACTACTTAGGCGATTGCTGCTGATGTTGTGTTGTGTTAGGTCAGCAAGTAGTGCTAAAATTATTTTGCAGAAGAGAAGGCAGCGAGAAGATGTTCGGGTGACACGCCTTCCATTAAAAACAAAACGCTCAAACATAGCAAGAAGTCAGCGAGAAAAGATGTGGCGCTGCTAGACTTTTTCATAAGCTGTACGTAGCAAATCTGTAGTTATGGCATAAAAAGCTGAAAATTATTGTATATTGTATAATTCCATAAGCTGTACGTAGCAAATCTGTCCATGTGGATCAGTACAGCTTATGTACAACCTTAAATTCACAAATCTTATAGTCATCTTTGTAGTACTCTTTGTAACATTTGTATTACTACTGGGAAGGTTCAAAAATCAGAACTCAACAAGTTCAACATGGTGTATGCCCCACTTGAGACCATCGAGAGGGCGCACCGCGACGTCATGGACTACATCAAGCACACGCTCACCCTCTTCACCGACTTCGCCGCCGTCCTGATCATCATGTTAAACACCCTAGCCACCTTGCTCGTCTACTCATCCTCCACCCATTATGGTTGCTAAAATTCGATTCGTTTTTGTATGATGTGATCCATTGTGATGGCTGATGGTGTTGTGTTCCATTGCAGCTCAAGAACGCAGGCGACAATTCCGAGGACAAGAAGAAGAGGAGGAGGTCCTGAGAGTGTCATATGTGCATCGTTTTTTCTTGTTTCAAAAGTAGAAGGGGAAGATGTAGAGGGTGGACTACTTAGGCGATTGTCTGCTGATGTTGTGTTGTGTTAGGTCGCAAGTAGTGCTAAAATTATTTTGCAGGAAGAGAAGGCAGCGAGAAGATGTTCGGGTGACACGCCTTCCATCAAAACAAAACGTTCAAACATAGCAAGAAGTCAGCAGAAAAAGATGTGGCGCTGCTAGACTTTTTCATAAGCTGTACGTAGCAAATCTGTAGTTATGGCATAAAAAGCTGAAAATTATTGTATATTGTATAATTCCATAAGCTGTACGTAGCAAATCTGTCCATGTGGATCAGTACAGCTTATGTACAACCTTAAATTCACAAATCTTATAGTCATCTTTGTAGTACTCTTCAGAACATTTGTATTACTACTGGGAAGGTTCAAAATCAGAACTCAACAAGTTCAACATGGTGTATGCCCCACTTGAGACCATCGAGAGGGCGCACCGCAACGTCATGGACTACATCAAGCACACGCTCACCCTCTTCACCGACTTCGCCGCCGTCCTGATCATCATGTTAAACACCCTAGCCACCTTGCTCGTCTACTCATCCTCCACCCATTATGGTTGCTAAAATTCAATTCGTTTTTGTATGATGTGATCCATTGTGATGGCTGATGGTGTTGTGTTCCATTGCAGCTCAAGAACGCAGGCGACAATTCCGAGGACAAGAAGAAGAGGAGGAGGTCCTGAGAGTGTCATATGTGCATCGTTTTTTCTTGTTTCAAAAGTAGAAGGGGAAGATGTAGAGGGTGGACTACTTAGGGCGATTGCTGCTGATGTTGTGTTGTGTTAGGTCAGCAAGTAGTGCTAAAATTATTTTGCAGGAAGAGAAGACAGCGAGAAGATGTTCCGGTGACACGCCTTCCATCAAAACAAAACGCTCAAACATAGCAAGAAGTCAGCAGAAAAGATGTGGCGCTAGACTTTTTCATAAGTCTGACGTAGCAAATCTGTAGTTATGGCATAAAAAGCTGAAAATTATTGTATATTGTATAATTCCATAAGTCAGACGTAGCAAATCTGTCCATGTGGATCAAGACAGCTTATGTACAACCTTAAATTCACAAATCTTATAGTCATCTTTGTAGTACTCTTCGTAACATTTGTATTACTACTGGGAAGGTTCAAAAATCAGAACTCAACAAGTTCAACATGGTGTATGCCCCACTTGAGACCATCGAGAGGCGCACCACATGGCGCCATGGACTACATCAAGCACACGCTCACCCTCTTCACCGACTTCGCCGCCGTCCTGATCATCATGGTAAACACCCTAGCCACCTTGCTCGTCTACTCATCCTCCACCCATTATGGTTGCTAAAATTCGATTCGTTTTTGTATGATGTGATCCATTGTGATGGCTGATGGTGTTGTGTTCCATTGCAGCTCAAGAACGCAGGCGACAATTCCGAGGAAAAGAAGAAGAGGAGGAGGTCCTGAGAGTGTCATATGTGCATCGTTTTTTCTTGTTTCAAAAGTAGAAGGGGAAGATGTAGAGGGTGGACTACTCAGGGCGATTGCTTCTGATGTTGTGTTGTGTTAGGTTAGCAAGTAGTGCTAAAATTATTTTGCAGGAAGAGAAGGCAGCAAGAAGATGTTCCAGGTGACACGCCCTTCCATCAAAACAAAACGTTCAAACATAGCAAGAAGTCAGCAGAAAAGATGTGGCGCTGCTAGACTTTTTTCATAAGTCTGTACGTAGCAAATCTGTAGTTATGGCATAAAAAGCTGAAAATTATTGTATATTGTATAATTCCATAAGCTGTACGTAGCAAATCTGTCCATGTGGATCAGTACAGCTTATGTACAACCTTAAATTCACAAATCTTATAGTCATCTTTGTAGTACTCTTCGTAACAT
>CM038677.1:600844255-600969540 GCA_021605205.1 Aegilops longissima | reverse complement strand
CTACATGCAAATTTTGGCCCATAAACATTTTTAGCCCAATTGGAATGGGCCTCACGAATGTTGGTATGTTGGGCTCCTATGAAGCTTTCGGCCGAATACATTACTAAGATAAACCTACAGTATACAAAAATAGTGTCGTAATTACTGCAGCCTTTGTCAGCATCATAAATGTTGTATCACACCAAAATAAATTCCAACCATACAACAAAATACCTGTTGGCATAAAGTTTACAGTCCTTGCAGATAAAAGCACCATAAAATGTATATAAGCATAGATCATTTGACCTAAGTGCTAATGTTTCAGGCTGTAGAATCTAATGGAGCAGCACAATATTCACATTTTTCTGCCATTGCTCTTGAACAACAAAGCGAATGTCCGATAGTCTGGTTTCAAAACCATTCATATCTTGACGGCATTTGTCAACCACTATTCTTGTTTCCGAAACAACGTCCATTAGGGATTGGACTTGTGTCTGGAGCATAGATATATCACTCTATCTAGCAGGAAGATTTTGTTCAGTAGGAGATTTGGACGAGGTTACCTTGACAACCAACCCAGAATTACGCAGGAAGGTGCTTTTTGCACTATTAGTGGAGAGGTCTTGGCGCTGCTGCACAAGAGGTGACATTGTGCACCGTGGTAGCCTCGTCACCTTCAGTGGTTGTGGCTGTTCAATCATTTGTTCCATAGCTTCCTGAAAGTTTGAACTTGTAGATTAGTGTACCAGATAAGTTTATACATAACTTATTTTGGTGAACTACTATAATACATTAGCATGTATTGTAGTGCCAACTACATAATAAAATCACTTTCAGAACATATGTCCATGTAGCATGCCTACTGTATTGTCTATTTCCTCACATTCGTTGACATCTAAGGATAAAGAGACATGGTTTAAAGTAGGATGAACATAGTATGACATCATTCATATCATGGGCAAACAGATCTAAAACAAACAGCTATTTTATCATTGTGTGCGCACGTGAACATAACAAGTACATTACATATCAAGACCAAAAGAATATCCTTCATCTCTTTTAAACCATGTAAGGTGAAATGATACGTTAAGACAACTGTGTATAAAAGTGAACAGAGTAACTGACATTAGCTGCAAACCAAGTAGTTAAATGAACACATCACAGTACCAGTCAGTTCAAAGGCATGAGGAGTAAGGACTTATAATAGCGGCTTGAACTGGTGTGGTCATGCCCTTCATCTTGCTGGTGTGGCAATCCTTGAAGATTTGCACTGCATTCGGTTCAGGTTCTTTTTGGTCCGCACGGGCTTTCCTCTATATTTGGAACAAGTCAATATAGATACAATAATATGGCACAAAAAATAGAAGGAAGTAGCAGCTATTTACAAGAGCCTCGCAGTGTGCAATATAGCTACGAGATCATGTTGTCTGTTGGAATTTCACTTTAGAACGGTTGGTCTTGTTCTTTAAACAGTTAGCCAGAAGAAGATACACTTGTAAGGCACATACATAAATACCGTTCAATATGTGGTCGATCAAATACATATAGCCTACACATGATTGTACTAGAGTAGGGTACCTAGTATCGAACTTCGTTACCAGCGATTAGCCCCCAGCGGCAAGGCTTGCTGGGTGACCGCTAAGGTCCTCCATGGTTCCTTTGGAGCCATTCAAGAACAAAGTATTCAAGACAAAGAGACAAGGCCCGGCAAGAGGAGCTTGCCGGAAGGTCAACTCAAGGCACCTAGGAGACAAGGCCCGGCAAGAGGAGCTTGCGGGAAGGCCGGTGGCGACAAGCTTCGGACGCGACAAGGCAGCGGCCACGGCAAGGCGCTTGCCACGGCAGACTACCACTCTGTCCCTGCGCTCCAGCACATCCACCAACGTGTTGCCCTGGGACCTTTCCAGGCGTGCGTGGCGAGAGGATGTGCGGCCAGCGGAGCTCGGTGGCAAGCGGCGCTGACAAGATTGCCATCGTGGCAAGTGGTGGCGCCCCTGACGGTCCCTATTTGCACTGTTTGGGCGACGTAGACGGGCATTTAATGCCTTCGTCCCCTGCCGTCAGGGTTAGGTATGATACACTGTGCAAGTAGCTGTACCAACCGCATTCCTTTTCCATTTTTGCCCTTGTCTATGTTGCCACCTGTCGGTGACCCCCTGAGCATCTAAAAGGAGGCCCATGCGCAACGTAGAGGGGGGTTTGAAAGGTTCGAAACCAGAAAGCACCCAGGCTAGGTCTCGTTAGCAGCTGGTGTGTACTGTAGCACTCTGCGCTCCCTAGCAAGAACTCAATACACTCAAACATGCAGCAGTAGGAGTGTTATCTCTCCGGAGAGCTCCGAAGCTGGGTAAACTACTCGTGTGCTTCGCCTCGATCTGCTCTTCGTGCGACCTCCGCCCTCCACCGAACCGAAAGGGCTCGGTCCGCCGATCCCATAGGTGTTAAGTGGGTCGATCAGCTTCCCGACATCTTTGGTGCGCCGGTAGAGGCGTCGAGGCTATATGGACCTGATCCGGCGTTCACACGAGCTAGATCTTGACATCTTCATCGACATGCCACGAAGAAGAAGCTTGGCGGCGCGATGCCGTCCGCGTTGATTCCACCACCACGGAGCAAATGGGTGGTGGGGTAGCACGCCAGCGAAGAAGCGGGCGTCGACGAGGGGGCCCACGGTGCTGCCAAGTCCAAAGACAAGGCTGCGCAGACCTCGGCGTCCGTAAATGCACCGCGTCCATCCCAGGAGGCGAGGGACCGACAGCGTCATGGTATCCACAGTACCATATGCTCGTTGGATCAAGATCGAGCTAGTGGATCTCGGGGATCTCAAGACCAGCATGCACGCCAACATCTTGGGCGCGAAAACGCGCATCGTGCGGGCGGGATCTCGCTCCTTCTAACATAGTTAGAAGTCCGAGCATATCCGCTCCTCACGCCGTTGCCACTCCACCCACCACTCCAGCGAAGCTTTGGCGAGCTCAACTACTCCTAGATTACCCTCCAACAGCCGACAAAGGTCGATGAATGCAGGCCACCATTCAGTCTCGCCGGCTTTGTCAACAGCGACACTCCGCGGCAGCCGAGTACATCGCTGTAGCGGCAGGACCACCAAGCGCGAGCCGGTGGCGACGAAACCGGTGGGGGTGCAACCACCATGCACTCTCCACCCCCAAGGCCAAGATCGCCAACTCGTCGGATCCACCTCGACAGCGACTCCACCGCATCGTCAGATCCACGAGCTCGTCGCGATCAGCGCCAAGTTCTTCACGAACGACACTAAGACGCCGAACTCGCGATCGAGCAATCAAGAGAAGCGGCGACAATCGACTAGCGCTGGGCCCTCTGTCGACATGCATGCGCCAGGGAACCAGGCGACTTGTCCGTCGCTGTAGGTTGCTCCTGCGTTCACTGTGAGCTGCGGCAAGTCGATGGCCCAAGAAGAAAATTTCAAGCCAGACGTGCAGAGAAGTAACGACGGCAAGACGCATCCGTCCGAGTTCCTCAGCATCTACACCATCGCGGTGCAAGCTGCCGGGGGGCGAGACGACAAGATCCTAGCCAACTACTTCCCGCTGGTACTCAAGCCCAATGTCAGATCCTGGCTCATGCACTTGCCGGACAACTCCATATCTTCTTGGGCGGATCTACGCCATCAGCTTGTCAGCGCCTTCACAGGCGGCCACAAGCCCCATGGCCAAGAGAGCGACCTTCATCTGCTCACCCATAAGGAAGGAGAGCCCCTGCGCAAGTATATTCAGAGATTCAGCCGTGTACAAAGACAACATCCCGATGTCCACCTCGCCATGTAATCAGCGTGTTCCATCGAACGTGCGGAACCGCAGGATGTGGGAGGAGATGGCGATGTGCAAGATCAGGACGTCGATGAGCTATATGCCCCGGCCGACAAGTGTGCACGTGCTGAGGAAGGGAGGAGACTCCCGGAGAGAATGTAGAAGCAGGAGGATCGATAGTGAGGAGGCTGCCCGACAAAGAAAAGTCGGTGGAACAACGTAAAGAAGAAAGGCAAAGATGTGCTAGTCGTTGAGCAATCCGCAACGGAGGTGGCGCCAAGAAAGCCAAAGTTGGTAACTCCGGCAAGGAGGTTGCCGCTGGCACCAACTGCCGTGGTAGTGGCGGTCGCCGACAAGGTGACGGCACCAACAAGCAGTACTGCAAAATCCACCGCACCAAGGGCCATGACCTCCAGAGCTGCAAGAAGGTCGAGCAGCTCGTCGAGCAGCAAAAGGATGAGTACGAGCGACGCGACAAGGAGAAGGCCCAGGAAGGTGCTGGAGGAGCTAGCAAGAAACGCCCCGGCCGAGGAGGACGCCGCGGCAAGGCCAAGCAGCGGCAAGGAGACAGACCTCCCCGCGGCCGCGACAAGGATGAAGATGATGACGACGACGAAGACATGGATGATGACGAGGCTAATGAGCAGGAGTTCCAGAAAGCCACAGAGGTCTTGTGCGTTGACGGCGGTGCTTCTCTGCATACTTCGCACCGCCAGCTCAAGCAGTGGATGCGGGAAGTCAATGCGGCAGAACCATCCGTCGAATCACGCAAGCCTCTGAAATGGTCCAGCTCGCCTATCATCTTTGATATTGAGGACCACCCTGATCGCATCACTGCGGTCGGGTTCTTGCCGATGTTGGTTTCACCAACTATCCGCAACCTCAAGGTCACTAAGATGCTAGTTGACGGTGGGGCCGGCTTGAACCTGATCTCCTCCGCGGTACTCCAGAAACTCCAGATCCCTGATAGCGAGCTCGAAGAGACCGGCACATTCCAAGGAATCAATCCGGGAAAGAGCAAGCCGAAGGGAAAGATCACGTTGCCGGTGAAATTTCGCAGCGAGCTGAACTTCAGGACTGAGAGGGTCACCTTTGACATTGCTGACTTTCCATTGCCTTACAATGGGATACTTGGCCGTCCAGCACTCAACAAATTCATGGCGGCCTCTCACTATGCTTACAACATGTTAAAGATGCCAGGCCCGATAAGTGTCATCTCCGTCCCTGGCGACAAGAAGGATGCTCTTATCTACGCCGACAAGATTTACCGGGAAGCAGCAGCCGCAGCAGATCGCAAGTCACTTGCCGCTGAAGCTCCCGGGGCGAAGAAGAAGACCAAGTCCGGCAAGAGTTCTGATGCCCACTCCGGCAAGCGCACCTCTTCGGAGTGCTGCGCTACCGTCGAGGACGCACCATCGAGCTCCACCGGCAAGTGCAAGAAGAAGACGATGGCAGCTCCACCAGAGACCAAGAAGGTGTCCGCCAAGGAGGACGGCACTGGTGGTACCTTCACCATCAGTGCCACTCTCGACCCTAAATAGGAAGGCGCGCTCGTTGCTTTCCTGCGGGCGAACGTCGACGTGTTTGCGTGGCAACCGTATGACATCCCCGGTGTTCCCAGGAAAGTAATTGAGCACCACCTAGCTGTCTGTCCTCATGCGCGGCCCGTCAAGCGAAAGTCGAGAAGCGAAAGGTGGGCGCCAAGAATTCATCATGAAGAAATCAACAAATTGGAAGCAGCAGGCCTTGTCGAGGAGTGCTCCATCCTCGTGGTTGGCCAATCCTGTAGTCGTGCAAAAGCAAGCGGGAAATGGAGGCTTTGTATCGACTTTACCGATGTTAATAAAGCTTGTCCCAAAGACCCATTTCCCTTGCCGCGTATCGACCAGATTGTTGACTCCACGGGCGGATGTGATTTGCTTTCATTTCTTGATGCATACTCAGGGTACCATCAGATCTTCATGGCAGAAGAGGATGAAGAGAAGACCGCGTTCATCACCCCATGTGGCACCTACTGTTTCGTACGGATGCCTTTCGGTTTAAAGAATGCTGGTTCAACATTTGCAAGAGTAGTCCATGACGCTTTTGAGCCACAGATACACAGAAATGTGGAAGCCTACATGGATGACATAGTGGTCAAGAGCAAGGACAAGGCGACTCTGATTCAAGATTTAGACGAGACCTTTGCAAATCTGCGCAAGATCAACCTCAAGCTCAACCCCGAGAAGTGCGTGTTTGGAGTCCCCTCCGGCAAGCTTCTCGGGTTCTTCATGTCTCAGCGGGGAATTGAAGCCAATCCCGACAAGATCAAGGCCATTGAGCAGATTGAAGCACCAAAGCACGTCAAGGATGTACGAAGACTTGCGGTTGCGTAGTTTCTCTCAAGAGGTTTATCTCTAGGTCTCATCGAGGCGCCTGCCATTTTTCAAAATATTGAAAAAGGCAGGTCCAATGAAATGGACTCCGGAAGCGGAGGCTGCGCTGCAGGACTTAAAGAGATACCTGTCCTCCACTCCAACACTTGTCGCACCTAAGCCACAAGAGAAGTTGCTGCTGTATATAGCGGCAACCAATCAAGTGGTTAATGCTGCGTTAGTAGAGGAGAGGGAGGCGGATGATGAGCTAGCAACCACGGCAGATGCATCCAGCGACAAGCAAGGCACTTCACCGGCAAGCTCTGGTCCCGACAAAGATGGATCTGCGCAGGCGTGTGAGAAGATGCAGAAGAGAATGGTGCAGCGCCCAGTTTACTTTGTCAGTTCCCTTCTGCGGGGCTAGGTCAAGGTACTGGTGTGCAAAATTGCTTTTCAGCCTTCTCATGGCCTCAGAAAGCTGCGCCATTATTTCCAAGCACATGAGATCACGGTCGTCACTCGCTTTCCGGCAAGAGGATACCGCAAAATCCGTAAGCAACAGGCAGGATTGTCGAGTGGGCACTGGAACTGTCAAGCTTTGGCCTCAAGTTTGAGAGCACTTCAACTATCCAAAGCAGAGCATTGGCGGAGTTCATAGCAGAATGGACGCCAACACAAGACGAAGAAATTCCAGAAACAAGCATCCCCGTCAAGGAAGCAAGCAAAGAGTGGCTGATGTACTTTGATGGTGCCTTCTCGCTGCAAGGCGCCGGTGCGGGTGTGCTACTTGTTGCACCCACCGGAGAGCACCTCAAGTACGTAGTCCAGATGCACTTTCCCAAAGAGCAAGCAACGAACAATACTACAGAGTATGAAGCTTTGCTTGCCGGTCTCAGGATCGCAGTAGACCTTGGGATCAAGAAGCTCATTGTCAGGGGTGACTCACAGCTTGTCGTCCGCCAAGTGAACAAAAATTATCAGAGTCCGTTGATGGAGGCTTATGTTGATGAAGTGAGAAAGCTAGAAGAGCACTTTGACGGCCTACAGATGGAACATGTTCCAAGAGCTCAGAACGACATTGCAGATGGCCTGTCAAAGTGCACCGCACTTAAGTTACCTGTGGAACCAGGAATCTTTGTGCTCAAGCTGACTCAACCGTCTGTAACGCCATCAACTGGACAGAACAAGAAGAGGAAGTTGATTTCTGGTGACTATTTTCCGGCAGAGCTCCCCAAGCCGCCAAGAAGGTCCCCAAGATCAACACCAAGAGTGCCGAGGAGCATCTGCTCCGACAAGCCCTAGGGTTTGTTCCGTTGAAGCGACGCTCCCGACAAGTTTTGCTCCAGCAAGCTTGCCGGGGAACGTCAAGCTTCGGCCGAGCCGCAGGTTCTCGCCGTAGAAGCGGATGTCCCCGCAGCAGCAGATATGCCTTTAGTCCTTGTTGTCGAGCCGCGAGCTCCAGCATGGGCACAACAGATTGTCCATTTCCTTCAGACAGGAGAACTTCCCGAAGAGCAAGAAGAAGCGGAAAGAGTAGCCCGACAGTCAAGTATGTACCAGTTTGTTGACAACACACTGTACAGAAGAAGACTCAACGGTGTGAAATTGAAGTGTATTCACCGGGAAGACGGACAAAAGCTGTTGGCAGAGATACATGGAGGCATATGTGGTCACCACATTGGCGCAAAGAGCACTTGCCAAAGCGCTCCGCAAGGTTTCTTTGGCCGACAGCCTCCAGATGCAACTGCACAAGTAACCAAGTGTGAAGTGTGCAGTTCCATTCCAAGCAGATACACCAGCCATCTCAAGCTCTCCAGGCGATCCCTTTATCCTGGCCATTTTCAGTCTGGGGCTCGACATCCTCGGCCCCTTTCCCGAGCTGTCGGGGCTTTGAGTACTTGTACGCTGTAATCGACAAGTTCACAAAGTGGCCGGAAGTGGAAGCAGGAGGAAGGTGACAGCACATCAGCAATCAAGTTCTTCAGTCGATTGTTTGCCGTTCGATTCCTAACAGGATCATCACCGACCATGGCACGCAATTCACGAGCCGCACCTTCATGCGATGACGCCCAAGATCTTGGCGCCAAGGTCTTCTTCGCCTGTTGCTCATCCAAGAAGTAACGGTCAAGCGGAGAGGGCGAATCGTGAAGTGCTGCGCGGCTCAAGACCAGGACTTTGACAAAGCTGCACAAGTGCGAAGAAACTGGATTGAGGAGCTGCCGGTGGTTCCTTGGTCGATCCAGACGACGCCAAATCGAGCCACCGCCGACACCTTTCACTCTAGTCTATGGAGCAGAGGCAGTTCTCCCCACGGAACTCAGATACGGGTCACCTCGAGTGCTCGCTTATGATGAGTTTGAGCAAGAGCAGTTGCGATAAGATGACGACCGCTCCTTGAGGAGGACCGCTTCAGTTGCAGACGAGCTGCTCGATACCAAGAAGCTTTGCGCCGCTACCATAGCCGCAGTTAATGCCAAGTCTCGAGGAAGGCGACTTTGTTCTTCGCTGCTCAGTCCGCCAAGAATTCCAACAAGTTGACGCCAAGTGGGAAGGCCTTACCGGTGAAACGAGTCACTAGGCCCGGCGTTGTCCGCTTTGAGACCGAAGATGGCATTCCGGTGAGCAACTCCTGGAACATTGAGCATCTTCATAAGTTTTACTCAGAGCGGTTGCCGAACCTGTTCCGCAACCACCTTTTGTACAAGTCTTGCCAATGTTGCATGTAATCCTTTGTACAAAGCCAAGCTAAGACCCGCAGCATAAGTAAAGCTAATGTGCTTCGCACATCTTGTCAATTTCATGCTTTCTACTTTATTTTTGCATGCGTTATCTGACACCTTGTGCAGCACCTACCCTGGTAAGCAATAATGAGCCATAAGGCTCCATATCAACATTTTCTCTTCTTTCTCTTTCTCAAAGAAAACAAGGTTCCCTCGCCCACGAGTTCACCGGGGGGAAGGAGAAGATAATGGTGTGGACCAAGCGTCGCTCGAGGAAGTTTCGCCTTACCGGGAAGCAAACGACAGAAAAGGTAAGTTGCTATTATTTGAGCAATCAGTTTTAAAATTTTCAAGTTATCTTCCTCAAACGACCGTACTTTGTATGGAAAACCTGTGCGCGGAGGAACCAACTCGTAGCTAGTTGCGCCTTACTTTGTTTCGAGTCCGCTCAACAACTTAAGTGAGCTGCGATTAGTTATGCATAAGGTTGTTTGTCGGAGCAGCACCGCCAAAGAAGTTGTCGACGTCTCCGCACTTAGCGCCATGGCTAAGGTGCTCACACCGACAAGTTCCCTAAAAAGCGCAGGGTGAAAACATACAAAGGAAGGAATCAAGTAAAGGAAATAACATAGCAATCACTACCCAAAATAGAGTTATATTACAAGATAGCTTGTCGCAGCTCTAATGGATTGTTCTCACAACATGACCAGCAGCGACAAGGAAAAGATAAAACAGGCGGCTCAATCCACGCGATCGCCTCAACCCTCTTGATCCCGCCACCCTGTCCACAATGGGTGTGACAAGGGCTTTGAGCGCTTCCACATCAGCATCCGCGGCAAGGACTTGAGGACGTTGGTGAGGTTGAGGCTCTGATTGCGGAAGGCCCTTCATCAAGACTCTTTGAAGAGCTCCTGCACAGATCCGGGCGCGACTCGCCACCAGCTGCTTTGGGATCTCTTCCTGAGTCGCTGGAGAGCCGCCGCCACGCTTTTGAAGAACAAGCTGAGCTTGGCGCTGGGTTGAGGTGCTCATCGAGGAATATCCAAGATCCTCCATCCCCACCGCGCCAGCTCCCTCGCCTATGGTTGCAGCAACGCCCACGACCCTCGGTCCAAAGGCACCACATTATCCCCGAAAGTGTTCTGGCGGTAGCAAGACTCGCCAAAGAGCCTCGTCGGCCTTTGATCTTCTCCTTCAAGGCCACCTCCTGCTCCCTGGGCGCCAGCCCAAAGTCTGGGTCAAGGTGGACAGCTTCACTCAAGATCTGCATTAGAGTCCTTGGCGGCGCTGAGCTCCTTGCTCCTCTCGGCGAGACGGCCCGCAGCTCGCCAAGAGTGTAGGCGCCCTTCTCACGCCATGCTTGAGTGCAGCAAGCTTCTCACGCCTCCTTCAGATTGGCCTCCAGCTGCCTCACCTTCGCCTCCACTCCTTCTTGGCGGCCTCTCGGCAACAAGGCAAGATCCTTGCTTCCTTGAGAGCCCTGCTAAGTTTTCACAGGCAAAATCCTCCTCATGGCTGTCAAGATTAACCTTCCGCTGCGCCAACTCACCTTCCTCAAGCAGACAGCTTCTCGGCAGCAAGCCTTTGTTGCTCTTCACTCTTCAGCCTTCTCGAGGAGAAAGGCTTTACGCCTCTCGGCGATTTGTTCTCGCCCTTTGCTGTGGACCGGAGAGCTCTCTGTTGAGGCCCCGAGCTCCTCCGCTTGATGTTCTGCCCCGCCTTTCACGACAAGCGCTTCCTCGGGATTCCAGCTTGGCTTGTTTCATGCTGGTAGAGCGACAACAGCTTCCGCAAAGAGTGCTCCTCGTGACTTCCGCCATTGCTGCTTATGCTGGCCGACCAATTGAAGGCCACCAATGGAGGCAAGCAACTCTTCGTTCAGAATACCGGATGATTACAACAAGAATCACCTCGTTATCGTGGACTAAACTCACGTTGATTCGATCCCGGTTCAAATTCAAATTTAAAACAAAAGCAAACGATAAAAGTTTTCAAAACTAAAACTAAAATGTTCGGGGTTGTCAAAATACCAAAGCTAATTATGGTGGGTGCACAAATTTTGTAAAGTGTTTTGGTATTTTAAATAAACTAAAACAGAAAAGAAGAAAATAAGAAAAAGAAAATTAAAACAAAAGGGGGGGAACCCAACAGCCAACCGGGCCAAGCCCCCCCCCAATTCCGCCCACGGCCACCCCAAGGCCGCCCAACCGCCCCCACTTATCCCTCCCGAGCGGCTGGGAACCCTAGCCACTCACTTCCACGATCCCCTTTCTCCTCCCCGCCTCGATCTAGATCGGGCCGAGAACCCCTCATACTTCCGACGCGGACGACCCCGCCGCCGACCGCCGCCTCTCTCCCCTCCTCGCCACGCCTGGATCCCTCCACATCGTCGCCCCACGCCAAGGCTCGCCGCTGGGTCGCCCCGACCCCCACGCCGCACCGGATCCGGGCCTGACGCCGGGCCGGCCGCCCCGCCTCCTCCTCACCGGACGACCACGAGCGCCTGAGCCCGCCAGACCCCACGATTCCCCCAAAGAGCTCTCCTCTTCCCCCTCGGCCCCTCGCCCCCTCTCCCTCCCCAACGCCGCTGCCGCCTGGCTCTCCTGTCGCTGCCCGGCGCTTCATGTCATCACCGCCACCGCGCCACGCTGCCCCCACCTCCCTCTCCTCCTCCTCGCCTCGAAGGGCGCTTCTCGCCAGGTGTTCACCGCTTTGCCTCCGCTGTGGCCTCTCTCTCTCTGCCGACGGCGCCGCCTCGCCACTAAACCCCTCCCTTCTCCTGTCAAGACGCTTCGCGACGACGCTGATGCTGACGACGATCGCACTGTCCGTGATCCCCGCTTACTCTCCGCCCGACGATCGGCCCTGCCTAGCCTCCGCCACCGCTTAAAGTTTCACCGGGACCCTCGCGGCCTCGCTGACGCCATGGTCTCGGCCGGGCCTCACCACGCCGGGCGCTGGATCGGCGGGCGCCACGCCTGCCCCTTGACTTGCGCTCAACGGCCACGCCAAGACGCCACACACTGCTTGGCCCTCGGGTTTATGATGAGGGGCCCCACGCCCCAAAAAAACGAATTTTGAAAATTAAAATTAATTAATAAAATAAAAATGAATAAAAGGAATTAATTTATTAATTATTAGTTAATTAATTAAGTAAATAATTAATTTAATTAATCCCGATTAATTAAACCTAATGACTAATTAACCTAATTAACTATCGTTAATTAAACTTAACTAAGTTAATTAGTTAACAGTATGACTAACGGACCCACATGTCGTGGTTGACTTAGTCAACCCTGTTGATCTGCCGACGTCAAGATGACATCATGCCGACGCTATAAATACAATTTTTCGAATTAATTAATTAATTAATTAAATTCCGAAATTATTAAAATCTTTTAAAATCATATCTTTTAATCCGTAACTCGGATTAAAATATTTTCAACATGAAAGTTGCTCGTAACGCACGAGACTAATCCGCCCTTCGCTCGAAAAGCCAAAACACCGGAATACTTTCCCTGGATGTTTTCCCCTTAACCAAGACTCCCTCATACCACGTTAGGGCACGCCTAGCATCGCTTCTTGGCATGTCATGCATCGATATGCATCTGCTTACCTAGTATTCATTGTTTCTTCCCCTCTTCTCTCCGTAGACTACGAGACCGACGCTGCAAAGAGGCGGTTCGACTATGGTGTTGACGACCCTCTCTCTTGCCGTAGCAACCAGCAAGTCCCCCTTGATCACCAGATATCGCTTACTCTTCTCTATACCGCTTGCATTAGAGTAGTATAGCATGTTACTGCTTTGATACTCCTATACCGCTGCATAGCCTGTCCTTGTTACCACTCTTGTTACCTTTACCGCAATCCTATATGCTTAGTATAGGATGCTAGTACATTCATCTCGTGGCCCTACATTCTTGTCCGTCTCGCTGCTATATTATCGGGCCGTGATCACTCGGGAGGTGATCACGGGTATATACTATATACTTATACATGATACATGTGAGACTAAAGTCGGGTCGGTTGATGGAGCACCCACGAGTGGATCTTGAGGCGGAGCGACAGGGCAGGTTGAGACCGCCTAGGAGAGAGGTGGGCCTGCCTCGCTCGCGCTCATGGGTTACTTAACACGCTTAACGAGGTCTTGGTATTTGATCTGAGTTGGCTACGAGCTTATACGCACTAACCATCTACGCTGGAGTAGTTATGGGTATCCCGCCGTGGTATCACCAAGCACTTCAGACGTCACGACGAGCGGCGCTACCGGATTGGACTGGAACGCCGCTAGGCTAGGTCTGCTTCCGACCGCCCTCGAACGTGCATGTGTGCTCAGGGCGATGGGCCTGCACTGCTGGCTTAGGTTTAGACCGCGCGTGTTGGCCTCTCTCACAGTGCCTAGGTGGGCTGCACGCGTGTTGATCTTCCGCGGCGGGCATGACCCAGAAAGTGTGTCCGCCAAATGGGATCAAGCGTGCTGGGTAAGATGGTGCACCCTGCAGCAGGAAGTTAATCTATTCAGATAGCCGTGATCTTCGGTAATGGACGACTTGGAGTTGTACCTTGAGCTTATGACAACTAGAACCGGATACTTGATAAAACACACCCTTCCAAGTGCCGATATAACCGTGGTCGCCTCGCTCGTGGATATGAGGAGGGATCGCTGGTAGGATTATTGCTATGTGATGTTACTTGGAGGACTTCAGCTTGTCCTCTTCTACCTGTTGCAAGACAGAGTCCGTGGTTTAGTCTTCGTTAAGACTAGCTATCCCTCTTTATTCTCGCATTCTCAGTTCAGCCCACCGATATGGCCTTTACACATATATCCATGCATATGTAGTGTAGCTCCTTGCTTAAGTAGTACTTTGGATGAGTACTCACGGTTGCCTTGTTCCCCTTTTCCCTATCTCTACTCGATTGTCTGCAACTGCACGATGGAGCCCAGAGCCGACGCCACCGCCTATGACGACTACTACTCGAGGTGCCTACTACTACGCAGCCCAATGACGACCACTGTGAGTAACTTAGGAGGATCCTGCAGGAGGCCTGCCTCTTTCGATTCAGATCCTGCTTTGTGCTAGCCATCTTATGGCACCTTGTTTAACTTATGTCCTGCATCAGATATTGTTGCTTCCACTGACTCGCCTATGATCGAAAGCACTTGTATTCGAGCCCTCGAGGCCCCGGCTTGTATTATGATGCTTGTATGACTTATTTTATTTGTAGAGTTGTGTTGTGATATCTTCCGTGAGTCCTCGATCTTGATCATACACATTTGCGGCATGATTAGTGTACGATTAAATCGGGGCGCTGAAGTTGGTATCGAGCCGATCGCCTCAGAGGAATCCCTTCCACACTCCTTGGCCAAGTCGAGTCTAGACATTGCAAAACTTTTACTAACTTGGCTGTGTGCCTTACGGGCCCACGCCGCCATCGGGTGGTACTAGGATCTTTTACTCCTCGACCTTTACTCGACTCAACTCTCTTCTACTCGGGTTAAACGATTTTACTAACTAACACTAGGATCCCGTGACCACATTCACCCCAAAGTTGGATATAGCCTTAGTTGTTCTTGGAATTGTATTTGAGCAATTTCCACACCGCCATTTGACTCTTTGAAACGCCTTTGTTTTCAGATGGAACCCACGAGGCAGGTCGTGCGCCACACGACGGCCATTGGTGCTCGGGATCACCGCGGTGCTAGCCGAGATGATGACCTATCCGGGTTATCGCTGCACCTGAGTACACCGCCTATGAGGAGTACCAGACTATAACCAGGAGCAGCACCGCCATCGCCCACCTCTACTCGGAGTACGAGTCCACTCATCGTGCTACACACCGCACATGGTGTTGGAGTGACTATCGATATGGCAGTCCACGATGCTTTATGCTGCTCGACACGCCTTCGTGCAGAGTATCGAGAGTTGGACACCTCCCCTTCGTGCACATTGCTATCGCTCTCGATGTTGGTGAGGAGGGTTACTACACCGCTGCCTACCCATCGTCACCAGAGAGCCCTTCCACCATCGTAACTTTGTTCGCATGCCGATGGGCTGGATCGAGCTAACCGAGCTCTTCGCCACGAGTTGTACATCACCCGTCAAGCACTTCTACTGCGCTCGACGCTGATGCACCCTTTGTCCGATCCGAGAGCTGCCGCGCTCGCGATCTACCCAGCCAGACCGTGATGCCCTGTGGTGTCGGTTGGCGACGTGGGAGGCTACTCTCCAAGACTTGGCCCTTTTCGCCACCGGACGCCGGATTCAGCACCGAGTATCCGCGGCCCCTGTGTCACCGACGGGAGGACTACCCGCTGCCGCACTACCAGCTTTCAGCTACACTACCTCCGTAGTACGCGCTGGGACTGATGTAGACTTGCTTGTTAGTGTTAGATGCATTCACCATGAGCTCAAGCGTGCCGCCTATGATGTAGTAGTCTATGTAATCGGACTCTATGTATCGAACTCTATGCATGATTCCTTTGTAAGATATGCCAACTACTATGTAGTTTCTATCATGTTGTTTTCATTATGCATGTTTCATCATGAATGATTCTTATCCTTTGCATAATTTCTCAAATGCTGAACTACCCTCGTTATATAATAGCAGGATGGTTAGGCCAGCTGGTCGTGGTCGTGGTGCCAACTTCCCACCACCACCGAGTACATGGCTGGTATGATCCAACAGCTTGAGATGAATCGCCACCATGGAGAACATGATGGCTCGGCTTCGCCCCAATATGAACCAGCACCCAAACGGAACAACTCGCAGGATTTCATACGCTCAACCCCAGCGTACCGCAGCTCAACCCAGCCACTGGATGTCGATGATCGCCCGTGACATCACCTATGAGATGGAGTCTGCTGATGTAGCCCCGCCAGCTATGTCACTTTTGCTTCCTTCTTCCGAAGGGACCCGCAGCTCAATGGTGGGACAGCCACAGCGCATTCCGCCAGCTTGGAACACTCATCACCGCCGACTTCCAAGTTGCTCCGTGTGCGCTTCATCCTCAAGGGGTCATGGACCGAAGAAGCGTGAGTTCCGCACCTCACCCAAGGCAACAAGACTGTTGAAGCTTATCACAGAGTTCTGGACTTGTCTCGCTATGTCAAGAGGATATTGCAACCGATGCACGCAGACAAGAGAAGTTCCGTGACGGCCTTCAAGTCGACATCAAGCTCGCACTTCGTGCACGACTTTGCTGATTTCGCCACCTTGGTGAACAAGGCTATCAATGTCGAAACTGGTCTGCAGGAATACCAGAGCTCTAACAGCGCGCAAACTGCGACACGGGCTCATCTTCGGCCCGCCCTCGCAGGCGCAAGATATGGATTCCCAACAAGATGTACCAGCCGAATGCACCGCTTCCAAGGCGTAACTATGCTGCACTCGCCCCCCACAACTAAGCAGCCAAAGCTTCCAGCTCCACCACCCCAAGCTCCTGCTCCCACTCCCAATAATGGTTTGTGCTTCGTGTGACAACCAGGCACCGTATAGAGAATGCAACCAGAACCGTAATCAGTCGGTTCTTCCAAAGAGTCGGCCGTGAAACACCTGCACCGCAACAACACCGCCAAGTCTTATGGTCAAGCTCAGCCAACCACGTTGATCTGAATGAAGCTCAAGACCAGCCTGCTATCGTGATGGGTACACTTCTCGTAAATTCAGTACCGCATGTGTTTTATTTGATACAGGCATCGATTCATTCATGTCTCAAGATTTTGCATTCATGCATGGCATTAAAAGTGAAGACATGAATGCTTCACTATTAGTACACACCCTCGCGGGCCAATGTCGAACCTCCATGATTTGCAACGACGCCCTGCTGAAATCAAGGACTGGAATTCCTTGTCTCTCCCATCATGTCAAGTCTTGTAGCATTGACCTCATTCTCGAATGAATTGTTAAAGGCGATATCGCTCCATAGTTTGCGCCACTAAGACCGCCCATCTGCTACACCCTTCGATGAAATAGTCACTTACCAAGCTCATCTGGTGCAAAATGCCGAGGCAAGGCTCTATGCATTGAATGCATTGAACGCCGCACCACTCGAGGGTATTGAAAACATTCCCGCTGCTTAGATTTCCAAGACGCTTTTCCAAGAACTTCCAGGATTCCTCGCTAGAGTCGTTGAATTCGCCATCGACTTGAAACCGTGCACCACTCCTATAGCCAAGCGACCCTACAAGATGTCCGCCGATGAACTCCTTGAGCTCAAGGAGGAAATCGACAAATCTCTTCAAAGTGGTTTCATTCGCCCAAGTTGCTCTCCTTGGGGAGCACCTTCTCTTTGTCAAGAAGAAGGATGGGACAAACCGATTGGTCCAAGACTACCGCCCCATAAATCAAGCTACCATTCGAATAAGTATCCTCTTCCTGGATCAATGATCTTTATGATCAATTGGCTGGTTCGCCGTTGTTCTCAAACTCGACTTGAGGTTGGGTTACCACCAGATCCGTGTTCGTGAGGAGGATATCCCCAAGACCGCATTTGTGACTCGTTATGGTTCATACGAGTACACCGCCATGTCTTCGGCTTAACCAATGCTCCAGCCACCTTCTCTCGCCTCGATGAACTATATATTCATGGATTACCTCGACAAGTTCGCGTGGTTTATCCGATGATATCCTGATATTTTCCAAGAATGAAGAAGAACATGCTGAACATCTTCGCCTTTGTGCCGGAAAAGCTACGAGAGCATCAACTCTATGCCAAGTTCTCCAAATGTGAATTTTGGCTTCCCAAGTAACCTATCTTGGACATGTCATCTCTAAGGATGGTATTGCCGCCAACCCCGAAAGAGTTCAGGCTATTCTCGATTGACTCCTCCAAGAACGTTATAAGTCGAAGTTTTCTCGGTCTCGCCACTATTGCCGCCGATTCGCCGAGAACTTCTCCAAGATTGCCGTGCCTCCGACTAACCTATTGCATAAGGCGCAAATTCCAATGGATGATAAGTGTCGAAAGTTTCAGCACTCAAAGACAAGTTGACTTCTGCCCCAAAGCTAGCTCCTCCCGATACTAAGAAGGACTTCACATTTATCGCGACGCTTCGTCAAGGATTAGGCGGTGTCCTAATGCAAGAGCGCAAAGTGGTTGCTTATGCCTCTCGACAGCTGGCGCCTCACGAAGAGAACTACCCAGTTCACGACCTCGAACTTGCTGCCGCCATTCATGCACTAAAGCAAGGGCGACATTACCTTCTCGTAATCGCTATGTAGATCTTCACCGACCACCAAAGTCTGAAGTATCTATTTACTCAGCCAGACCTGAACCTCCGCCGCCAGAGATGGATGGAGACTGCAGCACTTTGATTTGGGTATTTCCTATACGCCGCAAGGCTAATGTAATGGCTGATGCCTTGAGCCGCAAGTCTTATCAAGAACCACCTTCAGTTCACAAAGTTCAGCCTCACTTGTTGAAGAATTCAGAAAGCTGAACCTCCATATTGTTCCTCCGGTGCACTTCGCCCCTCCTCCGAGTTCCGCAAGATGAATCTCCGTTGTTCCCTGTGGTTCCTCTATACCCTCGGCTGTTGAACCCGATCTCGTGGGCACCATAAAGACAATGCAGGATTTGACTCAAGTCTACAAGATTAAGCAAGATCTCAAAGAAGGAAATCCTCATCCTTCACTATTGCCGATGATGGCGCCTTTGTACTTCAAAGGCCGCTTAGTGGTGCCGTAAGAAGGAAAACCTGAATATGACTCGTAAGGTTATGAAAGAAGCTCATGATACGCCTCTATGTATCCATCCCGGTAGTACAAAGATGTATCAAGACATTCGCCGAGATTCTCGTGGTCTAATATGAAGCAAGACATTGCTCGCTATGTTGTTTGAGTGTGACGCTTGTCGTCGATCAAAGCAGAACATCAAAGGCCTGGCCGGAACTCGCAACCTATCTCTATTCCCGAATGGAAATGGGACCATGTTGAAATGGACTTCGCCACCGGATTTCCCAAATCGCAGAAAGGTAATGATGCTATTCTTGTCGCCATTGACCGCTTTCTAAAGTTGCTCATTTTCTGGCGGTCAAAGAAACGATCATCGCTAGTCAGCTTGCAACTCTCTATATGTCCAGAATTGTTTCACTTCACGGTATTCCACCGGTTATCGGGCTGGACCGTGGCAGCTTATTCACTTCAAGATTCCGGGCAAGTTTTCAAGAAGCTATGGGGACTCATTTATCTTTCAAGATCGCTTCATCCGCAGTCTCAAGGGCAAGTTGAACGTGTCAACCAAATTCTCAAGACATGCTTCAGCTTGTGTCGCTTCCTTCGCAAGAAATGGGAGGAATCTCTCCCGTATGCTGAGTTCTCTTATAATAATAGCTATCAAGCTTAGTCTCAAGATGGCCCCTTCGAAGTGTTATATGGACGAAAGTGCCGAACCCTCTCGAACTGGTCGAAATCGGGAACGCCCACTCTTCGTCCGGATATTATCCAACATGCCAAGAACAAGTCCGCATTATTCGCGAGAATCTCAAGACCGCTACCACGCTAAAAGAGTAATTATGACCGCTATCACAAAGACATGGTCTATCAACTCGGCGAAAAGGCCTATCTTCGCTACACCAATGAAGGGTGCTCACCGCCGGGATCAAGGGCAAGCTAGCCTCGCTATATTGGCCCATTCACTATTCTCGAAAGGCGTGGAAAAGTGGCTTATCAACTGAGCTTCCGTTAACCTTTCTCAGTTCACGATGTGTTCCACGTGTCCCAACTCCGACGCTGCTTCAAGGACCCAATCCGAGCAAAGGACCATGAAGTGCTCGAATTGCAACAGACCTCTCCTATAAAGAGCATCCGTCCGCATTCTCGACTGCTGAACGCCGCACACGCCGAAGGCGCATCAAGTTCCTCAAAGTCCAAAGGTCGAATCACTCAAGACGGCCACCGGGAACGCGAGGATCGCCTTCGAGATGAATACCCCGACTCTTTCCTTCTACCTCCTAAATCTCGGACGAGATTTCTTGTAGTGGAGGAGATTTGTAACACCCGATGATTAAGCAACAAGAATCACCTTGGTTATCGTGACTAAACTCACATTGATTCGATCCCGGCTCAAATTCAAATTTAAAACGAAAAGCAAACGATAAAAATTTTCAAAACTAAAACTAAAATGTTCGGGGTTGTCAAAATACAAAGCTAATTATGGTGGGTGCACAAATTTTGTAAAGTGTTTTGGTATTTTAAATAAACTAAAACAGAAAAGAAGAAAATAAGAAAAAGAAAACTAAAACAAAAAAGTGGGGAAAAACCCAACAGCCAACCGGCCAAGCCCCCCCACCTGGCCCACCACACCCCAAGGCCCGCCCAACCGCCCCCCACTTATCCCTCCCCGAGCGGGCCGGGAACCCTAGCCACTCACTTCCCCGATCCCTTTCCTCCCCCCCTGATCTAGATCGGGCCGAGAACCCTCATACCTCGACGCCGACGACCTCGCCGCCCGACCGCCGCCCTCTCCCCTCGCCGCCTCGATCCCTCCCCACTGCCGCCCCCACGCCAGGCCTCGCTGGGTCGCCCTCGACCCCACGCCGCCACCGGATCCGCCGACGCCGGTCGGCCGCCTCCCGCCTCCTCCTCACCGGACGACCACGAGCGCCCGAGCCCGCCTCGAGACCCCACGATTCCCCAGTGGTGAGCTCTTCTCCCGCCCGCTGCCTCCCCTCTCCTCCCGAACGCCGCTGCCGCCTGCCTCCCGTGCCGCTGCTCCGCCGCCCCTCATGGGTCATCATGGCGCACGCCATGCCACGCCGCCCCCACCTCCTCTCCTCCGCCGAAGGCGGCGCTTCCTCGCCTGTGCTCACCGCCGGTCTCCGCCAGGGCTCTCTTCTTCTCTGCCGACGGCCGCCGCCTCGCCACGTAACCTCGCCTCCACCTGTTGACACACTTTGGCGACGCCTCGCCGATGCCGACGATCACGATCTGTCCGCATCCCGCCTACTCCGCCTGGCCCACGACCGGGCCCGTCTAGCCTCGCCATCGCTAAAGCCTCATCGGGGACCGCCTCACGGCCTCGCCGAGGCCATGGTCTCGCCGCCTCACCACGCCGGCATGGGATCGGCGGCGCCACGCCACAAGGCCCTTTGACTTGGCGCCCGAACCTGACCACGCCACGCCACGCCTCACACCGCTGGCCCTCGGGTTTATGATGAGGGGCCCCACGCCTAAAAACGAATTTTGAAAATTAAAATTAATTAATAAAAATAAAATGAATAAAAAGGAATTAATTTATTAATTATTAGTTAATTAATTAAGTAATAATTAATTTAATTAATCCTGATTAATTAAACCTAATGACTAATTAACCTAATTAACTATCGTTAATTAAACTTAACTAAGTTAATTAGTTAATGAGTATGACTTTAACGGACCCACATGTCGTGGTTGACTTAGTCAACCCTGTTGATCGCCGACGTCAAAGATGACATCATGCCGACGCATAAATACAATTTTTTCGAATTAATTAATTAATTAATTAAATTCCGTAAATTATTAAAATCTTTTAAAATCATATCTTTAATCCGTAACTCGATTAAAATATTTTCAACATGAAAGTTGCTCGAACGACGAGATTTAATCCGCCCTTCGCCTCGAAGCCAAAACACCGAATACTTTCCTGATGTTTTCCCCTTAACCAAGACTTCATACCACGTTAGGGCACGCCTAGCATCGCTTGGCATGTCATGCATCGATATGCATCTGCTTACCTAGTATTCATTGTTTCTTCCCTCTTCTCTCCGGTAGACTACGAGACCGACGCAGCAGCCTGGGCCGTTCGACTATGGTGTTGATTTAATTCTCTCTCTTGCCAGAGCAACCGTGCAAGCCCCCCTTGATCACCGATATCGCCTACTCTTCTCTATACTGCTTGCATTAGAGTAGTATAGCATGTTACTGTTTTCAGATACTCCTATACTGCTGCATAGCCTGTCCTTGTTACCACTCTTGTTACCTTTACCTGCAATCCTATATGCTTAGTTTAGGATGCTAGTACATTCATCTGTGGCCCTACATTCTTCTCCGTCTGCCGTGCTATACTATCGGGCCGTGATCACTCGGGAGGTGATCACGGGTATATACTATATACTTATACATGATACATGTGAGACTAAAGTCGGGTCGGTTGATGGAGCACCATGAGTGGATCTTGAGGCGGAGCGACAGTGGCAGATTGAGACCGCTTAGGAGAGAGGTGGGCTGGCCTCGTTCGGCATGCTCATGTTACTTAACACGCTTAACGAGGTCTTGGTATTTGATCTGAGTTGGCTACGAAGCTTATACGCACTAACCATCTACGCTGGAGTAGTTATGGGTATCCCGCGCGTGGTATCACCAAGCACTTCAGACGTCACGACGAGCGCGGCCACGGATTGGACTGAACGCTGCTAGGCTAGGTTCTGCTCCGACCCCTAAGAACGCAGGCATGTGTGCTCAGGCGATGGGCCTGCACTTCTGCGCTTAGGTTTAGACCGCGTGTTGGCCTCTCTCACAGTGCCTAGGTGGGGCTGCGACGTGTTGATCTTCCGCGCCGGCATGACCCAGAAAGTGTGTCCGCCAAATGGGATCAAGCGTCTGGGTAAGATGGTGCACCCCGCAGGAAGTTAATCTATTCAGATAGCCGTGATCTTCGATATGGGACGACTTGGAGTTGTACCTTGAGCTTATGACAACTAGAACCGGATACTTGATAAAACACACCTTCCAAGTGCTGATATAACCGTGGTCGCTCTCGCTCAGGGATACGAGCAGGGGATCGCGGGTAGGATTATTGCTATGTGATGTTACTTGGAGGACTTCAGCTTGTCCTCTTCTACCTGTTGCAAGACAGAGTCCGTGCGTAGTCTTCGTAAGACTAGCTATCCCTCTCTTATTCTCGCATTCTGCAGCTTCAGCCCACCGATATGGCCTTTTACACATATATCCATGCATATGTAGTGTAGCTCCTTGCTTAGTAGTACTTTGGATGAGTACTCACGGTTGCCTTGTTCCCCTTTTCCCCTATCTCTACTCGATTGCTGCAACTGCACGATGGAGCCCAGGAGCCGACGCCACCGCCTATGACGACTACTACTCGAGGTGCCTACTACTACGCAGCAGCCCACCGACGACGACTGTGAGTAACTTAGGAGGATCCCAGCAGAGGCCTGCTCCTCTTCGATTTGTATCCCGCTTTGTGCTAGCCATCTTATGGCACCTTGTTTAACTTATGTCAGATTTCAGATATTGTTGCTTCCGCTGACTCGCCTATGATCGAGCACTTGTATTCGAGCCCTCGAGGCCCTCGCTTGTATTATGATGCTTGTATGACTTATTTTATTTGTAGAGTTGTGTTGTGATATCTTCCCGTGAGTCCTCGATCTTGATCGTATACATTTGCGTGCATGATTAGTGTACGACTAAATCGGGGGCGTCACATCGTCAAAGGTCTCTCCTTCGACCGGAGCCCTGGAGCTCGACGCCTAGGGGAGCTTGATGAAGACGCCATCGCCGGCCTTCGATAGGCGTCGGGCTAGGGCTCTTGAGCTCGACGCTGCAAAGAAGCGGAGAGGATCGGATCGTGGTCGGTGTAGCGCCTGACACTCCAGCGGCCTCAGGGCCGTGAGTGCGATCACCGGACCCCTCGCCAGCTTCTGCGGCGGTAGCTTTGGCGGCCTCTTCGTCAAGGGGTTCGTCAACACAGCCCTCTTCTTCGATGGCGGCGTCGTTGATGATATTGCTGCCCTCCTCGCCGGCGACATCGGTCTCCATTGGCTCTGTGGCAGATGGATCTGACGACCAAGAAAATGAAGAAAAGTCAAGCAAATATTCAACAAGAAAATCAGAAGAAGAAGAACGCAAGGGAAGTTTTCAAGCAAGAGGATTACCTGTACTAGGATCTGGAGCCGTGGTCTCAACCACCGGAGGATCGCTGGTGCTGTCCCTTGCCGGAGAAGTCTCCCTTGCCGGAGAACGCTCCCTTGCCGGGGAATTCTCCCTTGGCAGTGTAGTCGAAGCAGATGGCATGTCAGGAGGGGCTTTAGGGCACTCCTGGTGGGGCTGCTCTGCTCCTACACAAACCAGCAGTCAGATATTAGCAAAGAAAGAGCACCCACGCATGCCTAACAGCAGAAGTAAACCATATACTTACGCTGGGCTGCGCTGGGGCTGCTTTGAGGAAGAGTTGCGGGTCCGGCAAGGAGGTCTCAGACGCGCCTCGCTGCCGCTGTGGGTTCGCCTCGATTACTATCACCAGGGCTTGGCTCTCTTCGACGCTCTCCAGGCCTCCCACGAAAAGGAAAGGGTTCAGCGTGAAGCAAATCAGATACAAGACAAAGCAACAAAATCAAGAACTACAAGTACAAAGAAAGAATCTTACTCTTCTTCTTCCTCGCCGGAGCTGAGCGCGAGATCAAGTCTGCTCGCCTCGGTGCGACGAGGCGAGGAGTGGGTTCCTTGGCCGCTTGGCGGGAGCGTAAGCAGTGGTCCGGAGGGCCCCACTCCGGCTGCCGCTGCGGCGTGAGGTGCTCCGCTGCAACAAAGTGCTTGCCGCGGTGGAGCTGCCGCGCAGCGCGGGCGTGTTGTTGGGTCTGCCGCCGCTTCGCCACGCCTCCGCCTTGCGAAGACGCCTTCTTGGTGGAGCTGGGGATCCGCCGCGCAAGCTGTTTGAAGGTGGGGAGGAGGCACCCTCGGCGGGTTCGCTCGACTCAGCCTCGTGCTCGGCAAGCTCTTCCTCGCCGCAAACTCCCTTCGCCGACAAGGCTTGCCGCCTCCGCTGCCTCTGCCTCCTCCACGGTGAATCTGAACTCGCCACGGCAGCGTTGCCGCCGCTTCTTCCAGCCGTGGCGGCGCGCTGATCTCGCTGCCGGTGGTGTCGCGGTGAGGCCCTTCCGCTCATCGGGCGGACCGGCACTTCTACCAGTTGTCAAAGAACTCCCGCACTACGTCATCCGCGGGCTCTTGCCAGGTTGGGACAATTCCATGAGAGTCGCACAGTGGCATCATTGCACGGATGCGGTCGAGCGAGGAATTGTTGCACAGTGGAACGGCACCCCTCGGCAACCTGAACATTTCCGGATGATCAGGATCGGGCTTGAACAGCTCCAAGAGCATCGCATCCAGTTCCAAGACAGTGAAGTTAAAGTTGAGGCCTGGGTGCAGCCTCATGATATCTGCTGCGTTCTGGAACTCCCAGGCAGGTCTCCTCCTCTCCGCAAGGGATGTCGCGGCGGCGAAGAAAGTTCGCGCCAACGGTGTTTCACGGTGAGCCCGCAAGCCCGAGGCGCAGGATCCGGTGACGACAATCTTCAGCCTAGCATCTTCCGGGGCCACGTTGTTCCAATCGCTGCCAAGACTATTGGGGTTTGGCGCCATGGTAAATGGTCATGGGTTCTCCTCGACAATCCAGCACCAATCTGCCTCCATTCCTCCCACTTGCTGCGGAGCTCTCCTCCAGATAAGCTTCCTTCTTGCCAATCCTTGAGATCCAAGCGATTCCTCCGGCAAGAGGCTCTCCTCTCTCAACTCGGTGCATAAAGAAGTGGCGGAAAAGGGCTACGTTTGGATGGACTCCGACAAAGTTCTCGCAGAGATGTGCGAAAACTGCCATGGTCAGGACAGCATTGGGGGTGAAGTCAAGGAGGCAGAACCCATAGGTGTTCATGATGTCACAGAAAAATTCAGAGAAAGGCGGGCAGAGCCCGCAGTAGAAGAAGAGCGCGAAGAAGAGATACCCAGTTGGAGCTAGTTTTCGAGGCGGCAGCTGGGAGTACCTTCGTGCGTGGATGCGCTCGCGTCTCCGTCGACCAGAAGAGGTAGTAGTACTCCCTCAGATCCTCAAGGAGCGAGGGGGGAAGATTGCCCGCCCTTCCGCAGCGCCGCGAGCCGCTGCGCCTCGGCCGACTTCACGGCCTTCCCCTTGTCGGCTTTCGGAGCCATGGCGGAGGTGGTGGGGGAGATCGACGGCGTTGATGATGCTGGTGGTGATGGGGGCCGGAGCGCTGCTCTTTTCAGCCTTGGGAAGAAGGGGGAGCAATGAGGTTTCGAGATTGGACAGCGATCGGCGAGGTGGGCGAACTGCCCCTGCTTCCCCGCTTATAAGGAGGGAGGGGCGGACGCCCGCTTTTCCGAATAAAGAAACCCCCACGATCTCTCCCACGACGCCGCATTCGACGCTGTCGCTCGTGGGGGACGTGGTGGGTCCGGAGTGAGTTACGGCGAACCCAGGCGCGGTGTCTGTGCCTGCTTTGGGCCCGCCCAACAACGCCGGCACCGTGGTGGCCCAGTCTGGGGCTCCTATCGGTGTACTAGAGTAGGGTACCCTAGTATCCCGAACTCGTGCACGGCAGTTGCAGCCCCCCAGCGGCAAGGCTTGCCGGTGACCGCCAAGGTCCTCCATGGTTCCTTTGGAGCCATTCAAGAACAAAGTATTCAAGACAAAGAGACAAGGCCCCGGCAAGAGGAGCTTGCCGGGAAGGCCAACCAAGGCACCTAGGAGACAAGGCCCCGGCAAGAGGAGCTTGCCGGGAAGGCCTGGTGAGCGACAAGCTTCCGCACGCGACAAGGAAACAGCCACGGCAAGGCGCTTGCCGCGGCAGACTACCACTCTGTCCCTGCGCTCCAGCACATCCACCAACGTGTCGCCTCGACCTTTCCAGTAGCTGCTGGCGAGAGGTCAGGCGGCCAGCGGAGCACGGTGGCAAGCGGCGCTGACAAGATTGCCATCGTGGCAAGCAGTGGCTCCCCTGACGGTCCCTGTTTGCACTGTTTGGGCGACATAGACGGGCATTTAATGCCTTTGTCCCTTGCCGTCAGGGTTAGGTATGATACACTGTGCAAGTAGCTGTACCAACCACATTCGCTTTCCATTTTGCCCTTGTCTACGCTGCCACCTGCCGGTGACCCCTTGAGCATATAAAAGGAGGCCCATGCGAACGAGAGGGGGGTTCAAAGGTTCAAACCGAAAGCACCTGTGCTAGGTCTCGTTAGCAGTGGTGTGTATCAGAGCACTCAGCGCCCCTAGCAAGAACTCAATACACTCAAACATGCAGCAGAGGAGTGTTATCTCTCCGAGAGCTCCGGTTGGGTAACTGCTCGTGTTTCACCTCGATCTGCTTCTTCGTATCACTCGCCCCCACCGAACCGAACGGGGCTCGGTCCGCCGGTCCCATAGGTGTTCGTGGGTCAGATCAGCTTCCCCGACACTACCTGATACTTTGGATCAGACCAGTGTTTAACGAGGGTTGTCCAGTCTTCATCTGTAATATATTCCACTGGAGATGTTTGGGCAATTCCATTGTTAGCCTTGCCTTCAAAGTGGGATTTTCTAAGGTGGTACCGATACTGTCGCAGAGCAGACTGAAAAACATGAGTGCATGCTAGTTTAGTTGCATCATCTTTCGGATCCAACTTGAGCCTCATCTGTTGAAAAAAGAATGTGAGTCTTATTAGGAGGAAGCTAGAAAGTATGGGACAGACTAAGACAATATTACTAATTGCGATGAATAACATTACTTACGGATAAATGGTCAAGGAAGGTGTTAAACTGGGTATTGTCTTTCTCATTCCTGTACTGGATCCATGTTGGGAGGATGCGTGCATGACGCCTAACGGCAACGGCTGCCTCTGATACCAACTTGGCTGACTCTGTAGCATCACGTGACCTTTTTAAACCTGCCTCAAAATGGATCTCCATTCTTCTCCTTTAGATTTTGTTAATCTATCAAGCATTATCCCTAATGTCTATTTCCGCTTGCGCCGTGGTGCTAGTTCAACAACGAATAAGGAAAGTGTTAGTGTACATCAAACTACGAGAGTACATATAAAGGAGCATGCAACTGCAACTTGACTCGGCCAGGTACCATCTTGGTGTTGATGCTCATGAGGTTCATCTGATCTTGCCAAATCCTGTTGTGTCAGGAGTGCTTCGGAAGTAGTGTTAGGTGTGAATGCAGCTTGGGAGCTGGCCAGTTCCGGAGCAAACGAACGAGTAACTCGTTGAGATGCTGGTACACTTGAAACGGATGCTGCAGCTAGTGGAGCAGGTGATACTGTGTTTGTAGATTTAGCCGGTGGACTTAGACCTTCTACCGCACTATAAGTACCAGCAGAATCTCGATGGCAGATCCTTTTCCGTTTCACCCGATGAGTAACACCACTCCCTACTATATTATTTTCCTTGCTCTTTTTTGACTTTGCCATGTCAAGCCGTACTCCACAACACAAAAGAATAAAATCGCTCTTCGTAACACATTGATGCATGATATGCATAAGCAATACTTTGATGTAAGACAACCGTATGAAGATGGAATATATAAGACAGACGGCATGACATATTCATAGCTATGATGTAAACCAAGGTATGATTTTCAAGAAAATAGAAGTAATGCAAGCTAGACACCATATGAAAGATGCAACCAATATTACTCTGCCAAGTTAAAAGTGTCTTGTCATAAGTGGAAATTCAAAAAATTAGAAGCAGTACAACGTAGAAATCAATGCAAGATGCAACCACTATCAAACTGCCATGTTAAAAGCGTCCAATCATGAGTGACTGATGCGGGATACACAACAAAAGTACTTTGATGTAAGAACATGGTATGATAGATAGATGTAGTGTATTATAGACATAGAAAGCCATGTCATATGCACATGTATAACGCATAAACTCAGCAGGTGCAATTTAATCAAAATAGAAGAAATACGGGCCAGACAACATATGCAACATGAAACCAATTATCACACTGTCAACTTAGAGCAAGCACCTGCGATGGTGGAGTACGGGAGATGAACTCATCATGTAGACTTGGGACTTCAACCTCATTAGCAGTAGCAGTGGCAAATCTAGAGAGTCTCTGTTTGCGTCGGTGCGTGTGACGCCCCAAGACCGGAGCTTCAGTTGTCTTCCATATATTCCGGGTTTCGCCGTGTGTTTCTTTTGTGCTTGCTCTTTTATTTTTGCATTGCATCATGTCATCATGCCATCATATCATTAATTTTAAAAACTCATCTTAATAAATTGCATAGATCTTTTGATCTATTTAAATCGAGGGAAGGGTGACTTCTCTTTATAACATACCCTCCCGATATTTAGGGAGCTATTATAAAGTATCCCATTAATTTGGAATTATCTGCAACCCACTTGCAAAATAAATCCCATGCCTTTTCTGCTCCGAGTTGACCTCAAAACCTTGCCAATATTATTTCATCATTTTCCGGAGCTCCACCAAAAATCCTCAACATTTTTGGACCTTCCCAAACCTCACTTCCTATTCAAATCATTTGAATTTGATTCAAATGAGTTTGAATTTACATCTTGCAATCTTGCCACTTCTATTTTTCTGTGGTCATGCTTATTTTATGAGTCCAGGAAAATTGTCCTTCTGCTCAAACTCTTTTCCCTAACCCCCCTTCTTTTTCCTTTCTCTATATATCTTTTCGGTTAAAAAAGATATAAAAGAAGAAGAAGGAGAGCAGCCACAGCTCGGCCTTCTCCCAGCAGGCCCCCAGCCACCGCTGCCTCCCGCAGCCCACCACCCAGCCTAGGCCAGGCCGCCCACCAAACCCCTTGAGGCCCACCTAACCCTCTAACCCTAGCGCCGCCTCCGCCTCCTCTCGATCCCTCTCTCTCTCCTCGTTCCCCTCACTGGCGCCGCCAGAGAGCTTCGCTCGATCCCCTTTTCCCTTCACTGCCTCCTCCTCAGATCGCACAGAGAGGGATCCCGATCCTGCAGCCGCTTACATCGCGACCGACCCCCATCGCAGCCTCCCCGCGCCTCCTCTCTGCAGCACCAGCCGCGACCGCTCCTCCTCCTCGCCAAATCCCGTCGCCTAAGCGCCCGAGGAGAGGAGCCTCGAGCACCTACACCGCAGCCGTCGTCCTCCGTGCTCAGCAGGAGCCCCGCCATTGCTCCCTTCATTTTGGCCGAGCTCGCTGAGCCCAGACCGGTCGCCATCGGACCTCCTTCTCGCCCCCGCTCTGGTGACTAAGTCCGCCGACAACCTCGACTTCCAGCAGCCGCTTTCGTCCGCAGCTAACTGCCTCCTGCTCGTGCTCGAGGATCGAGCGCCCCACCTCGCCCACCGCTGTTTCTGTCGCTCCACCTCCCGCAAGTCCGACCTCACATCGCTGCTTCTCTCGCTTGCCCTCTGCCGCGACCATCTCCTCCCCGACGCCTTGCTGCTGTCAGAAGCTGCAAGACCACCACGGCACCGTCATGGAGCCCAGGTCCAAGATGACCACGATCACAAGATCTCTCCTTGTACCACTTTGGAGTTCGAGACCATCAAGTACCCCGACGCCCTCACCATGCACGACTACAACACCAAGGGAACCACAACCCTCGACTCGTGGACGCCAAGTACCTCTACGACCCTCTCGCACGACTCACGGATTCACCAAGTACCCCAAGTTCGACTACATGGATACAACAAGTTCCTCTCTGGACATGTACGACTACACCTGCTGATGCGTCAAGTACCTTGGAACGTCTACGACTACGCGGACTCGCCAAGTACCACGATGACCGTGTACCACAACCGTCGACCCCGGAGACATCGGACGCGTCAAGTCCCTCTTCAAGATGTGTACGACTACGAAACGTGAACCACTACCGTCGCGAGAACGACTACTTCCCCTCCGAACCGATTCGCTTCGAAAATGCACGCTTCGAAGGTATAATGTCGAGACGACCGCCCGTGGACGAATGCATATGTTGTATGAGATGCCCGTTTGCACCGTGTCCGAAATTGTCGCTCGCTTGTTCCTCCTCGTTTGCCATGCCACCGTCCCGTGGGAACCCGGTAACCGGGAACACCCCACCATCTTGCTCAGCTCGCTTCCGTCACATTTTCTTTTGCACCGGCATCTCAATCGAGTTATCGGAACCGGAATGTTGCCGTGGCACCATTTCCGTTGTCGTTGCCGTGGCACCCTTTTTCGTTTCCGCCACGACGACAAATGCCTCATATCATGCTCATGTTAACGTTTTCATAAAAATTGCATAAAAACCTGCACATGTCATCCGCATCATGTTTAACAACATTTAAATGTTTATAATTGTTGTTTGCATTAATTTGCTTAAATGCCATGCTAAAATGATTTATTTCATAACTAAATAACCGTAGCTCGGATTTTTATAAATTATATATGTAAATGGGGTAGAAAAATGCCTAGTTTAACATGGTGTACTTGTTTTGCATGTTTAACAACATTAAAATTGTGTTTAGGGCAGAACAGTACCTAATCCATAAATAGGCACATGAGGATTTTCCGGACTTGTTGTTCGTTGTTTCCGGCCTCATTTAAACTTGCCTAGTTAGGTAGTTTTGTTGTGCTTCACCCCTTGCCATGATAATCAACATTTAATATTGATTGGTAGCTTAAACGAGTTCAAACTAAATATTTGCATGTGGTGTTTTGTCAATATGCAACTCGTTGCATATTGAGCTCCACTTAATTTGTAGTGTTGTTTGTTGCACTTTTCCATGCCATGCTATTTAAACCGGACATGCATCATACTTGTTTGTGCATCATGCCATGTTTATGTGATGGTTGTTTACCATGTTGCTTGTTTGTTTCCGGGTTGCTTCTCTCGTTAGCTTCGGTTTCGTTCCGGAGTTGTGAGGATTCGTTCGACTTCGTCCGTTTGTCTTCTTCATGGACTCGTTCTTCTTCCTTGCGAGATTTCAGGCAAGATGACCATACCCTCGAAATCACTTCTATCTTTGCTTGCTAGTTGCTCGCTCTTTTGCTATGCCTATGCTACGATGCCTATCACTTGCTTATCATGCCTCCCATATTGCCATGTCAAGCCCGTAACCATCCTTTCCTAGCAAACCGTTGTTTGGCTATGTTACCGCTTGCTCAGCCCTCTTATAGCGCTGGTAGTTGCAGGTGAAGATGAAGTTTGTTCCTTGTTGAACATGGAGATGTTGTTCCTTGTTGGAACATGTTTACTTGTTGGGATATCACAATATATCTTATTTAATTAATGCATCTATATACTTGGTAAAGGGTGGAAGGCTCGGCCTTATGCCTGGTGTTTTGTTCCACTCTTGCCGCCTAGTTTCCGTCATACCGTGTTATGTTCCCGGATTTTATGCTCCTTACACGGTTGGGTGATTTATGGGACCCCCTTGACAAGTCGCTTTGAATAAGACTCTCCAAAGAAGGCCCAACATTGGTTTTACCATTTGCCACCTAAGCCTTTTTCCCTTGGGTTCTGCAGACTCAAGGGTCATCTTTATTTTAACCCCGGGCGTTCTCCTCCGAGTGTTGGTCCAAACTAGAGCACCGTATGGGACCATTCCTTGGCAACTTGGATTACGTCGGTACCAGACGCTTCGCTTATCCGGTGTGCCCCGAGAACGAGATATGTGCAGCTCCTATCAGGATTTGTCGGCACATTCGGGCGGCTTTGCTGGTCTTGTTTTATTGTCTGTCGAAATGTCTTGTAGTCCGGGATTCCGAGACTGATCGGGTCTTCCGGTAGTAGGAATATCCTTCGTTGACCGTGAGAGCTTATAATGGGCTGTTGGGACACCCTGCAGGTATTATCTTTCAAAGCCGTGCCCGCGGTTATGAGGCAGATGGGAATTTGTTAATGTCCGGTTGTAGAAAACCCAAAGTTGACCTTAATTAAAATACATCAACAAGGTGTAACGTGATGGTCTCTTCTCGGCGGAGTCCGGGAAGTGAACACGGTGTTGGAGTTATGCTTGATGTAAGTAGTTTCAGGATCACTTCTTGATCATAGTTGTTCGACCGTGCTTTGCTTCTCTTCTCGCCCTCTTTTGCGTATGTTAGCCACCATATATGCTAGTCGCTTTCTGCAGCTCCACCTCACTACCCTGTTCTACCTTTAAGCTTAAATAGTCTTGATCTCGCGGGTGTGAGATTGCTGAGTCCCCGTGACTCACAGATACTTCCAAAACCAGTTTGCAGGTGCCGATGAAACTGTGCAGGTGACGCACCCGAGCTCAAGGAGGAGCTCGATGAAGATCTTGTTCTTTGTGTTGTTTCGTTATAGTTGATCAGTAGTGGAGCCCAGTTGGGGAAGATCGGGGATCTGTGTAGCTTTTGGGGTAGTCTTCTTTTATTTTTGGTTTCGTAGTCGGACCTTGATTGTATCTGTATGATGTAATGTTTTACTCATGTATTGTGTGAAGTGGCGATTGTAAGCCAACTATGTATCTCTTACCCTTATGTATTACATGGGTTGTGTGAAGATTACCTCACTTGCGACATTGCTTTCAATGCGGTTATGCCTCTAAGTCGTGCTTTGACACGTGAGAGATATAGCCGCATCGAGGGCGTTACAGTGCGGAGGACCACCAACATCCCCTAACTTACTCTTTTCCTTCCTATTTTCTTATATTGCCTTATTAAGTCAAAACCACAAGAAGATGAATAAAATTAGCTCTGCATAACTGGTTGATGCATGATACAGACGAACACTACTTTGATGTAAGGCAAGCGCAGGATAGGAGGATGGAATATATACAAAAATACGCTTCAGATTCACACGCATTTATAGGAGGATGGAATATGTATGAAAAATAGTAAGCTGAAGGCATTTCAACAAAATTAGAAGAAATGAAAGCTAGGCACCATATGAACATGCAACCAATATCACTCTATCAGGTAAAAAGTGTCTCGTCATAAGTGCAATTTCAAGAAACTAGAAGCAGTACAAGCTAGAAGACAATGCAAGATGCAACCTACATCACAGTCCCAAGTTAAATGTGTCTTATGGGTAAGTGATTGTTGCAGGTATAGTTGTAAGCTACGCAGATGCAATTCAACATAATCAGAAGCAATACAAACTAGACATCATACGGGAAACACAACCACATATAACCGTTCCAAGTTAGAGCAAGCACCTATGATGGTGGAGTAGGGGAGATGTGCTCATCATGTACACATATGTTCTAGAAGCAAGAACACGTGTCATATCCAGAGGCATTATGTGTAAAGTAAGCAGATGCAATTAAACAAAGTTAGAAGCAATACAAGCTAGACATCATACGCAACATGCAACCACATATAATAGTGCCAAGTTAGAGCAAGCACCTGTGATGGTGGAGTAGGGGAGATGTGCTCATCATCTACACAGCTACGTTGATTGTCCAGCCTTGTGTTGTCTTGCGAATCTTGTTGGGAGGATGGCGGAGTAGAATCAGAGAGACCCCTGCTTGAGTTGTTCAGAGGGACCACCATCATCCACCGCGGACTAATTTCCTTCAGCTGTAATGATTTTGCATTGTGAAGTCAAACCGATAAGAAAATGGAATAAAATTCGCTCTTCAAAACTCATTCATGCATGATACTGACGAACACTACTCGGATGAAAGGCAAACACATGATGCGAGGATGGAATATGCTGTGTAAGCTAAGCAGATGCAGTTTACACTAATTAGGAGCAATACAAGCTAGACACCATATGCAACATGCAACCAGATATCACACTGCCAAGTTAGAGCAAGCACCTTGGATGGTGGAGTAGGGGAGCGGAGACTTGGACCTTGTAATGCACTATCAGTACAACGAGAATCGGTACAGATGCTCTATTTACGTTGCTGCAGAGGACCACCATCATCGCCTTCCTTACTATTTTCCTTCCTCTTTCTTGATTTTGCCTTGTCAAGTCAAACCCACAAGAAAAAGGAATAAAATTTGCTCTTCGGTACTCATTGATGCATGATACTGACGAACACTACTTTCATGTAAGGCAGTCGCATGATAGGAGGATGGAATATGTATGAAAAACAGGATGGCGTGACATATTGACATGTATGATGTATAAAGTGTAAACTAAGCACAAGGTGCTGGAACTTGTTAGAATCAATGCAAGCTAGAAACCATATGAAAGATGAAACCAATATCACTCTGCCAAATTAAAAGGGTGTCCTAACAAATGTATTTGACCAAATTAGAAGCAATACATGGCAACAGGCTAGAAATAATATGCAATATGCAATGAATAAAGGTGACTCATCATAAGTGATTGATGCAGGATACAGAAGAAAGGTAGTTTCATGTAAGAACAAGGTTAACACATAGATGTAGTGTGTACCAAAAATAGGAAGGCATGTCATATTCACAGGTATAATGTGTAAACTAAGCAGATGCGATTTACCCTAATGAGAAGCATTACAATCTACCGTATGCAACATGCAACCACATATCACACTGCAAAGTTAGAGCAAGCACCTGTGATGGTGGTGTAGGGGAAGTGCGGTCTTCAAGTACAGAGCTACGTTCAATATCTTCATTTAGGTTGTTGTTTCTTGAGAATCATGTGGAGAGGATGAAATTGCATTCTTTATAAGAGTAGCGAGTCTGATATTAACCCACGGGCGTGACTGTCTCATCGTAAGCGATAGATGCAGGATACACAAGAACAGTAGTTTGATGTAAGAACATGGTGTGATAGGCAGATGTAGTATGGGCCAAAAACAGGAAGGCGTGTGATATTCACATGTATAATGTGTAAGCTAAGGAGATGCAATTTAACAAATTAGGAGCAATACAAGCTAGGCACCATATGCAACATGCAACCAGATATCACACTGCCATGTTAGAGCAAGCACCTTGGGTTGTGGAGTAGGGGAGATGAGATTTGGAACTAGCACTGCAGTATGAGTAGCAGGAGAATCTGCAGAGATCATCTGTTTCGGTTGCTCCAGAGGACCACCATCATTCTGTGCCTTCGTCCTTTCAGGTTTTGCCTTGTCAAGTAAACACACAAGAAAAAGGAATGAAATTTGCACTTCCAAATTCTTTGATGCATGATACTGACGAACACAACTTTTATGTATGGCAACCACATTGTAGGAGGATGGAATATTTATGAAAAAACGCTAAGTAGAAGGCATTTCAACAAATTGGAAGCAATGCAATCTAGACACCATATGAAAGATCCAACAAAAATCACTCTACCAAGTTAGATGTGTCTCATTATAAGTGGCACTTCGACAAATTAGAGGCAATACATGTTTGAAATGATATGCAAGATGCAACCAATATTACATCACAACTTGAAGGTGTATCGTCAAGTGATTGATGAGGGATACACAAGAAAAGTAGTTTGATGTAAGAACATGGTTAATAGAAAGACGTAGTATGTACCAAAAACAAGAAGGCATGTCATATTCACAGGTATAATGTGTTAACTAAGCAAATGCAATTTACCCTAATTAGAAGCATTACAAGGTAGACACCATATGCAACATGCAACCACATATCACACTGCCAAGTAAGAGCAAGCACCTGCGATGGTGGTGTGGGGGAATTGCGGTCATCAACTGGACAACTACGTTGACTATCTTCATTTAGCCTTGCTGTTTCTTGAGAATCATGTGGGGAGGATGACAATGCACTCTTTAAACGAGTAGGGCATCTCACAGTAACCCACTGGGGTGACTGTCTCATCATAAGTGATTGACGAGGGATACAAAAGAGCATTAGTTTGATGTACGAACATGGTTAATAGACATATGTAGTATGTATCAAAAACAGGAAGGCATGTCATTATCAAAGGTATAATGTGTAAAGTAAGCACATGCAATTTAACCAAATTGGAAGCAATACAAGCTAGACACCATATGAAACATGCAACCACATTTGACAGCGCGAAGTTAAAGCAAGCACCTGGGATGGTTGTGTGTGGCAATTGAGATCATCAGCTGTAGTGCTATGTTTACTGTCTCCGACTGCTAACAGTGCACCCTTTAGAGCGCTGAAACGCTTAGTGCTTATCTTCTAATTACACTAGAGCGACTTCTATCGTTTCTTTTCTGCATTCATCAACACTGCGTCAGAGTCTGAAATAGCCATGCATGAAAAAACAATAGTGTGAGTATGGGTGAACTGTGTGCACAATTAGTACAGTGTAAAGGTAGCAGATAGCAGGTCGGTGAGAAATAAATGACGGGAGACATATGATAGCTCTACAACATGCATGGCACACTAAATTACTACACGATTCTATGAAAATAACAATCGACTGAAAACAAATAGGCCAGTCCATTTTTTCTGCACCGTCCGATGTACAAAGAACGGGCAAATCGCCTTCATCTACCTCCAACTAGTCAGTGTTGACGATCTTTCTCGAAACGCCAGCGACCATCGGCCCAGTCCCCTGCCTGCGCCCTCCCCTCGACCTCACCGCACCGCCCCCGACCATCCATTCAAGCCCCACCGACCTCCAGATCGGGCGCAAGCAGCTCCTGCACCCCACACCCCTATGATAGACACCGACGCTTTCCCGATTTAACAAAGCGGACTAAGTGCTCCGCGCACCTAAGCGGGTGCTGCTTCTTTTAATTGCGGTTCAACTGACCCCGAATGGAAATTCAGGCGGGCTACTGACCTCTAGCAAAGGTGAAATAGTAAAGGGAGGAAAACTTGTGCATTTAGTATCACGAAGAAGATGCAGTAAGAAGCGCTCAACTAGTTTCTTTCGTGGGACGAATACAGTGTGAGCAGAGATGTAAGATTTGCACGAATAAGGGAAGAGGAGTACCTCTTTCTGCTGGAAGTGTTGTGTCCTCCTTCTGTTTTTCCAATGATCTTCTTGTGGTTCGCTGGAAACGAGAAGTTGTGGAGGACGGTGGAGCCTTGGACGAACCCATGGCCAAGTTGTTGAGTGTGGTGCGGTGGCCGTCTGTCGGCGGCGGGGAACCAGATCCGAGGCGGCGAACAACGGCGTAGCAGGAACAACTCCGGTGCGGTGGACGGTTGCGATAGTGGAGCGGCAACAGTGAGACGCAGGACGGCGTGGTCAGAGTGGTTCTGGTACGGTGCACATCGGCGCCGGCATCGTGGAGGCAGCTCTGCCTCAGCTTCAGCTGCTAAGTCCTTGAGGGCGTTGCGGTTGCGGTTGCGTTGGACGACGACGTCGGGGTACCGGCTCCGGTGTGATGGAGGAGGGCGGCGGTGGATTGGGCGCTATGGGGTGGAGGACGGAGGAGGCTGGGGTTTTGCGGCTAGTCGAGAGGGCGTTCTGGCGCTCATGAAGTATGAATGGGGAAACAGAGGGAGGCGGGGAACTAAGGGGGAACAATGTTTCGGTTTGGGCGAGCTTGTTTGAAATTTGGGGAAAGTTACAAACTTTGCCCCCATCTAAAATTTTAGACATATTGCGGGTTGGGGGTAGGACGGTAATCTAAGGTGTCCCAAATGTGGGCGGGATAGATTTCGGATGAGCGCATGGGTGTTTAGGCGCCCACGGCGTATGAATGCTTCTCGGAGGCGGTTGACACTAGCGTCTTGGTGAAGTTACAAACCTACCCCGGTTTAGACCTTTGGACATCGGGCCAATAGGCTACATGGGCCAGAGACAGGACAGTAATTTCCTACCACCAATATTAGTCTCACGCAGTTTCGGGTGACCAGAGGCCTATTTGGCGCTTCGTTCAATATTTGGGAACAGAAGCATTAATGTTTTCGGTTCTCTTGAATAGAACTTTCAGGATTTGTCAAACTTCACAAATCTTTACTCTTGAAAATCCTAAAGCTACGATTATTTTGGAATGGAGGGGGTACATTTGAATATACATTGTACACGAGTATATACTAAAAAATATGCAACTTACCTCAGTCCATGCATGGTTCCAGATATAATCTCCCTGGTTGCAAAAAAAAGTTAGACATGCTATGAATATATATAGCATGTTCAAACGCACAACAAAGATTGATGCCCCCTTTTACATCTCATTTACAAATACCATTATCTCGGGTTCAAATAGATGAATGCCCTTCCTATGAATTCGAATCTTCGAAACCCCCTTTATGTTGAATTCGACATGTATTCTATTTCATAGCTAGCAATTTGGAATGTATCCATGCAATGCAAGTGACAAATGTATAAAGTGCTTCACACTAACAACACGGAGTGCACTAATTAATGTTTATATATGAATTGCAAAAGCATCCATTGCCTGAATTTCAAACCGCTCTCACTCTATGGATCGATAATATGAAATAAACACATGCACATGCTAGAATTCAATAGAGTATGGGTGTCTGATAGACCGATTTTTATCCATAGCAATTTGCAAAATTCATGATCTCATCCAAAAATAATAATGCCATTTATATTTTAATTTAATGCGTAGAACCACCTTTTACACATAGATGCACTATGCCTTGGCCCGTTCTCACAAACGTGCTATATATCTCTCTATCTCACGCATAAGTGCACACACTTTATATGCATCGGCATTTCTCTTTCACACATGCTCACAATCTCTCTCGGGGTGTCGGGGTGTCTCACACACATGCTCTCTCTGTATCTCTCTCTCTCTTTCTAACTACTATGTACCACTCTTTTCACTAATCTCAATTGGAAAACACTATTTCTCTCACATGCATATATACACATGCACGGTCTCTACTAGCCCTATATACGCACATACATGTGCCTACGTGTCTCCCGCACGCACATTATATTTACGCCTCTCTCGCACACATTGCCCCCCCCCCTCCGACACACCTCTCTCTTAGTAGTTGGCAGATATGATTCCATCATATCATTCGGTAGGATATCCCTAACTGTTAGGATGGATGGTAATACGAGGCAAAGTTTTACCCTAGTTCGGACCCTTGCAGTTGAGGAAAAAGCCTACTCCTGCATCAGATATTAGTGATAGGGTTGTGTACAAAGTACACGTGAATACCAGGCATTGTGCGTGTGTGTATACTATCGACGAACTAGCCCCCAAGCTTCTATAACATACTAGGGGTCTAGGGTTACAAATCATATATAGTCGGCTTATCACCAGTGGGGATAGAGTCCTCAACGACTCTGGTAGCTTCGTGTTGTACGCCAAGTCCTCCACATGGGTCTTCGTATAACGCGTCTTGATCCAACCTATGAGGCACAGGATGGAACTGACCCATGAGTCCTCATGTTGACCCACCACAACTAGAAATGATGTGCCCACCACACCACACACGCAATCGGCCACTAAGAAAATAAGCATATACAATAGTACAATTTTATACATGAAAATTAATTGCATGGTGCATCCCAAAAATATTTGTTCTGCATTGTGAATGTTTATATATTCTCCTAAAATATTAGTCACGGAAAAGAGAAACGAAGGGCATATCTCTCCTTGTCTCCACCGGACACCCCCTCTTTCTACACCACTTTCACGTACGCACACAAACTATCTCTCGGCCCTCTAAAACTATGCATGCCCACGACACATTCACGCATGACGGTAACTGTATTTCAAGCTAAAGCACTATACGGTCACTGGACTTCAGAATATGCTCATTATGGTCATCGTATACATTCTCATGGTGATCATACGGTATCTAGCTCACGATGCATCTCCGTATTTTCTTGATGACACAGACGGATTTTGCATTTGATGCGTGCTCCGTATTTTGTTGATGACACTTACGGTCATTGTATTTGAAGCGAAAGCACAATATGTTCACTGGACTTCATAATAAACTCATCATGGTCACCACATACATTTTGTCGTGCTAACCAACATGTGGTTGGATGGTTAGGAGGACAGTGGTTTCTCTAGCCCACCAGGGTTGAAGTCCCGGTGCTCGCATTTTTCCTGGGTTAATTTTAGTATTTTCCGGCGATGTGCGTTCAGTGGGAGGAGACGTTCCACTCGACTACGAGGCACCTATGGTGACTTCATAAAATCTCAAGATCATATGCTGGCTGATAGGGGTAGGGTCTGCGTGTGTGCGCTTAAAGCAGCAAGTGCTTGCGCGTATATATGAGCCCTTGCGTCTGTAACATGTTAAAAAAATACATGTCATGATTATACGGTCACTGGCTCACCCGTACAACTCCGTATTTTGTTGATGACACAATCAATTGACCAGTCAAACGTTCCACGTGGCGCAACTAGTGTTGCACCATCGGGGCGCGTAACCATGGGGCCCACCTGTCAGCCTGTATATGAAAGAAAGAAATGGTAGTTTGAGTCTGTACTGTGTTAATAAAATACATTTTAGGATCATCATACGGTCACTGGCTCACCATACAGCTCCGTAATTTGTTGATGACACGATCAATTAACCAGTCAAACGGTCCACATTCAGCAGCGCACATTACCATAGGGCCCACCCGTCAGCGCGTATATGAAGGGCAGAAATGGTAATAAATTAGTGGTCGGTGGGTATACGATGTCGTGAGACCTCTGGTTCGCAGTCGCCGGCGGTGGGAGCGGTTGATTGGGCGGTGGGGTGGGGATCGTCGGACAAAAAGCTCGGCGTGGGGGGCCTAGAGGGATGGCCGGTGCGGCGGCGAACCGGCGGTGGGGAGTGGTTTCAGGGCGGGCGCGGTGGAGGGCAGCGCGGCCGCGGGCGGTGGGGCTGGCGGTTCGACCGGTGGTGGCTGGCGGTGATAACCCACAAGTATAGGGGATCGCAACAATTTTCGAGGGTAGAGTATTCAACCCAAGTTTATTGATTCGGCATAAGGGGAGCCAAAGAATATTCTCAAGTATTAGCAGTTGAGTTGTCAATTCAACCACATCTGGATAACTTAGTATCTGCAGCAAAGTATTTAGTAGCAAAGTAGTATGGAAGTAATGGTAACAGTAGCAAAAGTAACGATAGCAGTTTTGTTGTAATTGTAACGGTAGCAACGGTAAAGTAAATAAGCAAAGCACAATATGTGAAAAGCTCGTAGGCATTGGATCAATGATGGATAATTATGTCGGATGCGATTCCTCATGTAATAGTTATAACATAGAGTGACACAGAACTAGCTCCAGTTCATCAATGTAATGTAGGAATCTATTCCGAATATAGTCATATGTGCTTATGGAAAAGAACTTGCATGACATGTTTTGTCCTACCCTCCCGTGGCAGCGGGGTCCTAGTGGAAACTAAGGTATATTAAGGCCTCCTTTTAATAGAGTACCGTACCAAAGCATTAACACATAGTGAATACATGAACTCCTCAAACTACGGTCATCACCGAGAAGTATCCCGATTATTGTCACTTCGGGGTTGTCGGATCATAACACATAATAGGTGACTAGAGACTTGTAAGATTGGATCAAGAACTCATATATATTCATGAAAACATAATAGGTTCAGATCTAAAATCATGGCACTCGGGCCCTGGTAACAAGCATTAAGCATAGCAAAGTCATAGCAACATCAATCTCAGAACATAGTGGATACTAGGGATCAAACCCTAATAAAACTAACTTGATTACATGGTAAATCTCATCCAACCCATCACCGTCCAGCAAGCCTACGATGGAATTACTCACGCACGGCGGTGAGCATCATGAAATTGGTGATGGAGGATGGTTGATGATGACAACAGCGACGAATCCCCCTCTCCGGAGCCCCAAACGGACTCCAGATCGGCCCTCCCGAGAGAGATTAGGGCTTGGCGGCGGCTCCGTATCGTAAAACGTGATGAAACTTTCTCTCTGATTTTTTTCTCCGCGAAAGCAAATATATGGAGCTGGAGTTGAGGTCGGTGGACGTCCAGGGGGCCCACGAGGCAGGGGGGCACGCCCTGGGGGAGGGGGGGCGCCCCGCACCCTCGTGGATAGGGTGTTGGCCCCCTGACGCTAATTCTTTCGCCAGTATTTTTTATTAATTCTGAAAAGTTGCTCCGTGGATTTTTGATACGTCTCCAACGTATCTATAATTTATGAAGCATTCATGCTATTTTATTATATGTTTCGAATGATTACGGGCTTTATTATACACTTCTATATTACTTTCGGGACTAACCTATTAACCGGAGGCCCAGCCCATATTGTTGTTTTATTGCCTGTTTCAGTATTTCGAAGAAAAGGAATATCAAACGGAGTCCAAACGGAATGAAACCTTCGGCAGCGTGATTTTTGGAAAGATTATGATCCAGGAGACTTGGAGTGCAAGCCAGGGGAGCATCGAGGAAGCCACGAGACAGGGGCGCGCCCTACCCTCTCGTGGGCCCCTCGAGGCTCCGCCACCGACTTCTTTCGCCTATATAAGCCTACGAACCCTAAAAGCACCGAGACAGAAGATAGATCGGGAGTTCACCGCCACAAGCCTCTGTAGCCACCAAAAATCTCTCGGGAGCCCGTTCTGGCACCTTGCTGGAGGGGGAGTCCATCACCGGTGGCCATCTTCATCATCCCGGCGCTCTCCATTACGAGGAGGGAGTAGTTCACCCTCGGGGCTGAGGGTATGTACCAGCAGCTATGTGTTTGATCTCTCTCTCTCTCTCTCTCTCTCTCTCGTGTTCTCTCTATGGCACGATCTTGATGTATCGCGAGCTTTGCTATTATAGTTGGATCTTATGATGTTTCTCCCCCTCTACTCTCTTGTGATGAATTGAGTTTTCCCTTTGAAGTTATCTTGTCGGATTGAGTCTTTAAGGATTTGAGAACACTTTATGTATGTCTTGTCGTGCTTATCTGTGGTGACAATGGGATATTCACGTGATCCACTTGATGTATGTTTTGGTGATCAACTTGCGGGTTCTGCCCATGAACCTATGCATAGGGGTTGGCACACGTTTTCGTCTTGACTCTCCGGTAGAAACTTTGGGGCACTCTTTGAAGTACTTTGTGTTGGTTGGATAGATGAATATGAGATTGTGTGATGCATATCGTATAATCATGCCCACGGATACTTGAGGTGACATGGAGTATCTAGGTGACATTAGGGTTTTGGTTGATTTTTGTCTTAAGGTTTTATTCTAGTACGAACTCTTGAATAGATTGATGCGAAAGAATAACTTTGAGGTGGTTTCATACCCTACCATAATCTCTTTGTTTGTTCTCCGCTATTAGTAGCTTTGGAGTGACTCTTTGTTGCATGTTGAGGGATTGTTATATGATCTATCTATTTTATTATTGTTCAGAGAACTTGCACTAGTGAAAGTATGAACCCTTTGCCTTGTTTCCTAGCATTGCAATACCGTTTACGCTCACTTTTATCATTAGTTACCTTGCCGTTTTTATAATTTCAGATTACAAATACCTTTATCTACTATCCATATTGCACTTGTATCACCATCTCTTCGCCGAACTAGTGCACCTATATAATTTACCATTGTATTGGGTGTGTTGGGGACACAAGAGACTCTTTGTTATTTGGTTGCAGGGTTGCTTGAGAGAGACCATCTTCATCCTACGCCTCCCATGGATTGATAAACCTTAGGTCATCCACTTGATGGAAATTTGCTACTGTCCTACAAACATGTGCACTTGGAGGCCCAAGAACGTCTACAAGAAGAAGGTTGTTTAGTAGACATCAAGCTCTTTTCTGGCGCCGTTGCCGGGGAGGCTAGGTAAGCGGCACTCACACCCCGTCAACTAAGATCTTTTTCGGCGCCGTTGCCAGGGAGGTGAGTGCTTGAAGGTATATCTTTAATCTTGCAATCGAATCTTTTTGTTTCTTGTTTTATCACTAGTTTAGTTTATAAAAGAAAACTATCAAAAAAAGGAATTGAGTTTGTCTCATACGCTTCGTGTTTTTAATATCTTTCGTGAGTATGATGGAAAGAAAAATTGTGCTCAAGTGCTAGAAGAAGAATGCATTAAAATGCTTGGTACTAAATCTTTGAATGATGAGCATGATTGCAATGTTGTTAGTATGAACTCTTTGAATATCCATAGTACTAATGATGATTGCCCTAGTTATGATGAAAATGTCTCTTATAAGCATGTTGATTTTTGTGGAGTAGATTGGGTTTGCAAGTATACACCAAATAGGGAAAATAGATATTGCAAGAGGCATAAGTATTTAGAAACTAAAAGTTTGCAAGAAAGTCTTGATGTTTGTGCTGAAAAATTCAATATTTTTCGCGCTCCTTGTGAACTTTGCAATGAACGTGGTCATTTAAATCTCCAATGCAAATTGTTTCATGAGCGAATCGTGTCCAAAAATTGTGATAGCTTGATTACCCTTGGGAATCATAAAGAACTTAGTCTTCCTTTGGGGTATGAATAAATGAAACGTATAACTGAGGGTATTCCAAAATTTAATCTTGATAGATTTCTTGATTTTGATCTAGAGACGATTTATATGTTTTCTACGGTGAATTGCATTGAAAATCCTTATATTGCCAATTACCTAAAGAAAAGGAAGCAAATAGAAGATGATGAGAATACTAATGAAATGGAAGAGACTTCCCAATATCCTCCTATTATTTCTTATGATGAATCAGGTAACGAGGAGGATCTTTCTATTCAACCAATCTCGTCAATAAGGAGCTCAAAGAGGAAGGTTGAGCCCACACATAATGTGAAGAAGAAAAATAAAAGACTGAGCAACAAAGGTAGAAAGGTATCCCTCCCAAATGATGTTGCTCCTACTACTCATTGTGATGATGATAATTACTATACTGTTGGTGCTATCCATATTTTTAATGATGAGAGTGATTATGCTTATGATATGAAAAGGCCCAAGCTTGGGGAAGCTATGTTTGATGAGGATGAAATATTTGAGAATATATTTACTGAAATTAATGTTTGTCCCAAGCTTGGGGATGCTATGTTTAATGAAGATGATATTTTTAGCATCCCAAGTTTTGATATGCAAAGTTGTTATGATGATAGCATACCTCTTACCTATGATGATTATATTGATGAAAGTGGGTTTGGAAGAGTGTCAACTTTAGGAAGTAGTGATCCCACTATTTTGGAGGATGTTGAATCTTATTGTGATGAATATGAAAGTGGATTTGGAAGAGTGTCAACTTTATTTAGTGATGATTCCACTATCTTGGAAGAGGTTTCAATCGATTATGATGAGAACGAAGATGCTACTTATGATGATTGTGATGAAACTTATGCTATAAAAAGTAGTGATGATTATATTTATAAAACTTGTCATGATTATGATTACCCTTTTTCTGAACATTACTCTTTTAGTGTGAAAACAATTTTTAGTGTTCAAGTCTTTTATGATACTTCCACTATTCCGAATGAGAAGAATTTTGCTTATGTGGAGAGTAGTAAATTTTCTATGCTTGTAGATCATGAAAAGAATGCTTTAGGTGCTGGTTATATTGTTGAGTTCAATCATGATGCTACTGAAAATTATTATGGGGAGGTACATATGCTTGTAGGAATTGCAATAATGTCAAGTTTCCTCTCTATGTGCTTAAAATCTTGAAGTTATGCTTGTTTTACCTTCCTATGCTAGTTGATTATTGTTCCCATAAGTTGTTTTCTCACAAAATCCCTATGCATAGGAAGAGGGTTAGGCTTAAATGTGCTAGTCATATGCTTCATGATGCTCTTGTTATGTTTCAATTCTTATCTTTTATGTGAGCATCATAGTCATCATCATGCCTAGCTAGAAAGGCATTAATGAAAAGCGCTTGTTGGGAGACAACCCAATATTGACCCTTACTGTTTTTGTGTGTTCACATGATTATGCTACTGTAGTAATCATGTTTTATAGCTTTTGTTTCAATAAAGTGCCAAGTAAGACCTTTAGGATAGCTTACGATGATAGTTGTGTTGATCCTGCTGAGAATAAGAAACTTTTGTACCCAGTAATTTAGTTTTTTTAATTTACAGAAACGTGATTTTGATATGATTCTTTTTGCTATGGATTTGTAAACAAGTTTCTTAGGACTTCCTAATTTGGTAGGCTTTTTGGAGTTCCATAAGTATACGTTTGATACAGATTACTACAGACTGTTCTGTTTTTGACAGATTCTGTTTTCTGTGTATTGTTTGCTTATTTTGATGCATCTATGGCTAGTATTAAGTGGTATGAACCATAGATAAGTTGGAATACAGTAGATATTACACCAATATAAATTTAGAATGGGTTCATTACAGTACCTAAGTGGTGGTTTTATTTTCTTATACTAACGGAGCTTACGAGTTTTCTGTTGAGTTTTGTGTTGTGAAGTTTTCAAGTTTTGGGTAAGGATTCGATGGACTATGGAATAAGGAGTGGCAAGAGCCTAAGCTTGGGTATGCCCAAGTCAACCCAAGGTAATATTCAAGGATTACCAAGAGTCTAAGCTTGGGGATGCCCCGGAAGGCATCCCCTCTTTCGTCTTTCGTTCATCGGTAACTTTACTTGGAGCTATATTTTTATTCACCACATTATATGTGTTTTGCTTGGAGTGTCATTTTATTGTGTTAGTATTTGCTTGAAGTTATTTATAATAATTTTTTGCATCTTTAGTTTCAATAAAAATGTCAAGGATAGCCTTTACCATGCTTATTTTGCTAGTATACATGTTACTGTTTGAAAACAGAAAGTTTACCGCTGTTGCAAAAATTCCCTAGAAAAGTCAAGGCATGATATAATGTTGAAACTTTTTGCATAATGAGAACTGATAAATCTTCTACAGAGTAGTATTTTTCTCATAATTTTTGGAGTTACGGAAGTATTGATACTCTTGCATTCTTTACAGATTGTACTGTTTTGGCAGATTGCTGTTATAGTTGCATTGTTTGCATATGTTTGCTTGTTTAATGGTTCTATTTGAGGATAGGAGTATTAAATATGCAGAGACATTTAGTATGCAATGTTGAATAATTATTTTAGTGATTTTTTAAGTAGAAAATGATAAGTTTTTGCATTGGTTTATACTAACCTATCTCACGAGTTCTTGTTGAGTTTGGTGTGGATGAAGCTTTTGATAAAAAAAAGAAACCATGATATGATAGGAATTATAAGGAGACACAAAATTTCAAGCTTGGGGATGCCCAAGGCACCCCAAGATAATATTTCAAGAAGTCTCAAGCATCTAAGCTTGGGGATGCCCCGTAGGCATCCCACCTTTCTTCTTCAACAACTATCGGTTAGTATCGGTTGAGCCTAAGTTTTTGCTTCTTCACATGAGTTGTGCTATCCTTGAAATGTCATTTTATTTTGTTTTGCTTGTTGTTTGAATAAGATACCAAGATCTGAAATTCTTAAATGAGAGAGAGTCTTCACATAGTTACATAATTATTTAGCTACTCATTGATCTTCCCTTATATCTTTTTGGAGTAGTTTTTCATTTACTCGTGTGCTTCACTTATATCCTTTGAGTAAATTGTTGAATGAGTTGATTGTCATAAATCTTAAATTATATATGTCTCATTTGCTTATCCCATGTGGAGTAATGACTTCACATCTAAGAAGTAGAGGTTGTAAATTTATTGAAGGTTAGCAACGATTCTATTGGTCATTTGAACAATTCATGAAAGAATATTGAAGGAAGAGAGATTTCACATATAAATACACTATCCTAGACATCTTTTATAATTGGGAGCACTCATTAAGTATGACATGCTAAAGAGTTGATGTTGGACAAGGAAGACAACGTAATGGGTTATGTTTTTGCACATCTCAGTTAAATTATATTGTCATGGATCATTCAAACATGTTGAGCTTGCCTTTCCCCCTCATGCTAGCCAAAATTCCTTGAACTAAGTAGAGGTACTACTTGTGCTTCCAAATATCCTTAAACCCAGTTTTTCCATGAGAGTCCACCATACCTACCTACGGATTGAGTAAGATCCTTCAAGTAAGTTGTCATCGGTGCAAGCAATAAAACTTGCTCTCTAATTATGTATGATCTTTTGGTGTGAACAAAATAGCTTTATAAAATTTTGTTATGGAAGCAATAAAAGCGACAGACTGCATAATAAAGGTCCATATACAAGTGGCAATATAAAGTGACGTTCATTCGCATTAAGATTTTGTGCATCCAACCATAAAAGTGCATGACAACCTCTGCTTCCCTCTGCGAAGGGCCTATCTTTTACTTTATGTCTTTTACTTTATGCAAGAGTCAAGGTGATCTTCACCTTTCCCTTTTTCATTTTATCCTTTGGCAAGCACCTCGTGTTGGGAAGATCCTGATATATATATCCAATTGGATGTAAGTTAGCATGAACTATTATTGTTGACATCACCCAAAGGTGAATACGTTGGGAGGCAATACTATAAGCCCCTATCTTTCTCAGTGTTCGATTGAAACTCCATAACCATTAGTATTGCGTGAGTGTTAGCAATTGTAGAAGACTATATGATAGTTGAGTATGTGGAGTTTGCTATTCCTGAAAATAAGATGAATTGCAATTGTTTGATGACTAAGAATGAAGTTTGCTAGTTTTCAAGAAAGTTTATAGTCTATGCTTTAACATGTGAATTGCTTGTTGCTTGTTCATGAGAAGTTTTATGAGATGAACTACTGTTATGACATATTATCATGCTAGAAAAGGTGATTGAAATTATCATTGATCAAACTTGTGCACCTTCTAGCATTCACACTTCATAAATTCTTTCTTTTATCATTTACCTACTCGAGGACTAGTAGGAATTAAGCTTAGATGCTGATACGCTCCAACGTATCTATAATTTATGAAGCATTCATGCTATTTTATTATCTGTTTTGAATGATTACGGGCTTTATTATACACTTTTATATTACTTTTGGGACTAACCTATTAACCGGAGGCCCAGCCCATATTGTTGTTTTATTACCTGTTTCAGTATTTCGAAGAAAAGGAATATCAAACGGAGTCCAAATGGAATGAAACCTTCCGCAGCGTGATTTTTGGAAAGATTATGATCCAGGAGACTTGGAGTGCAAGCCAGGGGAGCATCGAGGAAGCCACAAGACAGGGGGGCGCGCCCACCCCCCTGGGCGCGCCCTACCCTCTCGTGGGCCCCTCGAGGCTCCCCCGACCGACTTCTTTCGCCTATATAAGCCTACGTACCCTAAAAATATCGAGACAGAAGATAGATCGAGAGTTCCGCCGCCGCAAGCCTCTGTAGCCACCAAAAACCTCTCGGAGCCTGCTCAAGACTCACGGAGGGGGAATCCATCACCGGTGGCCATCTTCATCATCCTGGCTCTCTCCATGACGAGGAGGGAGTCACTAGTAGAAAAAGGAGCAAATCTGAGACACATTAGTGCGGTTTGATTTTGAGCCGGCACTAATGTGTCCGTTAGTGCCGGTTCCAACGGCTAGCCGGCCGTTCTCATTAGTACGTGTTCATGGCGAATCTTTAGCACCGGTTCGTGCCACGAACCGGTACTAAAGAGAGTGGTGGCAGGGTGTTGTCAGTCTGGGGCCGCGTCCAGCATCTTTAGTACCGGTTCGTGGCACGAACCGGTACTAAAGGTCGCCGTACATAAACCCTTCGTCCACCCGAGCCGCTCTGTTCTTCCCCTTTCCCATCACTTCCTCTGTTCTTCCCCTCTCTTCCTCGAGCTCTCATTGCAAAATTTGTCAAGATTTGAAGGCCCCCATCCATTCAAATGATCACAAAGGTTAGCAACTTTGTCCTTTCAACTCTCATTGCTAGATTAGCTCTTGCAATGCTTTGTATAGTGATTAATTTGGGAGGAATTATATTTGCTAGTATTTGATTTATATGCAATTTGAGGTCAAAAATAACACTTAGTTTGCATATGTAGGTGTGGTTTACTTAGTGCCTTCTAAATCTCCGTCAGAACCACTGCCGATCGCCTGCACCGTCTCTGTCACCGACACCACCTTGTGGTGAGGATCTTGTTCATGAATGTTTTACATTACCAAATTGATGTTTGTGTGATTTGATATATATTTACTCGTATAATTATCTTACTCGTATGTTGTTTGTTATACATAGTGCCATGGTTTTGATATTCGCCCCCGCGGCCCTCGTCCCTTGTTATGATTCGGATGTGGTATATTCTCTTTAAAACTAGTTGTTGCATTTCGTGTTTATGACAAATTATGCCCATCAAGTTGACATAGATATTTTTATCTAGGAGGTATGTGAACCAGAAATTCCAACCGACCCTATTGTCGAGAGGTTAAATTTAGTTGAAAGAGAAAACGAGTATTTGAAAGAAAAATTGAAAAGAATTGAGGGGAGAAGATGGAATTGAGTTGCATGTTGCCGATGTCGCCGATGATCACAAGATCAAGATGGAGAAAATGAGGTTGAAGATTAGAAAGATTAAAAACATGCCATTGATAGTGTGGCTTGGTATCATTATGCTGTTGGATCAATTGTTACCTTAGTTGCGATCTTGATCGCATTTGTTGTTGCATTTAAATTCTTTAGCTAGAGAGTTATTTGTATGTTGCATTTAATTAAGTGCTATATATGAACTTTATGTATGAACTTGTATTAATTTGGTCTATTCGGTGTTGTGTAATGTAGATGAGCCAACAATGGATGTATGGTGACTGATGCTCTCCCGAGTTCATTAATGGCGTGCATACTTTTCTGCTTGCCGCTGAGGCAAACAAGCGGGCGGATGGTTTTATGCCTTGTCCATGTGCTGGCTGTAAGAATGGTCACAAGCATTTCTACCTCAAGAACCATTCACGCCCACCTATTTGAGTCTGGTTTCATGCCCCACTATAATGTTTGGACCAAGCACGGAGAAATAGGGGTTATGATGGAAGACAATGAAGAAGAAGAGGACGACGACGGCTATCCTGGCCATGGGTTCCCTGAATACGATGATACAACAATGGGGGAAGAAGCTGAGCCGGCAATGCGGGAAGAAGCGGAAGAAGAGGCATCAGATGAGCCCGTTGATGATCTAGGTCGGGCCCTTGCTGATGCAAAGAGAAACTGCGTAAGTGATCTGGAGAGGACGAAGTTGCAGCGCATGTTAGAGGATCACAAGAAATTGTTGTACCCGAATTGCAAAGCTGACAAAGAAAAGTTGGGCACCACACTTGAATTGCTGCAATGGAAGGCAGAGAATGGTGTATCTGACAAGGGATTTGGAAAGTTGCTGGTAATGATAAAGAATATGCTTCCAAAGGACAACGAATTGCCCGAGAGTGCGTATGAAGCAAAGAAGGATGTTTGCCCTCTAGGGTTAGAGGTGCGAAGATACATGCATGCCCTATTCTCGCATCCTCTCTGCGTGAGTACGAGGATTTGAACACTTGCCCGTGTCATGCGTGCATTGCGTTATAAGATCACCGCGATGACCCTCGGTGATGTCGAGGGCGAGTGCCCCAGAAGAAGATTCCTGCCAAGGTGATGTGGTATGCTCCTATAATACCACGGTTGAAACATTTGTTCAAACAAAGAGCATGCGAAGGCGATGCGGTGGCACGCAGAAGACCGTAAGAAAGACGGAAAGTTGAGAGTACCACGACGGTTCGCAGTGGAGAAAAATCGAGAGAAAGTATCGAGGAGTTTGCAGTGACCCAAGGAACGTATGGTTTGGTCTAAGCGCAGATGGCATTAATCCTTTTGGGGAGCAGAGCAGCAACCATAGCACGTGGCCTGTGACTCTATGTTTGTATAACCTTTCTCCTTGGTTGTGCATGAAGCGGAAGTTCATTATGATGCCGTGCTCATCCAAGGCCCTAAGCAACCCGGCAACGACATTGATGTGTACCTAAGGTCATTAGTTGAAGAACTATTACAGCTGTGGAATGGAACAGTGTACGCGCGGGGATGAGCACGACAGGAAGAATTTGACCTAAAGGCGCTGCTGTTCGTGACCAACAATGATTGGCCTGCTCTCAAGAACCTTTCGTGATGCATAAACAAGGGATACCGCTGATGCACGACTGCTTGGATGATACCGACAATATATATTTGGATAGTTGTAGGAAGAATGTGTACTGGACATCGCCGATTTCTTCCGACAAGGCATCTCAGTAAGAAAGAAAGGCAAGCATTTCAAAGGTGAGGCGGATCACCGGACGAAGCCTCGCCACCATACTGGTGCTGATGTACATGATATGGTCAAAGATTTGAAGGTAATCTTTGGTGGTCCCGCGGACAACCTGTTCAAGGACGCCGACGGACACACACCCATGTGGAAGAAGAAATCTATATTTTGGGACCTGCCATATTGGAAATACCTAGAGGTCCGCTCCGCAATCGACGTGATGCACATGACGAAGAATCTTTGCGTGACCCTGCTTGGCTTTTTGGGCGTGTATGGGAAGACAAAAGATACACCAGAGGCACGGGAGGACCAGCAAGACCCGTGCAAGAAGGAAGATGGAGGACGAGAAGAAAAGGAAGCTGGAGGAGGAGCAGAGGAAGCAGGACGCAGAACGCCTTCAAGGCCTAGAAGCAAGGCACGCGGACTGCACTCAAATTCCAGCAGCAGCAGCAGATCGACTCACTTAGCCGTGAAAGGGGTCTCAAAGAGGCAGCAGAAGCGGATGATCATCCAGCATTGATAGCACCGCCCCATCCATGCCGAGAAGCAGCGTTGGTTCTGCCCCAGCGACACACTGCTAGATCCATACCCTGTGGATGACATCATAGAGAACACTAACTGTGAGCTACACTCCAAAATGAAGAACATATCCATGAAGGTGGCAGACGGTGTTGCTTTTCCAGTTACCCCCGAAGCAACCTTCCATTGCATCCCGATTCCAGAGGGCTATGCTCGTGTCATGGTTGATGAAGTGGTGGACCCATATTCAGGGCTACAGCTTGACATTCCTGGAGGTGAAGACAAGCGACACCGGAGAGGCCATACATCGATCATCCTATGGAGAAAGGATTGATCATCTTCAAGTCCACCGACACCGCTGTCTTCCGACCTCCTCGAAGTCCGCCACCGAGTCAGCAGACTCCCGCTCCTCCAAGTCCACAAACGCGTGAGCTGACTCCTCCTTGAAGTCCGCCACCTCCTCCAAGTCCCCGAACGCTGAGCTGACTCCTCCGGTTTCAAGTCCGCACAGCGCCATGCCACTTCTCCGGTTTCAAGTCCGCACCGTGTCGCCACACCTCCCGCTTCAAGTCCGACACGCCGTCGGCCACTTCTCCTGGTCCAACTCAGCCACGCCACCGCCTCCGCCGCCTCTCAGAATCGCAGAAGAGACATGCTGCAGCTATGGTGCGAGCAAGACGAGTCGAGGTAGTTCAGAAGTACAAAGGAGACAAGCGATATAAATATGGTCCAAGCTTCGCCCTCTTCCTCGTGAGGCCTTACGACATGACTAAGGAGGAAAAAGGCAGCCATAGTGCAGGCCCAAGTGGACGCCCATTTTGGACCAAACTGCACCGCCGCCAAAGGAGAAAGTGCCTGAGAAAGTAATTGACCACTTCATTCATATGGCTAGAGAACCAGCTCCCAAGCCTGTTGACTCGGACTATGAGCGCCAAATCAGGAAACTACATTGAGAACGGCTAAAGAAGGAAGCGAGCTCGAGCTCGAGCCAACAAGCAATGGCAAAAATGCAGGAAACCATTCCCCAGCTGGGAGAACAGGCGGCGCAATCGATCCCCCCGCTTGTTGTGCCAACAACACATGAGAGGAGGCCGCGGTTAAAGTTCCCCAGCTAGGCGATGTGGTAATAACGGAGGAGCATATAATGCAGGCTGAAATGCTCAAGATCTCTGCTGGACAACTCCTCGAAATTGAGCCCATGTCTCCGCTTAGAGAGGAGGAAATAAAACGGAAATATGCCCGGGGCCAACCTTTCGTCGAGCCAGACAAGGTCAAGAACCTCCCAACGAGAATGTATGAATTGCATCAATGGTACATGAACATTACCAAGATTTCCAATCGAGAGTACCTCATGGTGAATGTCAAGAAGGAGCATTACTACCATGAGAAAGCTCTGTGTGTTGAGTATTCAGAACTATTTCAGTTATACAATCAAGACGCACTCGACAAATCTCTCGTCAGTTGCTATTGTCTGTAATGATTTCTTTCTGTAATTTATGATCAATCATTACATGTAATTATCCTCACTATATATTCTTTTCTATGGTATTATATGCAGGATGAAGATGTATGAAATGAAAAAATCTGGACGCTATGGCATTGGGTTCATTGACCCAAATACCATTAATGAGTACACATGGAATCTTGCAACTTATCAAGCAAGTGTAGAGGAAAGCATGCTAGAGTTCTTGAAGCGCCTCAATACCAATGAAGATATACTACTTCCTTACAACTTCACGTGAGTTCATACAAATTTGTTTTTGCTTACTAGCTAGCTAGATGTTAATAATTATGTATACGGTTTATTTATAGTTGATTAATTTTATGCACATGCTCGCTTAATTAAGACATGCAAACGTGTGCATGCAGTTTCCATCGGATCTTGTTAGACATTAAAGTTGACAAAGCAACAGCTTGAAGTATCGACTCGCTACTTAAAGAAGATAAAGACTACACCATCGTGAAGGGGATAGTCAACACGTAATTTCAATCATTATTAACTATATCTCGGCCTATTATTAGTTCGTCATTTCCTGATATGAACTATTTAATAACCCGTTTATTAATTTTCTTTGCCGGCAGGCAGGGCTTGGGCAAAGTTCATCAAGGTGACTCCAGGCAAATGGCCAAAAAAGTTGTTTTGGCAACGACCAAAGGTAAGTAATTAAGTAGTACTAGCTAGCTAGACATCTCTTTAATTCTTGTTTCAATACCATTAATTAATTATCATGCTTGATTAATCATTATCTGATTCAATTCCATTCTCGTAAAGGCCCTGAAGAAGGCGCCGGGGAATGATCTGTGTGCATTCTATGTTTGCGAGAACATTCACATGATGGCGTTCGAAAGGAGCAGATCTCAAAGACAGGACTGGGTACGTTGTCAGAACACTATTCACACCATTATCGATATCTTGTGACACAACTAATACACATGCATATTGATCTCCTTCTTAACAGTTCAGAGAGGTGCGGGATAAGCTCCTACCCGAGGAGCGCATACTAGCACTTCAAGAGGAAATAGCCAGATTTTTACTCGACCAGGTCATAGATCCCAAAGGAGAATACTATTACCCGCTACCGCCCCCATGAACCACTTGTCATCGTGCTCCGAAGGCACCAAGGCAACATGTAGGAGAAATTGTATATGTATATACATGTGTATGTGTGAATAGTTATTGGTGTTGTCTGTGAGACATTCGATGATATTATATATATATATATATATATATATATATATATATATATATATATATATATATATATATATATATATATATATATGCGTTCTACGACGAGAAAATCTATTTATATATATGCATAACGGTACAATTTGTAGTATCGTGAAATACCAGCAAACAAAAAGAATTAAATGGAAAATAAAGCCAAATTGAAAACACAAAATTAAAGCAAAAATTAAAAAACACCCAAATATTTAGTACCGTTGGTGTTACCAACCGTACTAATGTCCTACACGCACTCAGTTCGCTCGTACACGTGGTGGTTTTTTAGCGCGGTTCATGACGAACCGGTACTAAAGGGGGGGCCTTTAGTCCTCACTCTTCATGCTGTTGCCATTAACCGGCACTAAAGGTTGTTATGAACCGCACTAAAGGCCGGTTCTGCACTAGTGAGTAGTTCACCCTGGGCTGAGGGTATGTACCAAAGAGCTATGTGTTTGATCTCTCTCTCTCTCTCATGTTCTCTATGGCACGATCTTGATGTATCGCGAGCTTTGCTATTATAGTTGGATCTTATGATGTTTCTCCCCCTCTACTCTCTTGTGATGAATTGAGTTTTCCCTTTGAAGTTATCTTGTTGGATTGAGTCTTTAAGGATTTGAGAACACTTTATGTATGTCTTGCCGTGCTTATCTGTGGTGACAATGGGATATTCACGTGATCCACTTGATGTATGTTTTGGTGATCAACTTGCGGGTTCCGCCCATGAACCTATGCATAGGGGTTGGCACACGTTTTCGTCTTGAATCTCCGGTAGAAACTTTGGGGCACTCTTTGAAGTACTTTGTGTTGGTTGGATAGATGAATCTGAGATTGTGTGATGCATATCATATAATCATGCCCACGGATACTTGAGGTGAAAATGGAGTATCTAGGTGACATTAGGGTTTTGGTTGATTTGTGTCTTAAGGTGTTATCCTAGTACAAACTCTTGAATAGATCGATCCGAAAGAATAACTTTGAGGTGGTTTCGTACCCTACCATAATCTCATCGTTTGTTCTCCGCTATTAGTGGCTTTGGAGTGACTCTTTGTTGCATGTTGAGGGATTGTTATATGATCTATCTATGTTATTATTGTTGAGAGAACTTGCACTAGTGAAAGTATGAACCCTTTGCCTTGTTTCCTAGCATATGCATCAAATTCATCCTTGATGCCTGCATTGACCATAAATTCTTCTGACGGCCATTCACAAGGCCGCATGTCAGCTTCCCTTGGTGGTTCGTCGTCCTGCTCACGCATCACGAGCTTGGGTCCTTGCTTTCTTGAAGAACCACCTTGGTACATTTTCCTTGACATATTTCTTCCTCTGAAAAATTTCTGAAATTTTTAGTAACTCAAAATAAAAGTGAATCAAACTCAACAAAACTGATAGCAACTACTCCCACAAGTGCCTAGAGCCTATATCATGCATTAGAATTACTTAGGACCTCATCAATTTGACATGCAAGCTCAATAATAGGATCACCTAGGCAGCAAAAATTTGCAATGAATAAAGCACTAGAACAAAAACTAGTTGGACCATTGGAGGAGTTACACACCAAGGAACAATCTCCCAAAGCAGTTTTGTGAATGGAGCTTTGAGCAAGGAGATCGAAAATCGCAGCAAAGTGAGCTAGAACTCGTGCTTGAGCTGGATGGTATTTTTTGGGGAGGAAGATGAAGTGTGTGGGTGAAGGAATAAGTGGAGGGGGCCATCGTGGGCCCATAAGGCGGGGGGGCGCCCTATAGGGGTGGGCGCGCCCTGGACTCTCGTGGCCAGGTGCCAGCTCCCCTGTTGTGTTCTTAGTGCCAAATATTATCAAATATTCCAGAAAAAATCATACTAAATTGGCAGGGCATTTGGAGAACTTTTATTTTCGGGATATTTTTTATTGCATGGATAATTCAGAAAACTGACAGAAAATACTATTTTCTGCTTTATTTATTCTAAATAACAGAAAGTAAAAAGAGGGAATAAGGTTGTGCCTTCTAACTTCATCCATCTCATGCTCATCAAAAGGAATCCACTAACAAGGTTGATCAAGTCTTGTTAACAAACTCATTCTGAATAACATGGAACCGGAGAAAATTCGAATAACACTAGGTTACCTCAACGGGGATATGAACATCTCCAATAATAAGAATATCATATTTCTTCTTAACAGTAGGAAGAGGAAATTCAAAACCTCCAATAATGATAGTTGGAATTTTTCCAATGTAATTGATGCTATGAACTTGAGGTTGTTTCTCGGAAAGTGTACCGTATGCTCATTACCATTAACATGAAAAGTGACATTGCCTTCAAGTAAATCAATAACAACCCCTGCAGTATTCAAAAGGGTCTACCAAGGATAATCGACATACTATCGCCCTCGGAATATCAAGAATAACAAAGTATGTTAAGATAATTGTCGGCGCTCGGGAACGGGGTACCCAGACTTGCTCGCCTGCTGGCCTCGGGCGTGGCTCAAGGGGTGGCCCAAAGACGACCCATCTTCATCAACACAAGCTCAAGACCTCGCGAGGGGCCAGATTGCTGGGCGGACGACGTGAAGCTTCCTCGTGCACGGCCTCGTCAGCCGGGCTCTCGAGGAGGTGGAGAGATCAAGGCGGGTACCTCACGAGGTGCCCATGACGCAAGCCATGACGACCGAGGGCGCCAGGCGCGCGCCAGCCGCAAGCAGAAGTCCTCATTTCCCTTTGGTGCAAAGGAGGCAAGCGCAGGCCAAGGCATCGTGCAAAGTCAACCATTTCGTGCAACAAGACCAAGACCAGCAGAACGGCAGGAAGGAGGTCATCGTGGAGCCCAAGCCGGCCACCGCCGAGTCTTTGGCGGCGATGACCGACTTTAGTCAGGATAAGTGTACTAGATGTTCCCCTTCAAATGGCCAATTGTTGGCGCCCTTCCCGCTCAATATTTGGGAAGAGGCCCAGGGCCTCCGCCTATAAATAGGACTAGCCACCCACAGGGTAGGAGGGGTGCATCTGCATCTGGAGATAGAGAGAGAGAGAGGCGACTGAACTCCCCCTAGCAGTTCATCGCTCCAGCCAAGAATAGACCCTCGCGAGGCTGTTCTTCCTTGTACTGTTCATCATCAACTCCAGAGGCAATCCACCACACCACACACTGGAGTAGGGTATTACACCACAATGGTGGCCTGAACCAGTATAAACCCCGTGTCCCTTGTGTTGTTCTTTATGTAGTTTAGATCCTTGCGAGGCGACGAGACACGGGTAGGCAGGGGGTGTGATCTCCGCGTGCACCCCAGAGTTCGAACCTAGAGGGTCTGCCGAACCCGAACCGACATTTGGCGCGCCAGTAGGTGCGCCTGAATCCGCTTTCCTCGCCTCGTTTTAGCCGTCAGATCCATGTCGACGCCGCCGAAAGCACGCTGCAGAGTGCCGGGCCGCTCTCGCTACTCGCGTCGCCCAGACGGCCCCGCCGGGCGGCCGCCGCCGTTCCGTCGCTTTGCCGTTAACGCTGCCACCGCCTGGCGGGAATGAGCAGAGGCGCTGCCCTCATCCTTCGGTGCGGCGAGAAGGCCGCACCGCCACCCCGCCGCTGACTCTAGCCGGTTCTTCGTCCCACGCCCATTGCGCTCCTGCGGACGCGCACGCCGTGTTGCTCCTGGCACGGGAACTCCTGCACTACCGTCCCGTCGACGACCTCTACGATGAGTGGCTCGCCCGCATCACCGAGCTCGCTGGCCATTGGGCTCCTCGCCATCCTCTCGCAGCACCGCGCCCGCTTGCGCTGGCGATGAAGTTCGGGCGCCAGCCGCCCCCCCTCAAGAAGGCGCTTTGGCCCCAAGGCGCGGCCCTTGGCGGAACCCACTCCGTCCGCACAAGCACAGCAAGAGAAGAGCTGCCAAGAGGTCCTCGCCCCCAAGAAGCTGCCCGAGTGCTCCTGCACCGCCCGTCACGACCAAGGCCCTGCTCCAGCGCGCCAAGACCCTGCGCTGCTCCCGACGGCAGCGCACGGGACCTCCAAGATCAAGCCCTCCGTCACGAAGGCCTCCGTGGCCACCGCAGTTGCCGTGTCTTCACCGCCGAAGGCGCAGCGTGGCTCGGCCGGCAAGTTCAAGCCGACCTACCCCCACGCCACGATGGCACGGCCGACCCTGCGGAGTTCCTCCAGCTCTATGAGCTGGGCATCGGCCGCCAACGGGACGAAGGTCATGGCGAACTGGTTTCCCATAGCGCCAAGGACGGTGCCCGCACTGCTTCAACCTGGCTCTCGCACGATTTCCTCCGAACGAGATGCGCACCTGATTCATCGCCAACTTCCAAGGCACCCGCGATCGCCCCCGCCATGAGTGACTTGCGCCAAGATCAAGCAGCAATGGGAGACCCCGCAAAGTTCATCCAACGCTCCAACAACGCCGCCTTTAAGATCCCTGTGGTGTCCGAGGATGCCATCATCTCAGCCTTCTCCGCCGGTGTGCGCGACGTCAAGATGAAGGAAGAGCTCGCGATCCATGAAGACCTGTGCACATCCTTGGAGCTGTTCAACTTGGTGACCAAATGCGCCAGGGCTGAGGAAGGACGCCTTTCCCTTCTCGAGCTGCCGGCTGCTGACCCAGAAGAGAAGAAGCTCAAGGTCAAGGACATGAAGCGCAAGGGGGCTGCCGTGCTTGCGGCAGAGCCGGACACCAAGCGAGGAAGGGATCAGCCTGAGTCATCCAAGGGCGCCGGATCATGCGGTACCATGACCTCCACACCCACAACACCAACGAATGCCAAGAGCTCGTGGCCGTGCGGGATTGGCAGCCGGGCCGACGCCCCGAGAGCAGCGACCGGGGCTATGGCCGAGGAGGAGGAAGAGGCGGAGGACGATGGGAAGACCGTGGCCCTCGCCAAGGGTGGCGTGACCGACCTCGGGAGGACCGCTGGCAGGATCAGCCTCGCGAGGGAGGTTGGAGGGACCCGCCTCGTGAGGGAGGCTGGAAGGATCAGCCTCGGAGGATCACCCACAAGGCAATGCGGGCCTCCCTCCTGTGCCACCGCAGCCAAGGAGAAACGAAGACCATCATCAGGACGAGGGGGCTGGGGGCTTCCAGGGAGCCGCCAAGCAATCGCTTGCATCCCGGGCGGAGCTCAAGCCCCAGCCTCTCGGCATCTTCAAGCAGTTCGCCCTGAAGTGAATGTAGTCCTCCCAGCTCGGGCCACACGCCTCGTGTGGTCAGCGGCGCCATCACATTCAGCTCAGCGGATCAGCCTGGCGCGCAACCACAGCCGGAGTCCTCCCGATTCTTTGTTCCCCAATCATCGCAATGTGCAAGTCACCAGACCTCATCGATGGCGGGCAGGGCTCAATGTCCTGTCCGGCCGAGACATTCAACAATCTCCAAGTGCCATACAATCAGCTTCAGCCAACCAAGTTTTCTCCGAGTCACCGATGGTTCCACAGCCCGATAGGGCAGGTCCGCCTTCCTGTCACATTCGAGACGCGCGACAACTACCGCACCAAGCTTATTGACTTCGACGCTGCGCACATTCGCCGCCAGACAATGCAATCCTCGGTACCCAGCTCGCCAAATTCATGGCCGGACTCATCACGGCTACAATGTCCCGAAGATGCCAGGAAGCGGTGGAGTCATCACGGTGCCTTGTGAAGAGAGAGACGTAGTGTGTTCCCTGGAGCGTGGTTTTCAAGCCGCGTCAATTGAAGATCCAGATCGCAGGAGCGGAGGGCTTCCCGAGGTGGTCCCTAAGAAGAAGACATCCCCTGGTCATAGCCCTCAGGAGGCAGGCCCCTCAGAGTCCACGCCCATTCCAGGGGCGCCTCCTTCTGTCGCATAGGAAGGCGTGCCCAGCGCCCTCCTCGAGCAAGGCTCGGGGGCTCTCTCCTGGAGGGCCACCGACTTTGCTAAGATCACGAGGGAGGTGCTCGGGCACCACCTGGAGGCGTGTTTCAAAGCACGCTTCCGCGAGAAGGAGCAAGGCAAGGAGGGCCAAACCTCGGGAGTTCGCCAAGAAGATCATTCAGGAGTTGCAGGAGTCAAGAGTCATGAGTGGCAGCGCCACTTACCCGCCGAGCTCCCCATCCAGCGAGGATGGTGGGCTGCAGCGTCAGATCGACATACCAGGCTCAACCAAACCGCCTCACAGGAGCGCCTCTGGCCCTCACGCGTGGGACGCTATGAAGGTCCACCCCACAGCTATGTTCGCATGCCTTACGGCTTGCCAAACTCGGCTGCCGAGCGCCAGCGCCTCATGAGGAGTATCTTGGAGGCTCAAGCGGCCAGGCGTTCCGCAGTCCTGGTGGAAATGGAGATGATCCGCGAGGAGCCACCAGTGCCTCCGGAGCCCCCTGAGGCTCCTGGGCCTGGGGGCTTGTGAAGATCCGCTTCCGCAACGCATGGCGTCCGCTACTTTAGCACCCCTTCATCTCCAACATCACCAGGTGACGTCCTTCGAGCTTCATTTTCAGCTGGGAGCGCCCCCCCAGGGCTGCATCATTCCCAGGCCGCGTGGGTCCGTCCCTACGGCATGTATCCCTTTGATTCATGTTTTTTAAGCTTACTTTATTGGGGGCGCCCCTCGGGCTGCATTACCCCCAAGCCACCCGAGCCAGACCTGGTGGCATGTATCCCTATTGCGTTTATTCGGGTCGCGCGTTTGACCCATCATGATCGTTATTTGATGCCTGCCCACGGCACCCTTCTTCCTTCATGTCGGCCGCTTGTACGTTAAAGGAGGGTACCTGAGCATCGCGACTCATGGGCTCCTATTGGCTCTCCAGCCCTCAACCTCTGGCCTTGTCCACGGCATCGCGACCTGGCATACCAGCGACGGTTGAGCCCGCTCGAGGGCCGGGACCCGAGGACATAGAGCGTCGGCATCTAACCAAATTTGCAGGAACACATTACAAGCAAAGGCCCAGAGCCAGGCGCAACCCGCCTTGAGATAGGGCCCGGTGAGTCCCGCGCTGGCTCACGGGTGCCCAGATACACCTCGTCAGCCCTACCGTGCCAGCCACGTGTCGTATGGGCTGTACACGCCGGGGCTCCTCCCGGAGGGGAGCCCTCCCACGCACTGCTGGAAGCACCATGCTCGCTGGCTGGCCGACGACATCGCCGAGGAGCGGCTACGCCTGCACACATACGGAAGAGCTATGCTCCGCTGGTGATAAACAATCGAGGGTGGCCCCGCTGCATCAACCTCGTGGAGCCTAGAGATCGTGTCCGCCTCATCGTAACGCCTTCCCTCGAGTGCCGCGCGAGGCTGGGCACGGGCTACGCTGGTCACGCCCAGACGCGACGCCACTCCAGCCAGCCCCTCGGCCTGGTTCGTCGCACGTCTCTCCCCGAGCGGAGCCAAGGTACGAAGGCCGTTTGAACGTCAAGGGGGACTCCTGAGCATCGCGACTCAGGAGCCTAACTAGTCACGTAGCCCCTCACCCCTTAGTTCCGAAAGGCTAACGGCAGTTGAGGTATGCGCGGGGCCGGGCTCTACCGACGTAGAACGGTAAATTCACCCATACATCTCACCTCCCTACTTGTTGTTCGTGCGTCAAGGGGGACTCCTGAGCATCGCGACTCAAGAGCCTAACTTGTCACGTAGCCCCTCACTCCTTGGTCCCATCCTGGTTTCCGGTCGGGGCTAACGGCGGATGAGGTATACGCGGGGCCGGGCTCTACCGACGTAGAACACAAGCAAGTAGGAAGGAAAAAATGCAAATCTCAAGGAATTCATAAGCAAATATTACAGTCCATAGGGTGCTTTGACAACGCCAAACACAAGTTTAAACGCGTCCACGAGGCATGATGCATGTTGCAGGAACTAAAAGCAGGACGAGAGCCGCGAAGGGGTCACTTTCTGGCAGTGCCATCGCTGGTGACGGAGCTGCGCTGGGTGACTTCGCCTCGTGGAGCCTCAGGATGGGCAGCGCCGCTCGCTTGGTGTCAAGGCCTCGAACTGCCAAGAAAGCCTCCGCTCGACCCTTCACGGCCTCAGCAGCGGCAGCGGCAAGCTCGCCGCTCACGGGCTCCAGCAGGCTGTCAAGGTCAACGTCGGGGTTGCGAAGGTAGACATGGGTGAAGATGCGCGTCAGCGCTGCAGAAGAAATGACACGCGCCTCAGCCTCAACCGTCGGGCCAAGGCCGAGGGTGACATCTTCAAGGGCGCGGACCAGGAAGGGAAGCAGCTTGGCGGGGCCATCCTCGGTGCCGGCCAGCGGGCTTTCCAGGCCGCTGTCATAAAGCGACTTCAGCAAGGTGCGAGCCTTCACCTCCAGCTTCGCAAAGGCCACACGGTCCTCATCCAGGACCCGCGCCTTGTCATCCAGCTCGATCCTCTTCGCCTCCAACGCCTGCTCCAGCGCACCCAAGCGGCCATGGAGTTCATCAAGTTTGGCATCCCGGTCCTTGGCGGCAGCCTCGCGAGCCTTCATGTCTTCCTGCTTCTCCTGGCGGACACGGGCCTCCTTGGCAAGCTAGTCGCGCAGGCCTCGAGTTCACCCTCCAGCGCCTCGCAGCGACCCTGGACATCTGCTACCTCACCCAAGGCGGCATCGCGAGCGGCCTTCGCCTCAAGGATGGCCTGTTTCTCCTCACACAGCTCGCAGCAGCCTGAGCCGCCCGCCGGATCAAGCATCAGAGCGGACCCAGCCAGACGCCAGCTCCAGCGCCCGCCACCAAAGCGAGGGTCACATAAGAAGATCTTTCCGCAGCCGTCCAGCTCAGCAAAGAGCCCGATCCAGGACAGTAGAGGGAGTCGGAGAGATGGCAGTTGGCGGAGTAGGAGGAGAAGACGGCAGCGTAATCACAGCACCATGAATTGGGACCTTCTGCGCCCCAACGACTGCGGCAGAGGCGTCAGGCAAGAACACCTCGGGAGTCGCTTGGGCCATGGGGGCTGAGCTCGCCCCAGCTAGCCCCGCCAGGCCTCGCGAAGATGATCGGGCAGGAGAGGCCCACGTCTTGCCGCCCCCTTCTTCGGCGGATGGAGGTGCCGCCCCGGACGAAACCTCAGGAGCCACCTTCAGCTTTTTCGCCACAGGCACCGGCCTAGCCAAGGAATATGGACGTCAAGCCTCAACAACGAAGCGAGAAGCAAAAACAAGAATCAAGCACTTACTGGTCATCGCTCGTGGGCTCAAGCAACCTCCGGCCGAACTTGAAGCCCGAGAGCAGGCTGCTGGGATCAACCTCAAGAGGCTCGGGAGCAGGAGGCGCATCTGCAGATCGCCTTGGAGCCGGAGCAGACCCGCGGGGAGCCAGCCCGTCCCTGTCCTTCTTCGGGACCAGGGCGAAGCTCGCCTCGCTCGTCGCCATCCTCGTCGTCATCCGGTATGAGGCGAAGAGTGCGGGACCTGCGCCGAGGGAGGGGCGCTCTCGACTCCCCGTCGGTCGCCGCGGAATCGGGCTCCTCTTCCTTCTCCTCTTCTTCCTCCTCTCCACTGGAGTCGCCGGAGGATACGTTCACCATCGCCAGGGCCGCCAGGTCCTCGGGAACCTCCACGGCACAGGCCTGCCTCGCCGAAAGTGCATGGAGTTCACCACCTGCTCCCAATCCTCCTGAAGCAACAGGGGCACAGGAGCACCCTCCAGTCTCGCCACGTCACCCCCAACTAGGGATTGGAGGACCACGGCCAGATCTTCGTCGGCCAGGACTACGGGGCTCGGGTGAAACCTCCACAGCGGGAGCGAGTATTGCCGAAGCGGGGCCACCCGGTGCTCCAGGAACTCCCTCAGGAGCGACGCCCCGGTCAGCTTCGTCGTCGCCATGTCACCCGGCCACAGGTCCGCGTCCATCCTCTCTAGCACTGGCTTCGCGCGGGGATCCACGAGCTCCGCGCGAGACCAAGCGTCGATGGACTCAGGCTACCTCGTGGGCAGAACCAGTCGGGGATGGATGCGCCTAGCATCCACCATGACCCACTTGCTCCTGAAGCCTTCAATCCTCTTCCCGGGCTTTGAGATGGCATTGGAGCTGCCATACGCGACAAAGCTCATGCACGCGGTGATGGGGTCGCGAGAGACCCGGAGGTAGAAGTAATGGCGCAGCAAGGCCACTGAGGGCTGCACCCCGACATGAGCCTCGCAGTAGTAGGCGAAGACCGCCAGGAGAAGAACAGAGTTGGGGTGGAGGTGCAGAGCTAGCAGGTTGTAATGGCGGAGGACAGAAAAGAAGAACTCAAAAAAGGGAGGCACCAGACCGGCGGCAATTGCGCTCATGAAGAGCGGGTAGAAGGTGCTTCCTCGGTCCTCAGGAAGGGCGGAGCTAACCTTGAGCACCGCCGCCCCGTCATTGCCTTGCGCCACCATCATCTAGCGCGTCCGCGCAAGGCTCTTCTCCGACACATTCGGAGGATCCAGAGCGGGCGAGTACCATGCTCCGGCCGGGGTCTGGCGAGGCGCCATGCCTTGCTAGGATGCAGAGTTGGAGTAGATCTGGGGATTTCGGAAGCAAGAAGAATAGGAGCGAGAAAGGGGATCTGGGAAATGACTGGAGAAGGTAAAGAAGGTAAGCCTAGATGGGTACCTCTCTTTTGGAAATTCATGTAGTTGCCAAGGTGTCGTGGGGAAGCAGGGACGCCCATGTCCAATCAACCGGCACACGGCGCCTAAGGTCAAGAGGTTGTTGGCGCCATGGCGCGCAGACTTGCCCTTTCGCTTCTCTACTAAGCCAAGTCCAGTGCGCTTTGGGCCTGGGCTACTGTCGGCGCTCGGGAACGGGGTACCTGACTTGCTCGCTGCGCCCGCGGCGTGGCTCAAGGGGTGGCCCAAGACGGCCCATCTTCATCAACACAAGCTCAAGACCTCGCGATGGGCTGAGATTGCTGGGCGGACGACAGAAGCTTCTCGTGCACGGCCTCGTCAGCTGGCTCGCGAGGAGGCGGAGAGATCAAGGCGGGTACTCACGAGGTGCCCATGACGCAAGCCATGACGACCGAGGGCGCCAGGTGGGCGCCAGCCCAAGAAGGTCCTCATTTCCCTTTGGTGCAAAGGAGGCAAGCGAGGCCAAGGCATCGTGCAAAGGCAACCATTTCGGTGCAACAAGACCAAGACCAGCAGAACAGCAGGAAGGAGGTCATCGTGGAGCCCAAGCCAAGGCCACCGTCGAGTCTTTGGTGCAAGGACCGACTTTAGTCAGGATAAGTGTACTAGATGTTCCCCTTCAAATGGCCAATTGTTGGCGCCCTTCCCACTCAATATTTGGGAAGAGGCCCAGGGCCTCCGCCTATAAATAGGACTAGCCACCCACAAGGTAGGAGGAGGGCATCTGCATCTGGAGATAGAGAAAGAGAGGCGACTGAACTCCCCCTAGCAGTTCATCGCTCCAGCCAAGAACAGACCCTCGCGAGGCTGTTCTTCATCATCAGCCCCAGAGGCAATCCACCACACCACAAACTGGAGTAGGGTATTACACCACAATGGTGGCCTGAACTAGTATAAACCCCGTGTCCCTTGTGTTGTTCTTTGTGTAGTTTAGATCCTTGCGAGGCGACGAGACACGGGTAGGCAGGGGGTGTGATCTCCGCGTGCACCCCGGAGTTCGAACCTAGAGGGTCTGCCGGAACCCGAAATCCGACAATAATGACGATTGCAACCACAACAGGCACATCCTCACAAATACCGACAGGTATAGCAGTTAATTTGTCAGCCATTTGCAAAGATATTTCAGTAGGTGTCAAGTTATTCAATTCAAGTCTACGATATAAAGAGAGAGGCATACACTACAAAAAAATACACTTCCGTGATGATACGTGTTTGTCACAGTAGGTCGCGTTTTTTGTCATGCATGTACATCCATGACGATTTTACGACAGAATCAAGATAGTCATACCTGTGTTGTCGTAGAAGTGTTCCATGGCATTACTAAAATTATCATCACGGAAGTGTCCACTTCCATGACGATAAATCGCGCCTCAATGAAGTGCTTTCGTCAAGGGTGACCGACACGTGGCATCCACCGTAACGGAACGCCATTAAAAGGGTGACCGACACGTGGCATCCACCGTAACGGAACGCCATTAAGCTATCTGGTCGGGTTTTGGATCCGATAACCCGTTAACAGCCCCGACCAATGGGGATTTTCCACGTGTAAAATCACCATTGGCTGGAGGAAACACGTGTTGGCTCATCGTTGGGACAGATGTCATCCACTCATCGGATGTATACGCCTATGATACGCCGGCACGTGGCACGCCCAACAGAGGCCCATTCTCGTGAAAAGGCCGCCCGCTTGACTTGGTCAAAAGGTGGCGGGCGCCCATGGAAAGCCTGTTAACGGCATGTTCGCATATAGCCCATTTACAGCCCGCTAACCCAAGGCCTGTTACGCCCTATCCGAATTAGGCCCAGTAGCATCATCTGGGCCATCCAATATGATTCCAGCCCGTTTTCACTTATGGCCCATGTATGGCCCATGACGTCTTTTGGCCCATATGAGGCCCTTTGTAACTCTTGGCCCTTTAACGGCCCGCAGTGAAACTGGCCCGTAATGAACAGTATATCAATTTACACCCATTAACGGCTCGTGGTGAAACTGGCCCGTAATGAACAGTGTGTCACTTTATACCCATTAACGGCTCGTTATTCCATTGGGCCGTTTCCAGCCCATGTTATCTTTCGGCCTTCTAAGAGCCCATTTATTCTTGGGCTCATTTCCAGCATTCGTTTACTTACGGCCCGTTACTGTCATTTTCTGCTTGTGGGCCAAATTCAGCCCGTGGTTACAGTCGGCCCGTTTGTGGTTCGTTAATACGTTGGGCCCTTTTTCATAGCGTCATAAAATACAGCCTATTAACGATAGGTCGTTATGGTCGGCCAATGAATGGACGATTCCAACTCTAGCCCGTTTACGGCCATAATCCGGCCTGTTATTGGCCCATGTTTGGCCAATCGATCATACGGCCCGTATAAGGCCCATTGATGATACGGCCCGTAGAAGGCCCATAGTTTCTACGACCCGTAGAAGGCCCATTGTTTCTACGGCCCGTAGAAGGCCCACTGTTTCTACGACCGTAGGAGGCCAAGTGTCACTCATCAGAATATTAGCCCATGGTTATTGTGGCCTAGTTTTAAAAAATAGGTTATTGCAGCCACTAGCAAACCGCGGAAAAAGAACTACAATGACTACAAGCAAACAAATAAACAAGACAACAAGGAAATAAATAAGCAAGCAACTTATGCTAGGCTATCACGGCTATCACACATATTACATCCATTGGGCATCAAAGTTCGCCACCGGTGCAAATAAATGCGCCGACAAAAGAATATACAAAACTGAGAGCACTTCAGAAGGCACTAGTCCTGGCCAGGTCGGGCCCCCCAAGCTGCGTAGACCTTAATTGTGTCAACAATAGATGCATCAACACTAGATTTGTGGCATGATGGTGCACACGGCAGTCCTCTGACATCTTCATTGCATCTTTGACTTCAAGTCGGAGCTGAGCTGAAGCAAGCCTTTCCGCTTTAAGTTGAGACCAAGAAGTCGAATCGATTGAGGCAGCGATCGCACAGAGGTTGTCTCACACCTGCTGGTGAGTAGCTTCAACTCACTATCTTCATCAAGACAGACCTTGGGGTCATCTCACTGTCCTCAAGATGGTTTGGCTCACTATCTTCCCTAAAGTTCTGCTCGGCGAAGAGATACGACTGAAAGAGAAACAAGGAGACACGTAACAGGTTTCACAATTATATAAGCAAATAAATGGATTTGTTCTCAGATAAGGAACATGTTTTTACAACTACAATTTGAAACTGGTAGTTGTTGCAAACATCCAATTAGATGTAAACAAAGAAAGCAAACAGCAGTGGAGGAAATGATGCCTATCCAAATCTATACTAGAACAAAGTTTGAAGGCTTGAGAAGGATGAACTTACATTACATGTTAACACGGGCTGGACAAAGCCCTTCTCCATGTTGATGGAAGTATAATTCAATAAATTCCCCAAAGAAAATTCTTTATAAACGTTGCCATTATTCTACATTTTGCAAAGAGTAAATATAGATCTAATAATATTGGAAGAAACAGAGGATAATGAAGCTCAAAAGTGATCGATGATACATAATCAAATAGCAATTAATTAAGTACAGCGTTACAAGGCAAAAGGGAGAGAGGTACTGACAAGAGCAATGCAGAGCCCAATATTGTTTTGAGATCGTATGATCCTTTGAGCAAGGACATTCATCTGAAATTAGTTTTAATACAAGAGAGAAGGTAAGGCACAAGCAAAAATTTAGTTGTTCAAATTTTGAATTGATATCATAGACAGTACCTAACGCTGGGCTCCCAGCAGTTCTAATAGGGGTTTGGCCACTGGAGTAGGGGTAAAGTGTGGTACAGTTGGGCCTGTGTTTTCTGTGGCTACTGAATCTATCTGATTTAACAGTATCACTACCTTTTCCAAATACCTAGTTTGTACTCCTTGAGGATCTGCACTCACCCTCTTCCTTTTGGACATCTATTACAAAAGAACAACATTTGACTGGAAAAACATAGTGTGACGACACATGGAATAGGTACAGAAAATGGATAGGTATGGCATATACTCATATATGATGCTTAAACTAAGCAGATTGTGTAACAAAGTAGAAGTAATGCAAGAGGTCAGATGCAGAATATGTGCGACCAATACAACTTTGCAAAGTTAGAGCAAGCACCTTGATGGGTGAATAAGATAGGCCATCCTCCACCATGCCAAGTTTGTTAGCCAGTGGATTGTTCCGCAATATTCCTCTCGTTCGCCCATTCTCATATTCATTTTGATAATGTTCAATATATGACATGCATGAAAACATAAAAACAAGTGAGATTTTCTTTGTAATGCAGAAGTGATTCTAATATAATATTGCCTCCCTGTAAACCCCTTTGTGCTATCTCTGCAATTCTTTTAAGAGATGCCATGCATGCTGTAATTTGTTGTGTGCATTAATATAATGTGGCCTACTACTCAAATTATGAGAGCTCCAGAAGTGATGACACTTTGCAGATGACAGCTTCAACATATAGTAAAGAAGAACAAGTTGACCTGACCTGACAGATTCAAAATATACTAAGGGAGAATGTCGGTGTTCTGGGAACGGGGGTACCCAGACTTGCCTGCCTGCGGCCTGCGGCGTGGCTCAAGGGGTGGCCCAGCACGGCCCATCTTCATCAAGACGAGCTCAAGACCTCGCGAGGGCCAAGCCTCACGGGCGGACGACAGAAGCTTCCTCGGGCACGGCCTCGTCAGGCTGGCTCGCGAGGAGGCGGAGAGATCAAGTCGGGGTACCTCGCGAGGTGCCCATGACGCAAGCCATGACGACCAAGGGCGCCAGGCGGGCGCCAGCCCGCGCAGTTTCCTCATTTCCTCTTTGGTGCAAAGGGAGCACGCGCAGGCAGGAGTATCAAGCAAAGGCATCCGTTTTGGTGCAACAAGACCAAGACCGTCGCAACGGAAGGAAGGAAGTCATCGTGGAGCCCAAGCCGACGTCACCACCAGAGCCTTTGACAGGCGAGGACCAACTTTAGTCAGGATAAGTGTACTAGATGTTCCCCTTCAAAATGGCCAATTGTTGGCGCCCTTCCCGCTCAATATTTGGGAAGAGGCCCAGGGCCTTTGCCTATAAATAGTACTAGCCACCCACAGGGTAGAGGCATCTTGAATCAGAGAGAGAGAGAGCGACTGAACTCCCCCTAGCAGTTCATCGCACCGGCCAAGAACAGACCCTCGTGAGGCTATTCTTCCTTGTATTGTTCATCATCAGCCCAAGAGGCAATCCACCACACCACACACTGGAGTAGGGTATTACACCACAATGGTGGCCCGAACCAATATAAACCCTGTGTCTCTTGTGTCGTTCCTTTCATAGTTTAGATCCTAGCGAGGCGGCGAGGTGCAGGTAGGTAGAGGGCGAGATCTCCGCGCGCACCCCAGTGTTCGAACCTAGAGGGTCTGCCGAAACCCGAAATCCGACAGAGGACAACTCGACCTGACCTGTCGACCGCAAGAGAAGAGTATCATCTTAAAGAAGAGCAGAAGAGCAAGCAGATTGAAGATATTACAAGTCTTTCAATACAATGTTGGTTGGCCACCCATGATGAACCAGAGCGCATAGAGAAATAATATTCTTTCCGGTCTCTCCATATGGCTCACATGCATTTCAAAACTAAAGTAGGAACATTTAGCTAACCAATTAAACATCTCTCGGTTTTACTAGTATCAGCAATAATATCAGATATGAATTTGTACAATTAAGCTTGTTTAGCTCGATGGGTGGAGCAGTGCTATTACGACACGTACCACGTAGGCTAATTGTGGTCATCATAAAATGGGGAAACCATAAGCATGATGATTATAATGTTGACCGTGGCAGTGGGATGGAAGATCTGAAGCTACAAACCGTGCAAAGGGTAGTTAGCAACCGATGTTTGCTTTGAAATAACAACTAAGATTTGGTATGGACAAGAAAGTACGGTCAACAAGTGACAAAGAAATGCAATTATGCTGTCTCTCTATATGTCGCGACATGCATTCGGAAACTCAAGTGGGACCTTTAGCTAACCAATTAAATGTGTCGGATAACTAATATCAGTATCATATCACAATCATATTTGAACAACTAAGCTTTCGAATTCTGAGTGTTGTGTTGTTTAGCTTGAAGGGTGGAGTAAAGCTAGTACGACAGAAAGCACCTATGCAGATCATGGTAGAGTAGATAAAAGGGGGAAACCCTAAGCATCAAGAGAAAAATCAGGAAAGTGGAACTAGCTGGGCCAGTGGGTGGCGCACATGCTTTTCGAAACGAATATAGGAACATTAGGTGACCAATTAAATGTTCTCTGTTTTAGTGATATGAGCATCATATCAGATTCGTATTTCAACACGTAAGCTTTGGGTTGAGGTCTTGAGGAGCAGTGCTAGCACGACACGAAGCACCTACGATGATGGTAGTGAACATAAAGGGGGGAAACCATAAGCTTTACGAGTATAGTGCCCGTGCCATGGCGGATCTGAAGGTGCAAACTGGACAAAGCTACTTCGCAACCAATGTTTGCTTTCAACTAGCCAGTATGATTTGGTATGGACAAGAAAAGTATAGTAAACAAGTTACGATCTATTTTCCGGGTGAGATCAATAACTTAAGCACATATGGAAGAGTACCACCTCTCTTGCGACGCCGTGTAGGCCTATGCTGATACGTTGAGGGTGCTGCGGGTGCGATGGCTGTCGGCGGCGGGGAATAAGACTTTAGACGACAGACGGCCGGGTCGGGGGATATATCCTGTTGTCGTGGATGAGGCGGTCGTAGGAGCAGCAACGGCAAGGTGGACGACGGCTCCGATGAAGTGAGAGGAGGCGATGAAAGGATCCTGGTCCAGCGCCGTAGATCAGAGACGTCCATCTCTTGCAGTGGACGACGGGGTAGGGGTAGCAGCTCCGGCAAGGTGGAGGATGGGGTGGCGGACGGAGGAGGCTGGCCGTAGTGCGGAGGTTGTTGTGCCGCCGACGGTGTATGAATGGGGAAATGGACGGGAGGGGGATCTCAAACTTTGGGACACGCTTCTCTGAAATGTGGGAAAGTTACGAACTTATCTCCCGTTTAAAATTTCTGACATCGCGTCGGTTGGGGATAGGACGGTAATCTCGCATCTCCCAAATATTTTCCGGTAACTATTTCGAGGAGAGAGTGTTTTGCCGCCCACGGTTGGCGCACACGGTGTATGAACGGGGCTGACAGGTAGGGCGGTTGTGTCACGTCTGAGGGAAGTTACACATCTGCCCCTATTTAAAATATTAGCCTACATCAATTTCGTACGAGGAGAGTTTGTTTTGCCGCCCACCGTGTATGAATGGGGAAATGGAGGAAGAGACCCATGTATTTTGGAGGAGCTTGAATCAAATCTGTTTTGCCGCCCACGTTTGGCGCCCACCGTGTCTGAATGGGCTCAGAGGCCGTCGTGTCACATCTGATTGAAGTTACTAGTCTACCCCTATCGGCAGCAGTGTAAATCCGGTCGATAAGGATGTCAAGTGTCAGGGGTAGACAGTAATTTCCATCTCGCAAACACTGCTTCGGACAGCCCACAAATTATAGTGGGTGTTTAGCCGCTTCGCTCAAAACTTGGGAGAATTAGCATTCACGTTTGCCCTGGGCCCTGGCAAACTAAATTCAAATCCAATTTGTATTCGATTACGAATATCCACAGATAATTCTACGTTTTGTTATTTATTTCTTCAAAACCACAACAAAGATTTATTCCACCTTTATATATGATTATGATTTAGAAATGCCGTGATCTTCGAATTCAGTAGGTTGGATACACTCTGAGTCAAACAGTTATTTCATCCAATACAATATCCTCACACGAAAAACAGTTCACCTTATGTCAATCATACAAGTATTGAGGGTTACCTCGCCTAAAAAAATCGGATCATTACAACACATGGACAACATAGGGGGTCTTGCAACATAATCCATTCAGAGACATGACACAACATGCAAGTACAATAATCTAATGACAATTTCAACTGGTATCTAAAGAAGAACCGGGATTACCTTGGGCTTCAGATAGCAGAAACAGCAGGACCTCCTACGTCTTCAAATGCAACATTCTTACTTCCTCCAATTCTTGGGTTGCTTGCATAATGCGTGCCGCTAATTCCGCAATTTCCAGCCTCAAGATAAAGATTACATCATTCATGGCAGCCACACCATCTCTTTCTGCCTCTAGTAGAGCCTCAAGCACTATAATATCTGTGCTCAGACTGCTCTCCGGCGGTGTTGCCTCTGAACTGCTACCATCTGGTAACATGGATGGCGCACTGCTTCCACAAATAGATTCTGGGGTTGTACATTGTGTCCTAGTGTGAACGGCATCCTGAAAGGTTTCCGCTGAACATAAGTAAGAGATAGTTATTGTATGATCCAGGCAGTAAGCTTACATGGTAAACGACGGATGAATTATTGCCGAGCATGGCAAACTATATTTAAATGGTTCGAAGCAGCATTAGCCAAAAAGAAATTAAAATGGTAAGATGAAACTAGGGATGTAAGTGGCAAATAAACGACATCCGCCAGTCCCATCTAGTTAGTTTTTGCTACCTCCCTAGTTCATTTTCCTCAAAAAACAAAAACTCTTTTGAACTATCATACCACTAGTGGACTTTAATCGGGATTAAACGGGACCCAGTTGACATCCCTAGTTGAAAGGGAGTGTACCACCGCTATATTTAAGTTGCCAAGGCATCTAAGCAGTTGAAATAATTTGAGAAAGCACTTAACAGTGTGGCCTCATATGAACTACGAAGACAGTCTTGTGATGAAGTTGAGAGGAAAAGTTAAGGACTCGAATGAAATAGGCATGCATTTCTTTATGATAGTACAGCGAGCATCACGCTTGACATATTGGCCAACTCTGTATACCGTAACAACAAACAAGCATTGAATCAAGCAATAGAGCAAAGGCACAACCGAACTATTTGTAATTCGGTAGGATTACAGGTTGAGGGCACAAGCCAAGAAAGCAGCCCACTCGCATTACATTTCACATGTACTAAAACACATTGGCTTACCATATGTTGTTTGTGAAGCCTCATTGTTGTTGCAATGTTCTTTGAAGATATCACAAGATCCCGTGGTTGCAAATCTAGTTGTTGTAGTTTATTCTGCACCTCTATTTAGGTAAAATTAATTTTAATCGCATGCACTAGTCCGAATTGATCATCAATGGTTCATCTAAACTAATGAAAGAAGGGTGTGTGAATACACGACAATATATCTGTTTCCCTCTATTTTTATGCTTGTTTGAGGTGCCAGCCCCAAAAGAACAAATATTTTGCTTGATGGGGTTGGCAGCTCCATAATTAATAGAAGCATCAAATTAGTCATGCAACTTCGGAAGACCAAGAACACACAAACAAGTAATGAATAGAGGCTCGGAGCAGTGATGTAATAGCTAGCATCAGAAAATGTAGGGTAAAACGAACAAAAAGCAGCGGAACCACATGCTAGTTTGCTGATGTGTAATTAAGCATAGAGAACATTAAGCAGTCTGATGGAACCAACAGGTGGCATCAGAACAACACCATTATCATAAATATAGCATTCAAGAAGTAAAATAGTAGGCAGTGATATTTAGGAAGTACAGTAATACTCCCTCCGTTCCAAAATAGATGACTCAACTTTGTACTAACTTCAGTACAAAGTTAGTACAAAGTTGGGTCATCTATTTTGGAACAGAGGGAGTACTTAGGACAAAACTAAAGCATATTAACTATATGTGCACCAGTATGTAATTTAGCACATGTAACATGTTCACTGCCAGAAGTATGGCCCTACAGGTGCAAGCAGAATAACGCGTCTCATGAAAAACAGAATGATGCCCTGAAGAAATTCAAAGGTGCGGTGCTTATGCTAGGAAAGTGAACGTAGGCGCCGGCCGTTGGATAATAGTACCTGATTCTTGGTGCTGTATGGGTATCGTTGTCATACTTGATAGCTAAGGATCGTCGATGGTGCTTGTGTTGCAGTTCAGTTTGGGCCGGCTGTCGCCGTCGCTGAAGCGGCTCCGGTGCTACGGTATCGGCGCCTGTCGACATACAAGAAAGCTCATCTGTAGTAAGTGAGGAGTTGCACGATAAAGAGAAAAACCAAAGGAGTACAAATCGAAATAACCTGATGAGGTTGCGGCGTCGGTAAAGCAGGGCCGGTGGAGTTGAATATGGCGTCCGTGGAGAGGATTCGGTGCAGTGGACGAAGGCTTCGGCAGGCGTGTTGTACAGTGCTTTCGGTGAGGCGGATCTGTTGCGGCGACGAGGGCTTGTATGAAGGGCCAGCGAAGGGGCGGAAGAGGGAGTCAATGAAGGGCCTACACTATGGTGGACGAGGGCGCCGGTTAAGCAGATCTGGTGTGGTGAACCATGATGGCGGTCAAGGAGATCTGGGGCGTGGACAAGCCAGTTGCTGAAGCGGCTCCGGTGAAGTGGTGAGTTGGCAGTTGGGGGTTCCAAGGTGCGGAAGGTAGATCCGGCGGGGTGTGAGGTCCACCGCTGAGGTGAAGGACTAGATTCGGTGGCTTGCCGTGGTTGGGGTCGGGGAGGGAAGGAGGGCTCTGGGAAGAATGTTGGGGCAAAGAGGGAAAACAATGGAGTTACCAAAGCAGCCCTTTTCCGTTCATGTGGCAGGGTAAAACAAGAATATCGCAGGCTAAACTTTGGTAGCGTGATATTTCGATGTGAGCGGGAAGTTTGAAAGCATTTGGCGCCTAAAATTATAAGTATTCTGCTCTCGTACGGCCGAATATGATATCATGGCCGACAATTTTGTTGTTTTGCACGCAAAAAATGTGCAAGTTCTAAAAATCAATGTCTCCAACTCAAAACTTAGATTGTCCATTCAATTCAAATATGGATCATTGAGCTAATACAAGCAAATACCATCATACGGTCCAATTCAAATGAAATTCCAAATGTGTTTATCCTAAATATGATGACAAAAGCAAAAATGTGTATGTGTATGAATAAAGTGGATGATTATAAAGTTTGAACATGCCCGTATGCGTATATCTCTAGGTTTGATATATGAATTTGAAATCACGAAATCCCGGCTTAAAAATGTGCCTCCGTTTAAATGAATTACAAAAGCTAATGATGGAGTCGAATTCCAAAATTCCAACCTTAGGTTTGTAATTCTGGTACATCAAGGTATATCGCGCATGTTCAAAAGTATCGTTATCTCATAGTACAAACTGTGAAACAAATTGATCAACCATGAGTGCACAATATCTCAATTACGCTAAAGTCCCTCAAATATAGACACCTCACTCTTTATCTGAAGCCTACACCCCCCCCCCCCCACCACACACACACACACATAGAGAAGTCGTTCTCTCCCCCAAACACCAACACACGAGCACATTAACACCCCTCTCTCTTGTAAAGTCCGGACCCCAATATAGGTCTCTATCACTTTGCCTCTCGGGTATGCACACATCTCTTCCCTCACTCTCTAGGTCTCCCGCTATCTCTCTTACCCAAGCACACGCACTATGTAGAGTGTATATTTCCCGTACACACAAAACGTCGCCCCCAAACGTCTATCACCCTAGTTATGTGGTTCTCGCGCACTCACCTCACACACCACCCCCACTGCAAACAAGCACACTTTGTCTCCTTGTGCACCACTCTCCTATTTCTATCTCTCCCACATGCGGACCCGCCCCAGCTCCTTCCCTGTATACATATATGTCATGAGTCTTTCCATAGCTCCCTAATGTATCATCGTTCTCGATTTCGCACATTGTTCTCTACACCATCTATTCTAGATATCTCATGAAGTCCCTATCACACACACGATGACTCGCTTCCCTTGTGTCTCCATTCATAGGCCAATTTCGGACAACATCAACATTGTCTCCCTATCTATACACCATTTATGGACACAAACTGTAAGGGCATATTTATCCCCAAGATGTTGTGGTGATTGATGACAATGATTTTGCGGACTAATCGTGTGCGTTGAGTTCTTTCAGAGATTCATCCTTTGGCACGAGAGGATTACTTCCCCTCGGTGTTTTATTCAAGGCGGTGTAGCTCCTTCGTTTCTATCTTTGGTGGTCTAGTTTCAGTAGGAGTCACCGTACTATCAAGAGGGATCCGCTTTGGTTAGGCTAGGTGGAATCAACACGTACACATCTCTATCACACCGTTGCTTTTTCCGCTTCATTGGAGCTATCTTTCCTTATCTGTGCCTACCTGTCTGTCCCGGTAGTAGTACCCTGACCCTCAGTGATAGTACTGCTTGAAGCTAAATCAGCGGTAGTACCGCTCCTCGGTGATAGTACCGCTCCCCGAGCGATGCTGCTTGTGAGCTTCGGCCGTAGTACCGCAGATGGTTCGGGCTACTACCGCCTTGATTCTCATTGCTGTTTCTCGTGTCGGCTTTACGGTACTAGTTCTTGGCGATAGGGGCGGTAGTACCGCTGTACTTCATGATAGTACCGCTCGGGGGACAGGGCCCTGTTTCCCTCGTCAGTGCGGCAGTACCGCTGGGAGGGAGCGGTAGTACCGCTCCAAGCGGTAGTACCGCCCTACCCAAGAGGTAGTACCGCTCTGTGCGGGGCTGGTTGGTGGGTAACGGCTGGATTGGTTCCCCTACTATATATAGGTGTCTTCTTCCCCAAACTTGACCCACCTCTTTCCCCCAAAGCTCCATTGTTGCTCCAAGCTCCATTTTCGCCCGATCTCTCTCCCTAGCCAATCAAACTTGTTGATTTGCTCGGGATTGGTCGAGAAGGCCCCGATCTACACTTCCACCAAGAGAAATTTGATTCCCTCTCTTATCCCTAGCGGATCTTGTTACTCTTGGGTGCTTGAGCACCCTAGACGGTTGAGGTCACCCCGAAGCCATACTCCATTGTGGTGAAGCTTCGTGGTATTGTTGGGAGCCTCCAATTGTTGTGGAGATTGCCCCAACCTTGCTTGTAAAGGTTCGCTCGCCGCCTTCAAGGGCACCAATAGTGGAATCACGGCATCTCGCATTGTGTGAGGCGTGAGGAGAATCTGGTGGCCCTAGTGGCTTCTTGGGGAGCATTGTGCCTCCACACCGCTCTAACGAGCGTACTTCCCCTTAAAAGGAAGGAACTTTGGTAACACATTCTCGTCTCCACCGGCTCCACTCTTGGTTATTTCGTGCCTTTATTTTTGCAAGCTTCTTGTATTATATCCTTGCTTGTTTGTGTGTTAGTTGTCATTGCATCATATAGGTTGCTCACATAGTTGCACATCTAGACAACCTATATTATTGCAAAGTTTAAATTGGTAAAGAAAAGCTTAAAAATTGTTAGTTGCCTATTCACCCCCCCCTCTAGTCAACAATATTGATCCTTTCAATTGGTATCAGAGCCTCGTCTCTTTTTAAGGACTACGGGAGATGGGGGTAACTCGATCTCTCGTGAGGAATTCAATGTGGCGTTGGACACATTGAAAACCTCCATGACGACCGAGGTAAAGGACATGTTTAAGGAATTCCTAGAAGGGCTTAAACTTTCCACCGCACCCGTGAAAGTGGGTGATCCCGCCAACACGGGGACGGATGCTAACTCCGATAAGGGGGAAGCTACTAGTGAGAAAGCCCCATCGTCTAGTGGTAAGAATGGCACCGGCATCTTCGCCCATGTGCAACCTCCTCCCGTTTATGGTGGACCGATTCCTACTACTCATTTGAATCATGCCGGTCCACCTCCTAAGATTGATAAAAAGGAGGATTTTGATTCCTGGGTTTATCGTTTTAAGCGTCATTTAAATCATGTGAACACTAACCTTTGGAGAATCATTGAAGAAGGTTTCTATCCGCATGACCCGAGCAACTTCTCTCCTAGAGAAGTCGTGGGCCATCAATTCAATGAGAATGCTCTCTTCATCATCCAAGAAGCAATCCTTCCCGAAGACCTCCCTTATCTCCGTCCCTACTCCCTTGCCAAAGATGCTTGGCACAAGGTGGTTTCCCTTTATCGAGGAAGCGCAAGCATTCAACGTTCCAACTATGAAGTGGTGCAAGATGAAGCCGATGAGTTTGCAATGAAAGAAGATGAAGAACCTCGTGAGCTCTATCGGAGAGTTACCAAGCTCACGGTCTCCCTCCGGGATCATGGAAGTAAGGACACATATGACAACTGGATCAAGCGCAAATTCCTCAAGGCAATGATGCCCTACCACAAAGCCATGTCCTCCGTCATCCGTCAAAGGCCGGACTTCCACACCTTGTCCTCAAGTGATGTGTTGGATGAGTTTGTGGCTATGAGCATATTGGACAAGACCGCCGACAATGCGGTGCTTCGCTCCCAAAGAGCAAAGAAGCCCAACCTCGCTTTGAAGGCCAAGGTTTGTGTCGAAGAGGAAGGAGAGGAGGAAGAAGAAGAGAGCAACCTCGAAGATACGAAGTATGACTATCATGAACACATGGCCCTTGCTTCAAGGCAATTTTGGAGCAAGAAGAACTCAAGGCCCAACTTCAACAAGAGCAACTCAAGTGGTGCAAAGGGCAAGCAACGAGTGAGGACTTGCTTCAATTGTGGCAATGTGAGTCACTTTATTGCGGAGTGCCCATATGAGAAGAGGGAAGACAATGGTGGCAAGCTCATCCGTAAGGACAAGGCCAAGTCTTTCCCCAACAAGAGCAACTTCACCAAGAAGGCTCCTCACAAAGCTTTGGTGGTTCAAGAAGAGTACAATGAGGATGATGATGATGGTGAAGATGGTGAGTCGGTTGCCATGGCCTCCGTTGCCATTCGACGACTCCTCGGGTGTCTCTCTTGACTCACCTAATGAAAACATCACCGCTAAGTGCCTCATGGCTAAAGCCACCAACAAGGTAACCCCAACATCAAAACTACCATCATCAATCATTCTTGTTTGTGGATTGCATTGATGAACATGAGGGGACTAATGTGGAGGAGAATGAGTTTGAGACCTTTATGGGTAAACTCAAGGGAAAATCCAAGAAGCGCCGTTGCTCTCTTGGAACAACTTGGTGAAGCCAATGACATGATCGAGGCTCATGAAGAAACCATCTCTGAGATGGAAGGGCAGAGTCGTGACTATGCCGATGAGATTTCGGATCTTTCCAATGCTCTTGAGGAAGAGCGTGGCCTTCGTTTGGCTCTTGAGGAGTCATACAATGATGATCATGCTAAATTAAAGAAAGATCTTGATCATGCTCTTGTTGTGTCTCGTGTGCTAAGCTCCGAGAAGGCAAAACTTGGAGTTGATCTTGCTAGACTCAACGAGGAGTTTGACATTCTCGACAAGGCTCACAAAGTCTTGAAGGGTGCTCATGCTAGTCTCAAAGAGTCTCATGATCAACTCCAAGTGAAGCTAACCAAGGAGAAAGCCACCTTTCCTCATATGGTATTGATTGATAATGCAAATGCTACTAACCCTTGTTGCGAGCATGTGCATCTTGTTGAGGAGAATGCTAAGTTGAAGGAGCAACTTGAAAAAGGCCTTGTCACATGCATACAAGGTGAGAAGAACCTTAACGACCTTTTGAGTAATCAAAAGGAAGTTGTAACCAAGGAGGGAATGGGTTCGCTTTTAAGCCCAAGAACAAGAAGAAGAATGACAAGACCAAGCAACCTCCTGCTCTCAAGCAAACTTTTGTGAGGGAGGGAGAGGGTGCTTCCAAGAAGAAGAAGAACCATGCAAAGGGTGGCAATGCCAAGAAGGGCAACGCCACCTGAGGGAGTCCCGGACTAGGGGGTGTCCGGATATCCGGACTATCGTCACGGCCGGACTCCAAGACTATGAAGATACAAGATTGAAGACTTCGTCCCGTGTCCGGATGGGACTTTCCTTGGCGTGGAAGGAAAGCTTGGCGATACGGATATGTAGATCTCCTACCATTGTAACCAACTCTGTGTAACCCTAACCTATCCGGTGTCTATATAAACCGGAGGGTTTTAGTCCGTAGGACGAACAACAATCATACCATAGGCTAGCTTCTAGGGTTTACCCTCCTTGATCTCGTGGTAGATCTACTCTTGTACTACCCATATCATCAATATTAATCAAGAAGGAGTAGGGTATTACCTCCATCGAGAGGGCCCGAACCTGGGTAAAAACATCGTGTCCCTTGTCTCCTGTTACCATCCGCCTAGGCGCACGATTCGGGACCCCATACCGAGATCCGCGGTTTGACACCGACATTGGTGCTTTCATTGAGAGTTCCTCGTGTCGTCACCGATAGGCCCGATGGCTCCTTCGATCATCAACAACGAGCGGTCCGGGTGAGACTTTTCTCCCGGATAGATCTTACGTATTCAGCGGCTTTGCATGCGGGCCAATTAAGCAGCCATCTAGAGCAGATCGAAAGCTATGCCCTTGGCCATCAGGTCAGATTTGGAAGTTTGAACTATCGGCCGATATCCGCGGAGACTTGATCTTGACGGATTCGAGCATGACTAAGCGTGCCGCCTTGTCTCGATGGGCATGATCTAGCTCTGCAGCGAGCGATTGCCTTGGAGGCCGCACCAACATCCGCTCCGACCCTTAATCCGGGCGGATTCCCGATCGAGGACGAGTGGTTGGACACCGCCTCGGGGGCTACAATCTCTACGGCGATCGAGCCGAACTCCATCCGTGTCCTTTGCGAATACCTCGACTCCAGGTTGCCGGACTCCTCTCCGGACTCCGAACCCTCCGCGCCCCCGCCAATGGAATCCGATTGGGCGCCGGTTATGGAGTTCACTGCCGCGGACATCTTTCAGCACTCGCCCTTTGGCCACATCCTAAATTCACTAAAGTCTCTCTCTTTATCCGGAGAGCCATGGCCGGACTACGGTCAGGAAGGTTGGGATGCGGACGACGAAGAAATTCAACGCCCACCCACCACCCACTTCGTAGCCACTGTCGAAAGCTTACACGACGTGCTCGATTTCGACTCCGAACACATCGAAGGTATGGACGACGATGTAGGAGACAACCATGAACCAGCACCTATAGGATGCTGGACAACCACCTCATCCCATGATGTATACATGGTGGATGCACCTAAAGGAAATGAAGACGAGGAACAACGGGACGCTACGAAGGATAAATCCCTCGAAAAGCAGTCAAAACAGCAACGTAAACGCCGAACAAAGTCCCGCCTCAATAGAGAACCAGCCATAGAGCAGGACGAACCGTTGGACGATGAACACGCTATCGAGCAATCGTCCGAACAAGACAACTTGGATAAACAACCCGTCCCCGGTGAAGACAACGGTCCGGACGATCTCACGCCGGACAAATTGTTGGAGCAAAATAACCTCCAGAAAAGGCTCGTCGCCACTTTGCATAGCCTGAAAAAGCAGAAGCGGAAGCTCAAAACAGCAGAAGATGCACTTAGGATCAGATGGAGCAAAGTATCCAACACCGCAGACAAATACGGCGACAGTCACCGAACAAAGAGCTATCCAAAGAGAAAACTACTGCCTGAATTTGACGAAGAGGCCATAGAGCCCCCAAAATCAAAAAATAAGAAGGCCACCCGGTCGGATGGACGACCCCACGGCAAAAAGAAAGCGGCAAATAGCGCCACACACAAGCCGGCACGTGATCCACATAAGGATTCACATCAAAAGGATGGCCCAGTTAGGTCCATCTATGGGCCGAGAAAGCAAGCTCTTCAAAGCAATGCAACACGCCAAATATCCGAACATCACGGCACACCCAACTACAGGGGCCCCGCACACCCCCTATGTTTCACCGATGAGGTGCTGGATCATGAATTTCCAGCGGGATTCAAGCCCGTAAACATAGAGGCATACGACGGAACAACAGACCCTGGAGTCTAGATTGAGGATTACATCCTCCACATACACATGGCTAGAGGAGACGATCTCCATGCCATAAAATACTTACCCCTCAAACTCAAAGGGCCAGCTCGGCATTGGCTTAAAAGCCTCCCCGAAAATACCATTGGAAGCTGGGAAGAGCTCGCGGATCGTTTGAGCAAATTTTCAGGGGACCTATGTCCGCCCTCCGGATCTGAGCGATGTAAGTCACATAACTCAACAGCCGGAGAGTCAGCCGGAAATTCGGAACAGGTTCCTTACCAAAAAGAACCAAATAGTCGATTGTCCGGACGCCAAGCCTTAGCAGCCTTCAAATACAACGTCCAGAGGCGAATGGCTCGCCAGACACCTCGGCCAAGAAAAGCCAAGAACAATGGCCGCATTAACAAGCCTCATTACCCGCTTTTGCGGGAGAGGATAGCTGGCTAGCAAGATGCAGCACCGATGACCCAAGTACATCCGAAATCAGGGATGGAAATGGAAACCACGGCGCAACAAGGACCAGCGCCGGATTAAGAAGAACGGTCCAAAGAGCGCGGCGATCGGCGCGGATTCAAAAGCTCACGGCGAAACAATAAAAACTGCCCTTAAGGACAATAGCGATGAGCTATCAATTTAAACAAAATCTTGGACAAGATATGTCAAATCCACAGTACTCCGGAGGCACGCAAACCATACCCACAGAGATTGTTGGGTCTTCAAACAGTCCGGCAGACTCAACGCCCGAACACAAGGGCTCGACACACCAAGTGAAGATGACGACGAGCACCACAAGCGAGCCGGAAAACAAAAGAATTTCCCACAAGAGTTTAAAACAGTAAACTCACTTCACGTGATCAAAGGGAAAAACAGAGCGCGCCCACTAAAATGCGCTCCGCACACGGTTGTCAAAACCAATCACCTTTGACCATCGGGACTATTCGAGCGTATCATGACGAGCAGGATGGACTGCCTTGATATTGGATCCTATAATTGACAGATTCCAATTTACACAAGTCCTCATGGATGGCGGCAGTGACATAAACCTGATATATCAGGACACTATCCGAAGAATGGGGATAAACCCAACCAAAATTCGCCGTAGCAACACCTCCTTTAAAGGAGTAATGCCAGGCCCATATGCCCATTGCACGGGCTCCATACTACTAGAAGTTGTGTTCGGTTCATCCGACAACTTCCGTCGCGAAAGGTTAATCTTCCATGTCGCCCTGTTCAAAAGTAGCCATCAAGCACTATTGGGACGCGAAGCTTTCGCCTGCTTTAATGCAATACCGCATTATGCATCTCTAACACTTAAAATGCCCGGTCCACGCGACATCGTCTTATTAAAAGGAAGTATTAAGTGTTACTTGAGCACGGAGGAACGCGAGACTGCCTTGACAGCCCCACACCTATCCGCCTCCGCTAGTCAAAGAACCTGAATTGGTCATTCAAACCCCGGACACGACTAGACGAGTCCGGCGCCTACTAGCGGCATACCCCCACAAGGGGCTGCATGCATGTATCACAAGAGACAATAAAGCTCAATTTTATTCATTTCTTCGAATCGTACTCTGTTTATTTAATATAAAGTACATCTTTCGCACGATCTTTTTTCTTTTAAACTAAGTTCCTCTCTCTTACAGATGAACAACGTGCTACACCCGTCGAGGATATCGGCTGCAACAGAGACACAGCGCAGGGCGTGCGGTAGGGACCCGTTGCAAGGATTCTTTTGATTAAGACCCTGCGTAAATCTTTTTTTACTGTCTCTTGTTGATATAAATCCCCCGGTTTCTTACTATAACCGAGGAGGAGGCTGGCGTTTTGGCATTGGCCGCACCAGTACTTTTGCGTGTACCTGGACACCAGAGGCTTAGGGCATTATTCTGCCCGTTTTAATAAAGACCGAATACCTTAGGGAGTATTCGGCGTCTCAAGTTAGGCCTTATATGCATCAGCTCCGAATCATGTCTTTGGTCAAATGTTGGGTTTGCCTGGCTCCTGTGTTTTGCTGCCTTACATTCCGTTTTATCGGCTAACGCGGCACCAGGAGAACTACTGCGATTGTGCCCCAGTTCGGCCGGGCGAGCACCTCAGTAGAGAAAGCCGAAAACTGACTATCATGATATAGCGAGAGACTGGTCAACCACTCGATGACTCATCGGAATGTTTAGAATTCCTCTGCATTAACGAAGGACCGGTTTTCGGTTAGGCACATACGCACCCCAAATTCGGGAGAGTGCGGTGCCCCCAGGGGCTATATAGTAGCCCCACCCTCGAACTCCTATGGCTAAGTGAAAGTGATAAAACATTATAGTCCGGTTGCCTAGTTTGCTACGCTACCACCTCCTTAACAGGACCAAGACGTTGGATTAAGTGTGCAAGGCGCCTTCTTTGCAAACACCCCGCACTATGTGCGTGGGGATGAAACCAAGGACTGCCATCTTCGAGTTATATATACATATACATATCTGACGCCTGAGGGAGTAGTCTACTACTTGAAAGCACAAGTATAAAAAGCTCTTATATTATATTGAAACATTGTTTTCACAAATCATACATGTCATTTAAACATAATATCCTTGAGCACTCGTCTCTATTAAATGGCGCCCGTAGGACTTCCTCAAAGTAGTGCTCGGCGGTACTCGGCTTTGTCCGAATCTTGAGATGCAACGTCGGTGGCCTTCATATCTGCCCAGTATGTATTGACACGGGCGAGCCATCGCGCTCCCTCAATACCGCCGACCGCCTCATTGCGTCGTCTGTGCAGTACCGCACCAAGAAACTGCTGCACTAAACCAAAATAACTCTTCGGCTGGGGTCCGCCCGGCCACAAATGAGTCATGACATGCTGCATGGCAAGTCCGGATAGTCGATTCAGCTCGGCCCATTCGGCCAACCGATCGGTTAATGGAAGAAGACGCTCCGGACTATGGAATTGCGACCAATATAGCTCTTCCCTTCAGTGCCCCTTCTGGCCTCGGAAGTGCTCAATCAGCGTCCATGGCCTTCGCCGCTAAGTCGGATAAGCATCCTCCAAACTCCACACCTTGTCCAATTGAGCATACTTTGGATCCGTATACTTCCTCCGCAGCAGAAACGGTTTTCCAGCCGCAATTGCCCCGGCCTGACTCAGCTCCTCCTTGGCAGCTCTCAAAGCCGAATGGGCATTCTTGGATTCGGCGGCGGCCTTTTCAGCCCTCTTGCTCCGCTTTGAGCGTTCTTTTCAAGAACCTCGCAGCGATCGGCAGCATTCTTCAAATTTCTGGCCATATCGGCCATTTCCTCTTTGCTTCGGCAGTGAGCAGCCCGTTTGGCTTATAGCTCTTTGGCCGCCCTTAAAGCGGCCGCATTACTATTCTGGCTTGCTCTTTCGCTCGGCGAGTTCCGCCAAGCTCCTCCACAAGCGGCACCATCTGCATTAAGCATACAAATAGTAAGACATGGGCGTCAAGCTCCCTTACCGGTATCCGCGCGAAGTCGCATACCTTGCGACTCGTCAAACCGTTATTGACCAGCGCGATGTCCGCATCCGCCTCATCAAGTTGTCGCTTTAGTTCGGCATATTCATCGATCCGGCTGGCCACGGACGCCCGCCACCTGTTTAGGAGCGGCGATATGTTATAATGAGATTTTGATCCTCGACGCGCTGTCAATTTTGACAACATACCGAGTCTCGAGGGCTACTATCTATCAGGCGCATTCTATATGCATAACTGTCATAAGGTACATCATTTTGCGTACCTCAAACCCCGTCGATAAGCTTCGGCGGCTTCATACAATCTGCTCTCCGCGGATGCAATCCTTTCAATCACCGTACCCATTAGAAACACGGTGATCTTCTCGATAACCGCTCACCGAGCAGATCCTTCACTCCTCCGACCGCACACCACTTGGCGCGGACCTTCCGGCCTCGCCGGACTTGGGGAACCCTCGCGACGACACCTCAGAGAATCGTCCGCCTCGCATGAGGGTGCGGCGGTGGAGCGTTCGCTCTCCATCATCTCCGGAAGAAGATCCCCCGAAGACGAGCTCTGCTGAGAAGGGCTGAGATCCGAACTACAAGGTACAATTTCGGTTATCTTCATAAATAAATACAGGGATGCTCCTTATTCACAAGACCCCTTCTTTTCACTTACGGCTCGCTGGAGGGCTGATCCCCTTGGGGAAATAGTGCGGCTGGGTTACTTCCCAGCGCCGGACTCTCTGACGAAGATTCCTTTCCCTTCTTTGAGGCCTTGACCTCCGGATCTTCCGAAGCGGTCCTCTTCTCTCCTCGGAAGATGGGACTTTTAATCCCTCCTTCCTTGATAGCCTCCTTCGTAGAGGCAGTTGCTTCCACGCTCCCCCCTTCGCCTTCTTCAAAGGGTGCGGCCTTCAACATCTTGGCCAGCATGGGATCCGGCGTGGTCTCTGGGAGGGGAGCCGGACACCTTATTAACTTTGCCTTGGCTATCCACTCATGTTCAAGAAACGGCTCCTTTAAAGGGCATATATATATATATATATATATATATATAATAAATGAATGAACAGCCTGTCCGGTTACAGGACTCCTGACCTGAGTATCTGGTCGATTGCAGCTTAGCCCTGCGTCCTCGGTCAGTCGGACACTTCTCTTGTGATCCGAAGAACAGTTTATACATCTCCACAGGCGTCATGCCCATAAAATTTTGGAGCTCGCGGTCCCTCGGATTAAATTCCCACAGGCGGAGGGCGGCGTTTGCAGGAAGAAGGCGCCGAATCAACATAACTGCGCCATCGCAACCAGATTGATCTCTCTTTCTTGGAGGTCTCGAATCGGCCCTGCAGCAAGGAACGTCCTTGGGCGGCCCCTAGTCGAGCCCCTTGTTGGCCCATGGCGCCACCGCCGTTGTGGTGGACTGGCGGAAGGCGGGGCGCCGCCCATTTGGTGCCCCGGGGAGCGATGATATAAAAACCACTCCCGTTTCCACGAACCAAGCTCCTCTTGAAAAGAGCCCTCGGGCCATGGAGCATCAGCACATTTGCTTATGACCGCCCCTCCGCACTCGCTTGTTGCCCCCGATCATCTTTGGCTCCACCTTGAAGGTCTTGAGCCACAATCCAAAGTGGGGGTAATATGGAGGAAGGCCTCACATCTGACAATGAATGGCGAGATATGGAGGATGGACTCAGTTCAAGTCGTGGAAATCCAGCCCATATTAAAACATGAGCCCCGCACAAAGGGATCCGTCGGAAGCCTAAACCCGAAGGAAGTGAGACCACGAACACCACGTTCTCGCCGGGCTCGGGAGTGGGAATGACCTGCCACAGAGCAGGCAGCCTATCACGAGATCTCGCGGTTAGATACTGGCGTCTCGCAGCTTTAGCACATCTTCTTCCGTTCGGAGGAAGACATCCATCGATCGTGCTGGTCGGGCGGACATCTTGAAGGTCCAAGCGCTGAATCTGAAGCTTTGGGTGTTAGAACTTCGGGCGCGAGGCGAACTTCGATGGAGGGTGTAAAAAGAAGAGGGCCTTGGTCTCATTATAAAGAGGTTGAATACCAAGAGCCCACCCGTGGTCGACTAGGACTGCGCCTTTGATAGAGGCGTGCCGATGGAGTGCAGTTGGGTTACCCACGTCCGTATTAATGAGAATCCCAGAATAAGGGGCACGATCTATGCTTTGATAAGGCGTGCCAAGAAACCACCTCGCTAAACGCGCTAAGGTGGAGCGGTAAAAAGATTCATATAAAGGCCTGGCGAGTGTGATGTCACGCCCGCGAATACGTCAGCAGATCTGTGCAAAATTATTCTCTCTCGGTGTTATGTGGAACTTGTTTTGCGAGCGGACACTATCCTGGTGTTCAAAACCTTCTATGAAGTATTCGGAGGAGGAACCCGCCTTGCAATGCGAAGACAATATGCGCGCCGGACTCGTCGTCATCGAAGCCTGGTTCGGGGGCTCTTGAGGAGTCCGTACTAGGGTGTCCGGATAGCGGACTATCGTCACGGCGGACTCCAAGACTATGAAGATACAAGATTGAAGACTTCGTCCGTGTCCGGATGGGACTTTCCTTGGCGTGGAAGGCAAGCTTGGCGATCGGATATGTAGATCTCCTACCATTGTAACCGACTCTGTAATCCTAACCTATCCGGTGTCTATATAAACCGGAGGGTTTTAGTCCGTAGGACGAACAACAATCATAGCATAGGCTAGCTTCTAGGGTTTAGCGTCCTTGATCTCGTGGTAGATCTACTCTTGTACTACCGATATCATCAATATTAATCAAGCAGGAGTAGGGTATTACCTCCATCGAGAGGGCCCGAACCTGGGTAAAAACATCGTGTCCCTTGTCTCCTGTTACCATCCGCCTAGACGCACAGTTCGGGACCCCCTACCCGAGATCCGCCGGTTTTGACACCGACACCACCCCTCCGAACATAGCCGGCGACTTTAATCCTTCTTATGTGTTATGCCGCGCTAGTGATGGGCATGTTTATGCCAAATTTTTTGGTTCTCCTCATGAATACATTGAATGGTCTATTTGGGTTCCTAAGACCCTTGTTACTAACATCAAAGGACCCATTACAAAATGGGTACCTAAAACCAAGCATTGATCGTGTGTAGGAGTTTGCTTCCGGTGGGGGATCATGGCTGCTCGATAGTGGAGCTACAAATCATATGACCGGAAGCAAGGACTTGGTGGTGGACGTGCAAAAGATTCCATCGATGCCCACCAATGTTGAGTGGGGTGATGCCTCACATTCTAAGGTATTGGGTCTTGGCAAGGTTGTCATTTCTCATGATCTAACGATCGAGAAAGTCATGCTTGTTGGGTCCCTTGCATACAATTTGCTTTCCGTTCGTCAACTTGCACTCATGGGTTTTTCTACCTTCTTTGACATTGATACCGTGGCCCTCTTGTGGAGCAAGACTCTTAAAGTAGCCTTTGTTGGGCATGTCGAGAACGGTCTCTATGTGATTAACTTTTCGGAGCGACCCACTAAGACCGCGACATGCCTAATGGCTAAAGTTGACGTGGGATGGCTTTGGCATCGCCGTTTGGCCCATGTCAATATGAGATCTTTGCAAAGTCTTCTCAAGGGGGACCATGTCCATGGACTAACAAATGTTAGTTTTGCCAAAGATCGTGCTTGCAGTGCTTGTATTGAAGGAAAGCTTCATGAGAAGGCTCACCCTCCCACGACCATCATCTACTCGAAGAGACCCTTGGAGCTCCTTCACATGGATCTCTTTGGGCCTCCATCATTTGATAGTCTTGGAGGTAGAAAGTATTGCTTGGTGATTGTGGATGACTATTCAAGATACACTTGGGTATACTTCTTCAAGATGAAGAGTGAGACTCAACAAACCGTCATCGACTTTGCAAATGAAGCTCAACGTCCACATAATGCAAGGATCTTGACAATAAGAAGTGACAACGGCACCGAGTTCAAGAACTACACCTTGGATAAGTTTCTTAGTGATGAGGGGATCAAGCATCAATATTCTGCACCATATACCCCTCAACAAAATGGTGTTGCGGAGAGGAAGAACCGGACGTTGATGGATGCGGCAAGGACCATGATGGCGGAGTTCAAGTCTCCATACAACTTTTGGGCCGAAGCCATCAACACCGCATGTCATGCATCCAATCGGCTCTATCTCCACAAAGGCTTGAACAAGACTCCTTATGAGATACTCACCGGCAACAAGCCCAACCTCAAGTACTTCCGGGTGTTCGGGTGTAAGTGTTTCATTCTCAAGAAATGTGTTCGTTTGTCTAAATTTGAAGCTAGAGCTCATGAGGGCATATTTGTTGGTTATGCTACAAACTCTCATGCTTACCGTGTCCTCAATAAATCCACGGGACTTATTGAGGAGACGTGTAACGTGGAGTTTGATGACAATAACGGCTCCCAAGTGGAGCAAAGTGGCACTTGTGATGTAGGTGATGAAATTCCTCCTCAAGCCATAAGAAGAATGGGTGTTGGTTTTATCCTTCCCGTCAAGGAACCCCTTGTGGCCGAAGGAGAAGGACAATGCTCCACTCAAGTGGAGCCATCACCAACTCAAGGCCCACACGCTTCCGAAGAACAAAGTGAAGGCCCTCAACCTCATGAACAAGACCAAGGGCAAGATCATGCTCAAGAAGATGGTGACACGCCAAGTGATGCCCAAGGTCAAGTTCTCTCTCTCGAGCATGCTCAAGATCAAGAACATGTTCAAGACGGCACTCAAGATGATCAAGTGACCCCTCCTCATCTCACCTCCGAGGAGGAATTAGAGCGTCGTGCCGCCAAGATTGCGTCCAAACTCACCACCAAAGGCCTGAAGGAAATATGCCCTAGAGGCAATAATAAAGTTATTATTTATTTCCTTATTTCATGATAAATGTTTATTATTCATGCTAGAATTGTATTAACCGGAAACATAATACATGTGTGAATACATAGACAAAACATATAGTCACTAGTATGCCTCTACTTGACTAGCTCGTTAATCAAAGATGGTTATGTTTCCTAACCATAGACATGAGTTGTCATTTGATTAACGGGATCACATCATTAGGAGAATGATCTGATTGACATGACCCATTCCGTTAGCTTAACACTTGATCGTTTAGTATGTTGTTAATGCTTTCTTCATGACCCATACATGTTCCTGCAACTATGAGATTATGCAACTCCCGTTTACCGGAGGAACACTTTGGGTGCTACCAAACGTCACAACGTAACTGGGTGATTATAAAGGAGTACTACAGGTGTCTCCAAAGGTACATGTTGGGTTGGCGTATTTCGAGATTAGGTTTTGTCACTCCGATTGTCGGAGAGGTATCTCTGGGCCTTCTCGGTAATACACATCATATAAGCCTTGCAAGCATTGCAACTAATAAGTTAGTTGCGAGATGATGTATTACGGAACGAGTAAAGAGACTTGCCGGTAACGAGATTGAACTAGGTATTGGATACCGACGATCGAATCTCGGGCAAGTAACATACCGATGACAAAGGGAACAACGTATGTTGTTATGCGGTTTGACCGATAAAGATCTTCGTAGAATATGTAGGAGCCAATATGGGCATCCAGGTTCCGCTATTGGTTATTGACCAAGAATAGTTCTAGGTCATGTCTACATAGTTCTCGAACCCGTAGGGTCCGCACGCAAGGTTTCGATGATGGTTATATTATGAGTTTATGAGTTTTGATGTACGAAGGAGTTGAGTCCCGGATGAGATCGGGGACATGACGAGAGTCTCGAAATGGTCGAGGCGTAAAGATCGATATATTGGACGACTATATTCGGAGTTGGAAAGGTTCGAATGATTGAGTATTTTTCGAGTACCGGTAGTTACGGGAGAAGCAATGGGCCTTGATGGGCTTTAGTGGGAAGAGGAGAAAGGGCCAAGGGGCTGCTGCCCCCCTCCCTTTAGTCCGAATGGACTAGGAAAAGGGGCCGCCACCTTTCCTTCTCCTCCACTTCCTTCTCCTTCCTCCCTCTTGGTGGACTCCTACTAGGACTTGGAGTCCTAGTAGGACTCCACACCCTGGCCGCACCTATGCCTTGGCGGCCTCCTCCTCCTCCATCCATTATATCTCGGGGCAGGGGCACCCCAGAACACACAAGTTGATCTACGGATCGTTCCTTAGCCGTGTCGGTGCCCCCTCCACCATATTCCACTTCGGTCATATCGTCATGGAGCTTAGGCGAAGCCCTGCGCCGGAGAGTCATATCGTCGCGGAGCTTAGGCGAAGCCCTGCGTCGGTGGAGCATCATCATCGTCCTGCCACGTCGTCTTGTGGAACTCATCCCGACACTTTGCTGGATCGGAGTCCGGGATCGTCATCGAGCTGAGCGTGTGCAGAACTTCGGAGGTGCCGTCGTTCGGTGCTTGGATCGGTCGGATCGTGAAGGCGTCGACTACATCAACAGCGTTGTTATAACGCTTCGCTTCGGTCTCACGAGTGCGTGGGCGGACACTCTCCCCTCTCGTTGCTATGCCATCACCATGGTCTTGCGTGATCGTAGGAAATTTTGAAATTACTCGTTCCCCAACATGGCATCGAGCCTGGTTTTATGCGTTGATGTCATATGCACGAGTAGAACACAAGTGAGTTGTGGGCGATACAAGTCATACTGCCTACCAGCATGTCATACTTTGGTTCAGCGGTATTGTGAGATGAAGCGGCCCGGACCGACATTACGCGTCGCTTACGCGAGACTGGTTTCACCGCTCGAGCACTCGTTGCTTAAAGGTGACGGCGGTGTCTGTCTCTCTCACTTTAGTTGAACCGAGTATGGCTCGCCCGGTCCTTGAGAAGGTTAAAGCGGAGTCTATTTGACAAACTATCGTTGTGGTTTTGATGCGTAGGTAAGAACGGTTCTTGCTCAGCCCGTAGCAGCCACGTAAAACTTGCAACAACAAAGTAGAGGACGTCTAACTTGTTTTTGCAGGGCATGTTGTGATGTGATATGGTCAAGGCGTGATGCTATATTTTATTGTATGAGATGATCATGTTTTGTAACGAGTTATCGGCAATCGGCAGGAGCCATATGGTTGTCGCTTTATTGTATGAAATGCAAGCGCCATGTAATTGCTTTACTTTATCACTAAGGAGTAGCGATAGTCGTAGAAGCAATAGTTGGCGAGGCGACAACGATGCTACGATGGAGATCAAGGTGTCGCGCGGTGGCGATGGTGATCATGACGGTGCTTGAGATGGAATCACAAGCACAAGATGATGATGACCATATCATATCACTTATATTGATTGCATGTGATGTTTATCCTTTATGCATCTTATCTTGCTTTGATTGACGGTAGCATTATAAGATGATCTCTCACTAAAATTATCAAGAAGTGTTCTCCACGAGTATGCACCGTTGCGAAAGTTCTTCGTCTTTGAGACACCACGTGATGATCGGGTGTGATAGGCTCTACGTTCAAATACAGCGGGTGCAAAACAGTTGCGCACGCGGAATACTCAGGTTAAACTTGACGAGCCTAGCATATAACAGATATGGCCTCGAACACGGAGACCGAAGGTCGAGCGTGAATCATATAGTAGATATGATCAACATAGTGATGTTCACCATTGAAACTACTCCATCTCACGTGATGATCGGACATGGTTTAGTTGATTTGGATCACGTAATCACTTAGATAACTAGAGAGATGTCTATCTAAGTGTGAGTTCTTAAGTTAATATGATTAATTGAACTTTAATTTATCATGAACTTAGTCCTGGTAGTATTTTGCAGATTATGTTGTAGATCAATAGCTCGCGTTGTTGCTTCCCTATGTTTTTATATGTGTTCCTAGAGAAAATTGTATTGAAAAATGTTAGTAGCAATGATGCGGATTGGATCCGTGATCTGAGGTTTATCCTCATTGCTGCACAGAACAATTATGTCCTTAATGCACCGCTAGGTGACAGACCTATTGCAGGAGCGAGATCTGAGGCGTTATGAGCGTTTGGCTAGCTCAATATGATGACTACTTGATAGTTTAGTGCACCATACTTAACGGCTTAGAATCGGGACTTCAAAGGCGTTTTGAGCGTCATGGACCATATGAGATGTTCCAGGAGTTGAAGTTAATATTTCAAGCAAATACCGAGTTGAGAGGTATGAAATCTCCAACAAGTTCTATAGCTAAAAGATGGAGGAGAATCGCTCAACTAGTGAGCATGTTCTCAGATTATGCAGGTACTTCAATCGCTTGAATCAAGTGGGAGTTAATCTTCGGATAAGATAGTGATTGACAGAATTCTCTAGTCACCATCACTAAGTTACTAGAACTTCGTGATGAACTATAGTATGCAAGGGATGACGAAAACGATTCCCGAGCTCTTCGTGATGTTGAAATCGACGAAGGTAGAAATCGAGAAAGAGCATCAAGTGTTGATGATTGACATGACCACTAGTTTCAAGAGAATGGCAAAGGGAAAGAAAGGGGAACTTCAAGTAGAATGACAAGCAAGTTGTCACTCCCACGGAGAAACCCAAAGCTGAACCAAAGCCTGAAACTGAGTGCTTACACTGCATAAGAAATGATCACTGGAAACGGAAATACCCCAAATATTTGGTAGATAAGAAGGATGGCAAAGTGAACAAGGGTATATTTGATATACAGGTTATTGATGTGTATTTTACTAGTGTTCGTAGCAACCCCTCGGTATTTGATACTGGTTCAGTTGCTAAGAGTAGTAACTTGAAACGGGAGTTGCAGAATGAACATAAACTAGTTGAAAGGGAAGTGACGATGAGTGTTGGAAATAGTTCCAAGATTGATATGATCATCATCGCACACTCCCTATACTTTCGGGATTAGTGTGGAACCTAAATAAGTGTTATTTGGTGTTGAGCATAAATATGATTTGATCATGTTTATTGCAATACGGTTATTCATTTAAGTAAGAGAATAAATTGTTGTTACATTTACATGAATAAAACCTTATATGGTTACACACCCAATGAAAATGGTTCATTGGATCTCGATCATAGTGATACACATATTCATAATATTGAAACCAAAAGATGCAAAGTTAATAATGATAGTGCAACTTATTTGTGGCACTTGCCGTTTAGGTCATATTGGTGTAAAGCGCATGAAGAAAATCCATGCCGATGGACTTTTGGAATCACTTGATTATGAATCATTTGATGCTTGCGAACCGTGCCTTTTGGGCAAGATGACTAAAACTCCGTTCTCCGGAACAATGGAACAAGCTCTTGACTTATTGGAAATAATACATACCGATGTATGCGATTCAATGAGTGTTGATGCTCGTGGCAAGTATCATTATTTTCGACCTTCACAGATGATTTGAGCAGATATGCGTATATCTTCTTGATGAAACATAAATCTGAAATAGTTGAAAAGTTCAAAGAATTTCAGTGTGAAGTAGAAAATCATCGTAACAAGAAAATAAAGTTTCTGCGATCTGATCGTGGAGATGAATATTTGAGTTCTGAGTTTGGTCTTCAATTAAAACAAAGTGGAATAGTTTCACAGCTCACGCCACCGGAACACCACAACATTATGGTGTGTCGAGCGTCAGAACCGTGCTTTATTTTGATATGGTGCGATCAATGATGTCTCTTACCGATTTACCAATATCGTTTTGGGGTTATGCATTAGAGACAGCTGCATTCACGTTTAATAGGGCACCATCTAAATCCGTTGAGACGACACCGTATGAACTAAGGTTTAACAGTAAACCTAAGCTGTCGTTTCTTAAAAGTTTGGAGTTGTGATGCTTATGTGAAAAAGTTTTCACCTGATAAGCTCGAACCCAAATCGGAGAAGTGCGTCTTCATAGAATACCCAAAAGGTAACTATTGGGTACACCTTCTATCACAGATCCGAAGGCAAGTTTTTCGTTGCTAAGATGGATCCTTTCTAGAGAAGAAGTTTCTCTCGAAAGAAGTGAGTGGGAGGAAAATAGAACTTGATGAGGTAATTGTACCTTCTCCCAGATTGGAAAGTAGTTCATCACATAAATCAGTTCCAGTGATTCCTACACCAATTAGTGAGGAAGTTAATGATATTGATCATGAAACTTCAGATCAAGTTACTACTGAAACCTCGTAGGTCTTCGGAGTAAGATCCGCACTGAGTGGTGTAGTAATCATGTTCGGAAGTCATGTTACTAGACCATGATGAACCTACGAACTATGAGGAAGCAATGATGAGCCCAGATTCCGCGAAATGGCTCGAGACCATAAAATCTGAGATATGATCCATGTAAGAGAACAAAGTATGGACTTTGATTGACTTGCTCGATGATCAGCAAGCCATGTTAAATAAATGGATCTTCAAGAGGAAGACGGACACTGATAGTAGTGTTACTATCTACAAAGCTAGACTTGTCGAAAAAGGTTTTTGACAAAGTTCAAGATGTTGAATACAATGAGATTTTCTCACTCGTATCGATGCTGAAAAGTCTGTCCGAATCATGTTAGCAATTGCCACATTTTATGAAATCTGGCAAATGGATGTCAAAACTACATTCTTTGATGGATTTATTAAAGAAGAGTTGTATATGATGCAACCAGAAGGTTTTGTCGATCCTAAAGGTGTTAACAAAATGTGCAAGCTTCAGCAATCCATCTATGGACTGGTGCAAGCATCTCGGAGTTGGAATAAACGCTTTGATAGTGTGATCAAAGCATATGGTTTTATCTGAGACTTTTGGAGAAGCCTGTATTTACAAGAAAGTGAGTGGGAGCACTACAGCATTTCGATAAGTATATGTGAATGACATATTGTTGATCGGAAATAATGTAGAATTATTCTGCAAAGCATAAAGGAGTGGTTGAAAGAGTTTTTCAAAGAAAGACCTCGGTGAAGCTGCTTACATATTGAGCATCAAGATCTATAGAGATAGATCAAGGCGCTTGATAAGTTTTTCAATGAATACATACCTTGACAAGATTTTGAAGTAGTTCAAAATGGAACAGTCAAAGAAAGAGTTCTTACCTGTGTTACAAGGTGTGAGATTGAGTAAGACTCAAAACCCGACCACGGCAGAAGATAGAAAGAGAATGAAAGTCATTCCCTATGCATCAGCCATAGGTTCTATAAAGTATGTCATGTTGTGTACGGATCTATTGCATACCCTACCACTAAACTTGGCAAGGGAGTGCAATAGTGATCTAGGAGTAGATCAATGGACAGCGGTCAAAATTATCCTTAGTAGAATAAGGATATATTTCTCGATTATGGAAGTGAAAAAAAAAGGTTCGTCGTAAAGGGTTACGTCGATGCAAGTTTTGACACCGATCTAGATGACTCTAAGTCTCGATCTAGATACATATTGAAAGTGGGAGCAATTAGCTAGAGTAGCTCCGTGCAGAGCATTGTAGACATAGAAATTTGCAAAATACTTACGGCTCTGAATGTGACAGACCCGTTGACTAAAATTATCTCACAAGCAAAACATGATCACACCTTAGTACTCTTTGGGTGTTAATCACATAGCGATGTGAACTAGATTATTGACTCTGGTAAACCCTTTGGGTGTTGGTCACATGACGATGTGAACTATAGGTGTTAATCACATACAGATGTGAATATTAGTGTTGAATCACATGATGATGTGAACTAGATTATTGACTCTAGTGCAAGTGGGAGACTGAAGGAAATATGCCCTAGAGGCAATAATAAAGTTATTATTTATTTCCTTATTTCATGATAAATGTTTATTATTCATGCTAGAATTGTATTAACCGGAAACATAATACATGTGTGAATACATAGACAAAACATATAGTCACTAGTATGCCTCTACTTGACTAGCTCGTTAATCAAAGATGGTTATGTTTCCTAACCATAGACATGAGTTGTCATTTGATTAACGGGATCACATCATTAGGAGAATGATCTGATTGACATGACCCATTCCGTTAGCTTAACACTTGATCGTTTAGTATGTTGTTAATGCTTTCTTCATGACCCATACATGTTCCTGCAACTATGAGATTATGCAACTCCCGTTTACCGGAGGAACACTTTGGGTGCTACCAAACGTCTAACGAATCGGGTGATTATAAAGGAGTACTACAGGTGTCTCCAAAGGTACATGTTGGGTTGGCGTATTTGAGATTAGGTTTTGTCACTCCGATTGTCGGAGAGGTATCTCTGGGCCTTCTCGGTAATACACATCATATAAGCCTTGCAAGCATTGCAACTAATAAGTTAGTTGCGAGATGATGTATTACGAACGAGTAAAGAGACTTGCGATAACGAGATTGAACTAGGTATTGGATACCGACGATCGAATCTCGGGCAAGTAACATACCGATGACAAAGGGAACAACGATGTTGTTATGCGGTTTGACCGATAAAGATCTTCGTAGAATATGTAGGAGCCAATATGGGCATCCAGGTTCCGCTATTGGTTATTGACCAAGAATAGTTCTAGGTCATGTCTACATAGTTCTCGAACCCGTAGGGTCCGCACGCTTAAGGTTTCGGCGATGTTATATTATGAGTTTATGAGTTTTGATGTACCGAAGGAGTTCGGAGTCCCGGATGAGATCGGGGACATGACGAGGAGTCTCGAAATGGTCGAGACGTAAAGATCGATATATTGGACGACTATATTCGGAGTTCGGAAAGGTTCCGAATGATTCGAGTATTTTTCGGAGTACCGGGTAGTTACGGGAGAAGCAATGGGCCTTGATGGGCTTTAGTGGGAAGAGGAGAAAGGGCCAAGGGGCTGCTGCGCCCCCCCTCCCCTTTAGTCCGAATTGGACTAGGGAAAAGGGGGCCGGCCACCTTTCCTTCTCCTCCACTTCCTTCTCCTTCCTCCCTCTTGGTGGACTCCTACTAGGACTTGGAGTCCTAGTAGGACTCCACACCCTGGCGCACCTATGCCTTGGCGGCCTCCTCCTCCTCCATCCTTTATATCACAGGGGCAGGGGGCACCCCAGAACACACAAGTTGATCTACGGATCGTTCCTTAGCCGTGTGCGGTGCCCCCTCCACCATATTCCACTTGGTCATATCGTCATGGAGCTTAGGCGAAGCCCTGCGCGGAGAAGTCATATCGTCGCGAGCTTAGGCGAAGCCCTGCGTCGGTGGAGCATCATCATCGTCCTGCCACGCCGTCGTCTTGACGGAACTCATCCCGACACTTTGCTGGATCGGAGTCCGGGATCGTCATCGAGCTGAGCGTGTGCAGAACTCGGAGGTGCCGTCGTTCGGTGCTTGGATCGGTCGGATCGTGAAGGCGTCGACTACATCAACAGCGTTGTTATAACGCTTCGCTTTCGGTCTCACGAGTGCGTGGGTGGACACTCTCCTCTCTCGTTGCTATGCCATCACCATGGTCTTGCGTGATCGTAGGAAATTTTTTGAAATTACTACGTTCCCCAACAAGGCCATCTCATGGAGAATGTGGTTGGAAGCCTAAGAAAAGGGGTAAGCACTCGTAGACAATTGGCAAACTATTGTGAACATCACGCCTTTGTCTCTTGTGTTGAACCCCAAAAGGTCTATGAGGCGATTGAAGACTCGGATTGTCTCAATGCCATGCATGAAGAACTCAACAACTTCGAGTACAACAAGGTGTGGAGATTGGTGCCAAGGCCTTCGGGGAACCACAACGTCATTGGAACCAAGTGGATCTTCAAGAACAAGCAAGATGCTCATGGGAACGTCGTTCGCAACAAGGCAAGATTGGTAGCACAAGGCTACTCCCAAGTCGAGGGTATCGACTACGGTGAAACCTTTGCTCCCGTTGCTCGCCTTGAATCCATACGTTTGTTGATTGCTTATGCTTCCCATCACAACTTTAAGTTGCAACAAATGGATGTGAAAAGTGCTTTTCTTAATGGTCCTATTAATGAGTTGGTCTATGTCAAGCAACCCCCCGGGTTTGAGGATCCCTACTTCCCGGATCATGTGTATCAACTCGATAAGGCACTCTATGGCCTTAAACAAGCCCCACGTGCGTGGTATGATGTCACGCCCAATATGCGACCCTATCCAAAAGGAACTCGAAGGTCCCACCAAGGATAGACCCACATATTGAAACGCTTTTGCAAGGTGGATATCATTACATCAACATTACATAATAGATGGGGATACATACATAAGGCATACAATGCCACACGAATACAACATCACAATACATAAGAGCATCATCCGGCTACGGATGAAACACAAACAGAAACTCAAACGACATCCACCCTGCTAGCCCAGGTTGCCGACCTGGAACCTATCCCCTGATCGAAGAAGTAGAAGAACTCCAAAACAAGCAAACATCGCTCTCGCGTCATGATCATCGCATAACCTGCACCTGCAACTGTTGTTGTAGTAATCTGTGAGCCACGAGGACTCAGCAATCCCATTACCATGGGTATCAAGACTAGCAAAGCTTAAAGGGGAAAGGAAGGGGTAAAGTGGTGAGGTTGCAGCAGCGACTAAGCATGATATGGTGGCTAACATACGCAAATAAGAGCGAGAAGAGAGCAAGCAGAACGGTCGTGAAGCTAGCAATGATCAAGAAGTGATCCTGAACTCCTACTTACGTCAAACATAACCCAAAGACCGTGTTCACTTCCCGGACTCCGCCGAGAAGAGACCATCACGGCAACACACGCGGTTGATGCGTTTTAATTCGAATCTGGTGTCAAGTTATCTACAACCGGACATTAACAAATTCCCATCTGCCTATAACCGTAGGCACGGCTTTCGAAAGATTATACCCTGCAGGGGTGTTCCAACTTAGCCCATGACAAGCTCTCGCGATCAACGAAGGATATACCTTCTCCCAGGAAGACCCGATCAGACTCGGAATCCCGGTTTACAAGACATTTCGACAATGGTAAAACAAGACCAACAAGACCGCCCGATGCGCCGACAATCCCGATAGGAGCTGCACATATCTCGTTCTCAGGGCAACACCGGATAAGCCAAGCGTACAGGAACCGACGTAATCCAAGTTTCCAAGGAATGGCCCCGCACGGTGCTCTAGTTTGGACCAACACTTAGACAAGCATTGGCCCGGGGGGGGCTGTAATAAAGATGACCCTTGGGTTAATTACTCCCAAGGGAAATATAGGTGGTGGTGAGGCAAATGGTAAAACCAAGGTTGGGCCTTCTTGGGAGGAGTTTTATTCAAAGCGAACTGTCAAGGGGTCCCATAAATCACCAGACCGCGTAAGGAACGCAAAATCCGGGAACATAACACCGGTATGACGGAAACTAGGGCGGCAAGAGTGGAACAAAACACCAGGCATAAGGCCGAGCCTTCCACCCTTTACCAAATATATAGATGCATTAATAATATAAGAGATATTGTGATATCCCAACAAAATCCTGTCCACCATGGAGCAATCTTCAACTTCACCTGCAACTAGCAACGCTATAAGAGGGCTGAGCAAATCGGTAACATAGCCAAACAACGGTTTGCATAGGAAAGGTGTCAAAGGTTAGAGGCTGACATGGCAATTGGGGATGGCTTGATAAACAGGTAATAGGTAGCGCAGCGTAGCGATAGAACGAAGCAACTAGCATAGCAATGATAGTAGTGAGATCCAAGGTAGCGGTCATCTTGCCTGAAATCCCGCAAGGAAGAAGAACGAGTCCATGAAGAAGATGAAGCCACGAAGACGAACCAAGCGTAGACGAACGAATCCTCACGATCGCAACAAAACAGGAACTATCGAGAAGAAGCACACAACATAGTAAACACACCACACATGAACAAGGCATGATGCACAACCAAGCATGATGCAATACAAGACTACATGAAGCTACTCATGGCAAGACATGATGCAAACAAGAGCAACACATCAAGACAAGTTTAAAAGAGGCCGGAAGCAACATATAACAATTCCGGTAAGTCCTCATATGCAAATTTTGAAGTTGGTCCAGATCTGATTAAACATTATGTTCAAGTTGTTAAACAACAAGTTAAGATGCACAAATATGATCTACACGAGATTCTAGTCAAATTACATATAAAGTTCATTTAGTTCGGAGCTACGGCCTAGAAGATATGAGCAAAACAAGTTAAACATTGCGTTGAGGCAAAAAGCATACAAACATCAAGAAAACACCTCAAAACATGGATGCAACATGATAATATGAAACTACATGCAATTCTAAGCAAGTTTCATATAGAGCACACTCAAAACGGAGCAACGGTTCAACACACACACATGAAACAAGTTTAAAGGACAAGATATCCAAAACAGCAACTAGGCATATTGCAAGCATCAAAACAACATGCTACAGGACATCAACAAGAAAACAAAAGGCATGGACATAATTTACAGGTAAAGAATAACAAAACATGAACACTGAGCTATCTCCAGAAATCACTAGAACATGCTCAAACACACATGGCAAGATTGCAAATAATAACAGTTTCAGACTTTGCAGAAAATAACACCAGGTTGCAATGTCTAGGGCTATCAAATAACATGTTACAGGAACTTATCATGGAAAAAAGGCATGGCATGAACCTACTAAAAGCATAGAACACAAGTCTCTTACTGACCATGAGCCAAAAAGGATCAGAAAATATGATGGCACCCACGTAAACATGCCAAGTTATATTACAGATTCATACATGGCAGAAACAGAATTATGAAGGCATGTAGATGAGCTTGTGCAACTCACTACAGAGCAAAACATGGCATGGCAAGGCAACCAATAGTAATAAGACATGTTTGTGAAGCTAATAATAGCAAGATCAAGTCCAAAGGGTACATGGATCACTAGCAACAATCATGGCAACAACTGAACTTAATGTTAACAGGCTGACAGCAACATTATCAAGCAACTTTGGAGCAAGGAAACAACAAGCTACAGCAGGCTATAATTGCAACCAGGGGCATGGATGGATAGAACATGACATGTAGAACAAAACACCCTTAGTGAACATCTCCAGATTATGCATAGAATGACTAGTAGCAACATGTTTATATAGCATCACGAAATAACAGATTCAGCCTAGCGAGACAGTAACAGCAAGTACACTACTTAACAGCTTGATACACTCACCACAAGACATTGCATGAGAATATAAGCATAGCATCAGCAATAAGACATGTTTATGAAACAATCCAAGGCAAGAACAAGTTCATAGCATGCAAGGATCGACTATAACAACCTAGGCAAAATTGAACAACATGTAAACAATCTGCCAGGAAACATTTTGAAGCAAAAGTAGAGCACGAAAATGACATGCTAGACTACTCCATAATTGCAACCAGGGGCATGAATGGCTAGATAATAACCATATGTTCAAAACACCCTTACTTAAGTATATCAAAGTATGCATGGATCTCTCTGTAGCATCATGTTTACATGGCATCAAAATAACAGCAGAACAGGGACTAAAATCGGCAACATCACGATGCCTAGTTTGCATGCTTGTGCTAGTCCCCACATTGACCACAAAAATACATCGCAAACACCACTGTAAATATGGCATGGCATAGTTCAAAACACATGTAGACATCAACTTCATAGGATGCACACATCAATCATGGCAAAAATGACAAAAACAAGTTCTGTTAACAGACAGCAGACAACATCATGAAGCACTCTTGAAAAAATGATTCAGGCATCAAGATGAACTCAAATGAAAATGATACAATGGAATGAAATGAAGTACTCGTTGAGTCGAACAATTTGACATATTACACGCACAAAATGGAGCTCCGGATTCAGAGATACGACGCGATAAACATGGCATGATGATATCAAAATATTTCGGCGACTTAGGCGTTTCAGGAAAAAAACACGGGCGAGCGCAGGGTAACTATACATCGCCCGGGGCCGGATTCCATGGGCTCTCACCTAGCGGGCCAGGCCCAGGTCGGAGAGGAGGAGGCCGGCTTGGCATGAGCTGGGCTGGGTCGAATCGCGGGGAAGGTGGACCGGGCCGGACGGAGCTGGGCCTCGGGGCCCACGTGAGGAGGGGGTCGAGGCGCGGGCGGCCTCCTCGATCCCGAGCGGTCAAGGCCATGGCGGCGCTGGCGGTGAGCTTGCGCGGCGGCGGCTCGACGACGGGGAGGCGTGAAGGAGACCCTAGAGGCGCGGATCCGGGCGAGATCCTCATGATCCGTCCATTTTCGGCAGCGTTGGAGGAGATCCGGCGACGGCGAGCTCGGACGCCATGGCGGCCCCTGCGAGGGAGAGAGAGGCCATGAGGGAGGAGGAGAGAAGGAGAAGAAGGACGGGAGGCAGGCGGCGCTGGCCTAGGACGGCGGAGACGGCGGCTGACGCCGGCGGTGGAGATCGGGCGGTGGGGCGGCGCCGCCGAGGCTCACCGCGGCGACAGGGAGGGCGCGGGCGCGGCTGACCGAACAATCGGGACCCGCCGTGGCCCGGAGCGGGCCGGAGATGGGCTCCGCGGGCCCGGCGGCGAAGTGGGCGCGGGGGAGGTGAGGTGGTGGCTCCAGATTGGTTGGGGAGGCGGCGGTGATGACATGGCGGCTCGGGATTGGTCGGGCGACGTGGCTGGGTGGCGGTGGACTCGTCCGGCGGCGGGCGGACATGTCCGGCGGCTGAGAGGCAGAGGGCTAGGGTTGGACTGCGCGAAAAATGTGGGAGGGACACATATTTATAGGTAGAGAGAGCTAGGAGACTCCAAATGGAGCACGGTTTTCGGCCACGCGATCGTGATCGAACGACCGAGAGCATGGAGGGGAGTTAGATGGGTTTTGGGCCACTTTGGAAGGGTGTTGGGCTGCAAGACGAAAGAGGCTTTGCGGGCTACGCGGTTAACCGTTGGAGTATCAAACGACCTCCAAATGGCACGAAACTTGACAGGCGGTTTACTGGTGGTATACCAAGGCCGCTTGGCAAGCCTCGGGCCATTCCGAGAAAGTTTAACACCCGCTCACAACGAGAGACAAAAAGGGGGATGCCGGAGGGCGTAGGAGTGCCGGCTTGCAAAACGGACAACGGGGAAAAAGCTCGGATGCATGAGACGAACACGTATGCAATGCAATGCACATGATGACATGATAAAATGCAACACACAAGCAAATGACATGGAAACGGCGGCAAATAACTGGTAGACACCTGGCGCATCGAATCCGGGGCGTTACAACACTCCTCCACTAACAAGAGATCTCGTCCCGAGATCTTAGGACCGAGACGGAAGGGAAGAGGGATGAGGTGAAATAAGAACTCAAGATAAGAAGCAAAGAATCGAGAGCACTTGAGAAGAAGAGAGGAACGGCGAGAATGACAAGAATCAAATGCTCATGGAAACACGATAGACTCTGAAAGCACTACGGTTAGAACGAGATAAGAAACGAATAAGACTGAAAGAATTTAGGCAGCACTCCTGCTGAAAATGGAAGGATTAGAACACGAACTTGAGAGGACGGAATGATACTTGATAAAGACATGACACAAAACCTCCGGAAAGAATTGAAAGAGAATTGAATGAAAAGAATTTAGAAGGATTGAATGGAGTTGTTGAGAAAATCAACAACGAAAGAATAAACTTGATGTGGACTTATGGATAACATCTCAAGATTTATGAGCTGATAATCGACCACGGGCGGAAAAGATTAAATGACTGGGAAGAACGAAGAAATACAAAACTCCACTTCAAAAGAAAAACAGAGAATTAATTGCACTTCGAGACGCAAGAAGAAAAGATACTTGAACTCCGCCAACAAGAATCTTGATGAACTCTTGAAGAATGAATTAGATCGTGAAGAGCCACCATGAAGAACTCCGTGACAAAAGACGATGAGATAGAATGAAGGATGAAATAATAAGATGAGCCTTGCGATGATTTAGATGGGGGTTCCGATTAAATGGCTGAGGAAATAGAACTCCGGAAAAGAAAAGATGAAAAACTTGGAACTAGAATTTATTAACAAGAACAAACTCCGAAGGAAGGGATTACTCACTTTGTGGAAATAAGAATAAGATTTATTGTATGCTTATCCTTCATCAAATTAAATTGATGACAAGCAATGGATTTTGCATATTACTTATTCTTCTTGAAAAGGATTAAGGGGAATATAGCACAAAACTTGAGAAAGTCTTCATGAACCACCGGCAGGATTGAAAGAAGGAATGGATTGATACGATAACAAAGGAAAAAGAATCTGAATGAACCACCGTAAGCATTCAGAAATGACTGCCGAAAGAGAATGAATCACCGGGAAGAATTAGAAGAACAAATATGCTAGAGGAAATTTAGATGCAAAAGAACAAGGAGATCATGAGCTGAATAAAGAACACTTGAACGACACCGGGATAAATAGAGAACGATAACTGGAATGATGGCCTCCGGTGAAAAGAAAAAGAAATCAACTCCTGAAATACTCCGAGAGAATGAAAAGCGAAGAGGTTGAGCCAACAATGAAATGATTTGAAATCGATCTTGGAAAGGCATCTGACTGATGAAATTCATTATTACGTCAGACTTGAAAAGAATTTGAGAATAACTCCGGGAAAATAGAAGAGTCAGGTAAGAACCTGGGAAAAGACCTGTGGGTTATGGGCCCACTGAAGAGAAAACACCGTTGGAAAGGATGTTGAACAGATAGATGATGCACCGGAACAATTGAAATATTTGAATGAGGTGACAACCTCAAATTAATTCAAACACAGACGAACCTCCTGAGATGTCTTGAGCACTCCGGAAGGATAAACTGGCGAGAGGCGAACGAGCAGTGAAAACACTTGATCGAAGGAAGAGAATATGATCAACCCGAAAAACTTGAATTGAATCCACCGGAAAGAAAAAGAGATGAAGAATGTCAAACGAGACGAGAATTCACCAGTTGAAATGATTTACGAAAGACTGAAGAGGTTCCGCACGAATGAGATAGATCGTCGAGAGAGAGTCAGACTCCGGGAAGAAGAGGTGGGAGGGCGGGAAAAACAAAGGCAACTTGGAAGGGGAAATTGACGACTAACTTGAAGAGAAACACCGGTTGAAATCCTTGAAGAAAGAAAACAAAGACTTCGCACGAGTAGGATGGATACTCGATTACGGACTCCGGTTCCGAGAAGAAGAACAGGGAGGGCGAGTGGGAAAGAAATTAACTGAGGATTGAACTCAAAGATGAAGAGGCTCAAGTCGACTTGACGAGAAATGCACCGGATGAAAAGAGCTGAGAGCCAACGATCGGAAAACCAGCTGCGTGATGCTAAAGAAAATTTGAAAGGGAAGAGGAGTAATTCAAAACACCTACGTAAAGATTCCTTACCAGAGCGACGAAGGGGCTGCGGAGTAAAAAGAATTCCTACTCTCCGATATAACTAGACTTCGAAAACAGTTTTCTTCTAGACTCAACAACGGCCAAACTACACGATCAATCAAGGGGCTCCTAAGGTCGGTCGAGGCTCGATACCAACTTGAACACGCTTAATATGCGGCCCTATCCAAAAGGAACTCAAGGTCCCACCAAGGATAGACCCGCATATTGAAACGCTTTTGCAAGGTGGATATCATTACATCAACATTACATAATAGATGGGGATACATACATAAGGCATACAATGCCACACGAATACAACATCACAATACATAAGAGCATCATCCGGCTACGAATGAAACACAAACAGAAACTCAAACGACATCCACCCTGCTAGCCCAGGCTGCCGACCTGGAACCAATCCCCTGATTGAAGAAGCATAAGAAGAACTCCAAAACAAGCAAACATCGCTCTCGCGTCATGATCATCGCATAACCTGCACCTGCAACTGTTGTTGTAGTAATCTGTGAGCCACGAGGACTCAGCAATCCCATTACCATGGGTATCAAGACTAGCAAAGCTTAAAGGGAAAGGAAGGGGTAAAGTGGTGAGGTTGCAGCAGCGACTAAGCATGATATGGTGGCTAACATACGCAAATAAGAGCGACAAGAGAGCAAGCAGAACGGTCGTGAAGCTAGCAATGATCAAGAAGTGATCCTGAACTCCTACTTACGTCAAACATAACCCAAAAACAGTGTTCACTTCCCGGACTCCGCCGAGAAGAGACCATCACGGCAACACACGCGGTTGATGCGTTTTAATTCGGATCTGGTGTCAAGTTATCTACAACCGGACATTAACAAATTCCCATCTGCCTATAACCGCAGGCACGGCTTTCGAAAGATTATACCCTGCAGGGGTGTTCCAACTTAGCCCATGACAAGCTCTCGTGATCAACGAAGGATATACCTTCTCCCAGGAAGACCCGATCAGACTCGGAATCCCGGTTTACAAGACATTTCGACAATGGTAAAACAAGACCAGAAAGACCGCCCGATGCGCCGACAATCCTGATAGGAGCTGCACATATCTCGTTCTCAGGGCAACACCGGATAAGCGAAGCGTACAGGAACCGACGTAATCCAAGTTGCCAAGGAATGGCCCCGCACGGTGCTCTAGTTTGGACCAACACTTAGACAAGCATTGGCCCGGGGGGGGGGGGGCTGTAATAAAGATGACCCTTGGGTTAATTACTCCCAAGGTAAATATAGGTGGTGGTGAGGCAAATGGTAAAACCAAGGTTGGGCGTTGCTGGAGGAGTTTTATTCAAAGCGAACTGTCAAGGGGGTCCCATAAATCACCCGACCGCGTAAGGAACGCAAAATCCGGGAACATAACACCGGTATGACGGAAACTAGGGCGGCAAGAGTGGAACAAAACACCAGGCATAAGGCCGAGCCTTCCACCCTTTACCAAATATATAGATGCATTAATAATATAAGAGATATTGTGATATCCCAACAAAATCCTGTCCACCATGGAGCAATCTTCAACTTCACCTGCAACTACCAACGCTATAAGAGGGCTGAGCAAAGCGGTAACATAGCGAAACAACGGTTTGCATAGGAAAGGTGTCAAAGGTTAGAGGCTGACATGGCAATTTGGGATGGCTTGATAAACAGGTAATAGGTAGCGCAGCATAGCGATAGAACGAAGCAACTAGCATAGCAATGATAGTAGTGAGATCCAGGGTAGCGGTCATCTTGCCTGAAATACCGCAAGGAAGAAGAACGAGTCCATGAAGAAGATGAAGCCACGAAGATGAACCAAGCGTAGACGAACGAATCCTCACGATCGCAACGAAACAGGAACTATCGAGAAGAAGCACACAACATAGTAAACACACCACACATGAACAAGGCATGATGCACAACCAAGCATGATGCAAGACAAGACTACATGAAGCTACTCATGGCAAGACATGATGCAAACAAGAGGAACACATCAAGACAAGTTTAAAAGAGGCCGGAAGCAACATATAACAATTCTGGTAAGTCCTCATATGCAAATTTCGAAGTTGGTCCAGATCTGATTAAACATTATGTTCAAGTTGTTAAACAGCAAGTTAAGATGCACAAAGATGATCTACACGAGATTCTAGTCAAGTTACATATAAAGTTCATTTAGTTCGGAGCTACGGCCTAGAAGATATGAGCAAAACAAGTTAAACATGGCGTTGAGGCAAAAAGCATACAAACATCAAGCAAACACCTCAAAACATGGATGCAACGTGATAATATGAAACTGCATGCAATTCTAAGCAAGTTTCGTATAGAGCACACTTAAAACGGAGCAACGGTGCAACACACACACATGAAACGAGTTTAAAGGACAAGTTGTCCAAAACAACAACTAAGCATATTGCAAGCATCAAAACAACATGCTACAGGACATAAAGAAGAAAACAAAAGGCATGGACATGATTTACAGGTAAAGCATAACAAAACATGAACACTGAGCTATCTCCAGAAATCACTAGAACATCCTCAAACGCACATGGCAAGATTGCAAATAATAATAGTTTCAGACTTTGCAGAAAATAACATCAGGTTGCAATGTCTAGGGCTATCAAACAGCATGTTACAGGAACATATCATGGCAAACAAAGGCATGGCATGAACCTACTAAAAGCATAGAACAAAATTCTCTTACTGACCATGAGCCAAAAAGGACCAGAAAATATGATGGCACCCACGTAAACATGGCAAGTTATATTACAGATTCATACATGGCAGAAACAGAATTATGAAGGCATGTAGATGAGCTTGTGCAACTCACTACATAGCAAAATATGGCATGGCAAGGCAACCAACAGTAAGAAGACATGTTAGTGAAGCTAAGCATGGCAAGAGCAAGTCCATAGGGTACATGGATCACTAGCAACAATCATGGAAACAACTGAACTTAATGTTAACAGGCTGACAGCAACATTATCAAGCAACTTTGGAGCAAGGAAACAACAAGCTACAGCAGGCTATAATTTCAACCAGGGGCATGGATGGATAGAGCATGACATGTAGAACAAAACACCTTTAGTGAACATCTCCATATTATGCATATCATGACTAGTAGCAACATGTTTATATAGCATCACGAAATAACAGATTCAGCCTAGCGAGACAGTAACAGCAAGTACACTACTTAACAAGCTTGATACACTCACCACAAGATATTGCATGACAAGATAAGCTTAGCATAAGCAATAAGACATGTTTATGAAACAATCCAAGGCAAGAAAAAGTTCATAGCATGCAAGGATCGACTATAGCAACCTTGGCAAAATTGAATAACATGTAAACAATCTGCCAGGAAACATTTTGAAGCAAAAGTAGAGCACGAAATTGACATGCTAGGCTACTCCATAATTGCAACCAGGGGCATGAATGGATAAATAATAACCATATGTTCAAAACACCCTTACTGAAGTATCTCAAAATATGCATGGATCTCTTTGTAGTATCATGTTTACATGGCATCAAAATAACAGCAGAACAGTGACAAATCGGCAACATCACGATGCCTAGTTTGCATGCTTGTTCTAGTCCCCACATTGATCAAAAACAAACATGGCAAACACCACACTAAAGATGGCATGGCATAGTTCAAAACACATGTAGACATCAACCTCATAGGATGCACACATCAATCATGGCAAAAATGACAAAAGAACAAATTCTGTTAACAGACAGCAGACAACATCATGAAGCACTCTTGCAACGATGATTCAGGCATCAAGATGAACTCAAATGAAAATGATGCAATGGAATGAAATGAATTACTCGTTGAAACAAACAATTTGACATATTACACGCACAAAACGGAGCTACGGATGCAGAGATACGATGCGATAAACATGGCATGATGATATCAAAATATTTGAGGGACAAAGCGTTTGAGAAAAAAACACGGCGGCCTTGAGTAACTATACATCGCCTGGGGCCGGATTCCATGGGCTCTCACCTAGCGGGTCAGGCCCAGGTCGGAGAGGAGGAGGCCGGCTTGGCAGGAGCTGGGCTGGGCCGAATCGCGGGGAAGGTGGACCGGGCCGGACGGAGCTGGGCCTCGGGGCCCATGTGAGGATGGGGTCGAGGCGCGGGCGGCCTCCTCGATCCTGAGCGGTCAAGGCCATGGCGGCGCCGGCGGGGAGCTTGCGCGGCGGCGGCTCGACGACGGGGAGGCGTGAAGGAGACCCTAGAGGCGCGGATCCGGGCGAGATCCTCACGATCCGTCCATTTCCGGCAGCGGTGGAGGAGATCCGGCGACGGCGAGCTCGGACGCCATGGCGGCCCCTACGAGGGAGAGAGAGGCCATGAGGAGGAGGAGGAGAGAAGGAGAAGAAGGACGGGAGGCAGCGGCGCTGGCTCGGGCGGCGGAGACGGTGGCCGACGCCGCGGTGGAGATCGGGCGGCGGGCGACGCTGCCGGAGGCTCGCCGGCGACAGGCGGTGGGGCGGCGCCGTCCGAGGCTCAGCGGCGATGGGCGAGGGCGGGCGCGCCGACCGGGCGGATCGGGCCCGCCGTGGCTGGGCGGGCCGGAGATGGGCTCCGCGGGACTGTCGACGAAGTGGGCGTGGGGGAGGTGAGGTGGCGGCTCCAGATTGGCCGGGGAGGCGGCGGTGATGACGACGCGGCTCCGGATTGGTCGGGCGATGTGGCTGGGTGGCGGCGGATGCGTCCGGCGGCGGGCGGACATGTCCGGCGGCTAAGAGGGAGAGGGCTAGGGTTGGACTGCGCGAAAAATCCGGGAGGGACACATATTTATAGGTAGAGGGAGCTAGGAGACTCCAAATGGAGCATGGTTTTCGGCCACGCGATCATGATCGAACGACCGAGAGCATGGAGGGGAGTTAGATGGGTTTTGGGCCACTTTGGAAGGGTGTCGGGCTGCAAGACGAAAGAGGCTTTGCGGGCTACGCGGTTAACCGGTGGAGTATCAAACGACCTCCAAATGGCACGAAAGTTGACAGACGGTCGACCGGTGGTATACCAAGGCCGCTTGGCAAGCCTCGGGCCATTCCGAGAAAGTTTAACACCCGCTCACAACGAGAGACAAAAAGGGGGACGCCGGAGGGCGTAGGAGTGCAGGCTTGCAAAACGGACAACAGGGAAAAAGCTCGGATGCATGAGACGAACACGTATGCAATGCAATGCACATGATGACATCATAAAATGCAACACGCAAGCAAATGACATGGCAACAGCGGCAAATAACTGGCAGACACCTGGCGCATCGAATCCGGGGCGTTACATATGACCACCTTACCGAGTTGTTACAAGATCGTGGATTTGAGGTGGGGCTAATCGATCCCACTCTTTTTACTAAGAAGGTCAACGGGGAGTTGTCTGTATGCCAACTATATGTTGATGATATTATCTTTGGTTCTCCTAACAAAGCTTTCAATGAGGAATTTGCCGCTCTCATGACCTCCAAGTTCAAGATGTCTTCGATGGGAGAGTTGAAGTTCTTCCTTGGTTTTGATATCAAACAAAGAAGATAAGGAAACTTCATCAACCAAGCCAAATACACTCAAGACATGCTAAAAAGATTCAAGCTAAGTGATGTCAAGCCGGCTACTACACCAATGCCCACCAAGTGCCAACTTGACATTGATCCCAATGGTAAAGCGGTGGATCAAAAGGTATATCGCTCCATGATTGGATCCTTGCTTTACCTTTGTCCATCTAGACCGTATATCATGTTGAGTGTGGGGATGTGTGCACGGTTTCAAGCCGCACCGAAGGAAAGTCACTATGTGGCGGTCAGCGAATCTTCGATATTTGGCTCATACCCCAAACTTTGGCTTATGGTACCCAAGAGGGCAAACTTCAAGCTTGAAGGATTTATGGATTCCGATTGGGCGGGAGACAAAGTGGATAGGAAGTCCACTTCCGGAGGGTGCCAGTTTCTTGGGTGCTCTTTGGTGAGTTGGTCCTCCAAGAAGCAAAGTTGTGTGTCTCTCTCGTCCACCGAAGCGGAATATGTGGCGGCTCGTAGTTGTTGTGCACAACTCTTATGGATGAGGCAAACTTTAAAGGAATATGGTGTCATTTGTGACAAAGTGCCTCTTTGGTGTGACAACGAAAGTGCCATCAAGATTTCTCTCAACCCGGTGCAACACTTCAAGACGAAGCATATTGAGATTCGGTATCATTTCATCCGGGATCACATTAGGCGAGGGGAGATCGAGCTCAAGTATGTCAACACTCATGATAACCTTGCTGATATTTTCACGAAGCCCTTGGATGAAGCAAGATTTCGCGATTTAAGGCATGAGCTAAATATCATTGATTCGAGCAATGTGACTTGAACCCTTGCACACCCCACCCCACTCAATTTGGTGTCTAGTTTAGGTGTAGGCATGGACATAGGGGGAGTGTTGTTCTCTCAATGAACTCTCCCTCCCCCCATTATGCATAAATTGATCTAGTCTTTCACTTTAACCATATTTGTATGGTACTAGTGCTTCAAGGACGAGTTTTGGTCATGGGTCCAAGGTTAAAATCTTCGCGACGCCATACCTCTTGACTCATACATAGGTGGCCTCGGCCACCTCCCTCTCTTGAAGAGGTGTGTTCTGGTCCGTTGTTTGTGTGTTTGTAGCCTTGTTTGTTCTTCCTTTCTCTTGGCTGCGTTTTTCCGTTCTCTTTTAGCTTAAGCCATGTGTTTAGAGGCTCAGGTTGTTGGCGGTACTACTGCTGGTGGTGCGCGGTACTACCGCTCTAAGCGGTACTACCGCCCACCAGTGTGATACTACCGCCATGTAGGCGGGCAGGGGGTTATGTCGGGGCAGGGGTTTTTCTCCCCCATACCCATTCGCTCGCCCCCACGACCCTGTTCGTCTCTCCAGCAACCGGCGCCGCGGGAGGGCTCCGGCGGATCTCCCTCTCCGGGGCGCTCCTCTCCATTCCCTTCGGTGGAGTCGATCCCCACCTTGTCCTCTTGCCATGGATGCCGGTATTGCCTCCGTTCCCTCTTTCTTCTTGTCTAGATTTCCAATCTAGCATCCTAGGGGAAATAGTAGTTGCATCTCTAGATTTTTGGCCAAATCTAGGCTTGAGTAGGATGGAGAAGGCCTCTAGGTAGTTTGGATTGGTGTTTCGTAGGAGTATTTTTGAATTTGGTAGGACGGTAGTGCCGGATCTGACCACGGCAGTAGGAAACTGTTGTTTCCCGTCTCAAGCGGTACTATCGCTCCCCCTGGAGCGGTACTACCGCTTGGAGCGGTACTACCGCTTGGAGCGGTACTACCGCTCTCAGGTCACGGTACTACCGCCCTCTACCAGTTTCCACCATACTTCTACTAATCAGTGATCCGTTTTAGTTTTGTTTGGTGGCTTATGCTCGTTCTTTCTGGTTGTTTGCGTGTTCTTGTGTGTGGTTCCAGGTGATGAGGCTTCTGTGCATCAGGCTCGTCGTGTCAACCCCGGTCGTGCCACGTCCAAGCGTTACCGCACCACTGAGTCTGCCGGAGGTTCCTCAAGTGCTCCACCTCCACCTCCACCTCAACTCCAAAAGAAGACTGGTGTCAAGCCGAAGCACTCTGGCAAAACCGTGCCAGAAATGCAACCCAAGGAGTTCTGGGCAAGGCGTCGCCGCAACCCTTATGAGGCAGACCAAGATCCCTCTTTGGTCAACCGTCCGTTCTGGAATAGATTTCAGTTCGCAATCTTCTTTGATGTTCTCAAGGCCAAGAAGAACCTCTTTGTCAACGTGCACTCCATCGACACCGACCATATGGAGAAGGATCCTGAATACTTTGGTGAAGCTCTTCAGATGTGCACTCAACTGAACATTCTTGGGGTCATGCAATTCAACAAAGATTTTGATGTTGATATTGTGGCCCAATTATATGCCATGGTTCATCTCGGGACTGATGAGGACAGGACACTGACTTGGTTGACCAATGGCAAGTTACTTTCAGTCAAGTGGAAAGCTTTCATGGATTTGATTGGGGTGCAAGATCTAGGACTTGAGTCCCCTGTCGGCTTTCGCCCACACTGCAACACCAACTCCACTCACAAGCAAGCTCTGTGGTCGTATTGTACCTTGAGGATCAACCCTGAGACGAAGAAGGAAACTTATGAGCTGCCTGCCTTTCTGGATATCCTTCACCGTGTCTTCAGAGAGACTCTTTTCCCTCATATCGGGAATCTGGATATTGTTCACTCCTATCTCGTGGACATGCTTCTCTTCTGCCAGCATCAGAAGGAACAGAACACCGGAGAGTCCTGGATATCTCTCATGTTATGTGGTCTGAATCATTATCTGCTATCTCCGAGCGCAAGTGCCCGATTTATGGTCCGTTCATCATGCTGCTTATTGAGAAGGCCTGGGCTCGTGTCTATCCCAAGGTGTTGCTGGAGACTGGCGAGTTGGTTTCTCACGACATCAAGCGTCTGAGGAAGAAGGACAACTGGGGCTCTCAGGTCCCTAAATCTGGGGTTCCTTCGTCTGCCACTGCCATGGAGATCGAGGAGGAGGCTGAGACTGAGGCTGAGGATGATGATGACTATGTGCCTTCTGCGGCAGAGCCCTCTTGGGCAAAGAAGCTCAAGCTCAAGATGAAGAAGTTGTTCTGCATGGAGGCTCACGGTCAGTACATGACTCTTGTGGGTGAGAAGAAGGCCGTCGTCGTCACAAGGAGCTCATGCGCCAGTTGGGTGCCACAGTTAACAGTGGATCTGAGGACCAGCTTACTGAGGAGGAGGAGTGGATTCAGCAGCACTGCCCGTGGACCGATTCTGATGCCGAGCAATTCCTGACCGACGATGGTGGCGCAGACATTCCCACTGAGATCTGATTCTCTTGCTCTCACCTGGAGCTGTAGCCACACTCCCTCTCCTTTTTGGTGTCTCGATGCCAAAGGGGGAGAGAGTTTAGGGATTTGTGTTTCCTCGCGTCGTTTGTGTTTTCTCGCATTTGCCTGGTTTGGTTTGTGCCTGGTTTGGTTTGTGCCTAGTTTGTGTCAGTGAGACCTAGGTTCTAGTCATATGGTGTGAGACATATGCTACCTTATCTTTCGAATATCTTTATCTATGTCTATCTAGCTTATGAGTTGCATGCTTATCCTGTTATCTGTATTGCTCTCATATATCAGGCTTAGGTAGTCGGTCTCTAAAATGTAGGGGGAGCGTTGATCCTGGTATCTATGTCGTGCAGTCCAAAGCACTTATCTAGACAGCACACATCTAGGGGGAGCCCTTCTACATTTTAGGACGGTGGGGCTTTGCGCTGATCCTATATCTTTCATGTTTGTGCAAATCCCATATTGTCATCAATCCACCAAAAAGGGGGAGATTGTAAGGGCACATTTATCCCCAAGATGTTTTGGTGATTGATGACAATGCTTTTGTGGACTAATCGTGTGCGTTGAGTTCTTTCAGAGATTCATCCTTTGGCACGAGACGATTAGTTCCCCACGGTGTTTTATTCAAGATGGTGTAGCTCCTTTGTTTCTATGCTGGTGGTCTAGTTTCGTAGGAGTCACCGTACTATCAAGAGGGGATCCGCTTTGGTTAGGCTAGGGTAGAATCAACACGTACACATCTCTATCACACCCGTTGCTTTTTTCCGCTTCATTGGAGCTATCTTTCCTTATCTCGTGCTCTACTGTCTGTCCCGGTGTAGTAGTACTGCCCCCTCGTGATAGTACCGCGAAGCTAAATCAGCGGTAGTACCGCTCCCCGAGCGGTAGTACCGCTTCCTGAGCGGTAGTACCGCTTGTAAGCTTCGGCCGTAGTACCGCAGTGGTTCCGGGCTACTACCGCCTCGATTCTCGACTACTATTTCTCGTGTCGGGTTTTACGGTACTAGTTGCGGCAGTAGGGGTGGTAGTACCGCTCCAAGCGGTAGTACCGCCTGTACTTCCGCGGTAGTACCGCTCGGGGGACAGGGCCCTGTTTCCCTCATCAGCGCGGCAGTACCGCTGGGAGGGAGCGGTAGTACCGCTCCAAGCGGTAGTACCGCTCTGTGCGGGGCTGGTTGGTGGGTAACGGCTGGATTGGTCCCCCCACTATATATAGGTGTCTTCTTCCCCAAAGTTGACCCACCTCTTTCCCCCAAAGCTCCATTGTTCCTCCAAGCTCCATTTTCGCCCGATCTCTCTCCCTAGCCAATCAAACTTGTTGATTTGCTCGGGATTGGTTGAGATGGCCCCGATCTACACTTCCACCAAGAGAAATTTGATTCCCTCTCTTATCCCTAGCGGATCTTGTTACTCCTGGGTGCTTGAGCACCCTAGACGGTTGAGGTCACCCCGAAGCCATACTCCATTGTGGTGAAGCTTCGTGGTATTGTTGGGAGCCTCCAATTGTTGTGGAGATTGCCCCAACCTTGCTTGTAAAGGTTCGGTCGCCGCCTTCAAGGGCACCAATAGTGGAATCACGGCATCTCGCATTGTGTGAGAGCGTGAGGAGAATACGGTGGCCCTAGTGGCTTCTTGGGGAGCATTGTGCCTCCACACCGCTCTAACGGAGACGTACTTCCCCTTAAAAGGAAGGACTTTGGTAACACATCCTCGTCTCCACCGGCTCCACTCTTGGTTATTTCGTGCCTTTATTTTTGCAAGCTTCTTGTATTATATCCTTGCTTGTTTGTGTGTTAGTTGTCATTGCATCATATAGGTTGCTCACATAGTTGCACATCTAGACAACCTATATTATTGCAAAGTTTAAATTGGTAAAGAAAAGCTTAAAAATTGTTAGTTGCCTATTCACCCCGCCCTCTAGTCAACCATATCGATCCTTTCACAAACGACTCCTCTCGCCCCCTCTCTTCCTCTCTCTCTCTCCGTCGCTAGCTCTCTCTCTCTCTCTCTCTCTCTCTCTCTCTCTCTCTCTCTCTCTCTCTCTCTCGCCCCACACTCCCACACACACACTCGATGTCTCTTCCAAATAGTCTGCTCCCCCGCCAACCGTGCTATCCCGCTTACTACACATGTCACACCATTCCCCCTTCCCTTATACTAGGTTTACATCATCAGTGGTCTCTCTACTCCACATACACACACTCCCTCTCACACACAAACGCGTGCACAAACACACACATACGCGCACAAACACCCATTTATCTGGATCCTCATCTCTCCCCATGTCCGCATGTGTATCTCACACACTCACTCTCTAATTATGTATATGTGTCTCCACGTTACACAACACAAAGCCCCATGTACATGTCTCTATCCTCCACACACATAGACACAAGCAATATGTTATCATTGCCTCAGTCTCTAACATATCACACACGCACACTGTCTCTCTCTCTCGCAAACATGCTCAACAAGGGTTTCCCCGTGAATAACTTACTGTCTATTCATCAATAGTCGTGGCAGTACGGCAAACACGAGACGTGAAAAAGAATAAATCTACACGTGCTTAGACCACCTAGTATGACTACTAGCACTACAAAAAAAACATCCGTGACATTTTGGGCCGAACGAAATTTTTTTGTCATACATATGACACTTCTATGACGATAATTGTGACAAAACCCGGTATCACCATAGATGTGTTGGGCTCCTACTTCTTTGAAAAAAAATAATGACAGAAAATGGGCTTTTCGTCCTGGGCGGGCCAGAGATGCAGCTGCATGACATTCTTTGGGCCGTCCATGACGGAAAAAACCGTGGTAGAAGCGAGGGCGAGGAAAATTTTGGGGAGTTGCCGGTTACGGTGGGAGGTCGGGGGCCGAGCGATGCGCGTTTATCTCGTACACGTGCGAGGCGTTGGCTCTAACTGAACCCGAGCGAGGCGTTGGGCTCTAATCGAACTCGGCGATTGCATCGCAGCTACGCGTTATTGAACCCGGGCGATCGATCGATGGTTGTTAACTAAACCCGATCGGCGATTCGCCGCTCTGCGCTAATCGAAGCCGATCGATTGGATGAACAGTGAGCGTGGCAGGGGGGTTTGGATGAACAGTGGGCGGTGGCGTTGCCTCTGGATGAACATGACCCCGTGGTGTGGAGGGCTGGATGAATAGTAGACGGTGGAGGGGTGGTTGAACAGGACCCCGTGGTGTGGAGGGCTGGATGAACAGTAGACGGTGGAGGGTGGTTAAGCGGTGGCGGTGGAGTAAGCGCGCGGTGGAGGCTGGATGAACAGGAGCCCGTGGAGGCTGGAGGAGGTCGACGGTAGCCCGTGGAGGCTGGAGGAGGTCGACGGTGGAGATGAGCAGTATCCCGTGGAGTCCCGTTTTGCGGGACGCCATACCCCTCCCGGTCAACAGGACCCCCGTTTCGACCGTAGGAGGTCCGTTTCGTCCATTTTGCGGTACGCCACACCCCTCCAGATCAATAGGACCCCCGTTTCGACCATAGGAGGTCCGTTTCGTCCGTTTTGCGGTATGCCACACCCCTCCGGATCAACAGGACCCCTGTTTCGACCGTAGGAGGTCCGTTTCCTCCGTTTAGCCGTACGCCAGGCCCCTCCCGATCAACAGGATCCCGTTTCGAACGTGGACGGTCGAACACAAGGCCATTTCCTCCATTGTGCGGTACGCCAGGCCTCGTTTCCATCGCCTTTCCGTCCAAGCCCTCCCGATGAACACGACGATGCATTCTGTTCCGACCCAGCCGGTTGGCTCCCGCGCGTTCCGTTGCCTCCCGATGAACACGACGCATTCTGTTGCCTCCCCATCAACACGACGACGACGCTGTTTCTCCGTTCCGACCCAGCCATGTACACGAGCCCTGGCCGTACGTATGCGTGAGTAGGTGTTCGAGACCCCGCCCGTATGTACACATATGTGGCCGTATTTTCTTTCTTGCACCCTGGCCACTGTACGTACGTGTACATGCTACGTGCGCGCCTCTACTACGACACGTGCGCGCCTCTACATCGACCAGTATGTACGTACACGTTCGCGACCAGGATGACAACGCTACGTACGCTTCGACCAGGTGGGTCCCGACTGTCAGGGACTTCCTTGCCTGCGAAGAGTAGGTGGTGGGTCCCAGCAGTCAGGGGGGCGAATTGTTTTGTTTTTTTTTGCCTGAACACACTTCCTTGCGTGCGAAGGTGTAGCTGGTGGGTCCAGTCAGGGGGCGAATCGTTTTTTTTGCCCGGACGCACTTTCTTGCGTGCGAAGATGAAGCTAGTGGGTCCCAGCAGTCAGGGGGAAACGTTTTTTCCGCAAAATACAGTGGCCCGTCCGGTGGGTCCCAGCTGTTAGATGGAGGAATCATTATTTTCTGCGTAATAAGGAGGCACTTCCTTGCTGCGGCCCTGGACCCAGCTGTCAGCCTCTCCACGTATAGTCCATGTCCGATGGAAGTCGTTCCTTGACCATGTTGACCAGGCCGCGCCGAGAGCACCACGGCGGTGGACGACGGCGAGGCCTAGAAAGGGGACGACGCGGAACCAGGAAAGACGCGGTTGTGGAAGCCCGCGCGGAGAGGAGTACGAGGGTTCACTGGTTCGGCTGTGGTGTGAGGCTGCCGTCGCCGCAGGGCCTGGCCAGCGGTGGGAATAGAAGGGGCGGTGAGGCCTCTGCGGCAAGAGGTAGCCACCAGGAGGCGAGAGCATGCGGCATGACCGACGCTGCTTTGGGCGGCTGGAGCAAGAAGACCAGAGGTTGAAGAAGCACTACGGCCGTTGGATGGACATCGTACGGTCACTGGAGCTAGAATCGTTCATATTGACTAAGTTGACAAAGCCCTCCGTCCCCGTCAACTTAGTTGGCCCACAAGTCATCCTCCCACTATGGTGGGTCCCAGCTAGCAGGGGGTATTCATTTTTTTGTGCGTAATAAGGAGGCACTTCCTTGCGTGCGAAGATATAGCTGGTGGGTCCGACATGTCAGCGGGGGGAATGTTTTTTTTTGTGAAATACAGAGGCCCTTCTGGTGGGTCCCATCTGTCAGGTGGAGGAATCATTCTTTTGCGCGTACAATCCACGGCCAATGGATGTCGTTCGTTGACCACGTTGACCAGGCCGCGCTGAGAGCACCATGGCGGTGGACGACGGCGAGGCCTAGGAAGGGAACGACACGGAGCCGGGGAAGACTCGGCAATGGTTGTCCACGCGGTGGGGAGTACCAGGGTTTACTGGTCCGGCTGCCGTCGCCGGAAAATAACAGGAGGTGTGGGTGAGTAGAGGAATGGCCTGGCCAGCAATGAAGTAGGGTGGGGCGGTGCGGCTGTGCAGGCGGCAAGACAATGGCCATGGAGGCGGGGCAGCAGTCCCACCGAAGCTGGTTTGGGCGGCTGGAGCAAGAAGATCAGATATTGAAGAAGCAGCACGGCCGTTGGATTAACATCCAAGTTGATCCAACGGTCACTGCTGCTAGAATCGTTTGTGGACTAAGTTGACAAAGCCAAAGTACACTTCAACCTAGTAGACCCACAAGTCAGCCTCCAAATCTGTCCCAAACAGCATACAGCCCGAAATTTCTAGATAGATTCAAATTAATTTTAAATCTAAATATACCTTAAACGAAATTTTACCCGCACAAAAACAATGAAATTTAAAATATCAAAATCTGAAAGAAAACAGTATTTTGGAACTAATTGCCTGTTTGCTGTATTTTTTCATTTTACAGCCCATTTATTATTAATTATAGCCCATTTCTTATTACTTATAGCCCATTTTCTGGGCAAAATGCATCCCTCCTCGTCTTGAAAGATTTCCGGCCCAGCAGGGCGTAGAAAAGCAAGTAGGCCTGTGTTGGTTATTCTGGAAAAAACAAAATAGTTGGCTAGCCATTTTTCAGAAAGGAAAAACAAACTAGGTTGGTCATGTGCTAAACATATGAAATAAAAGCCTGGGCTAGACGGGCCACGGGTCCCGCATAACCCAGCTTGATACCCTTCTCCTCCCGAAAAACAAAATTATCTGCAGCTCTTTGGGTCCCTACCGTCATCCTCACCATGTACAATATCTCCTTATTCCTCTCGGTTGTTGACCATGTTGACAACACCGGAGGGCGGCGCCGTGGTGAGCGAACCAAGGCAGAGGAAGATGGTGAGGCCTCGGACAGGAACGAACAGGAGCCGGGGAATATCACAGCCAGCCGTGGGAGGCAGGAGCAGGCGGTCCCGCCGGCGTTGGTTTGGCTTTAGCGGCTCGAGGAAGAAGAGACTGAAGAAACGCGACAGACGTTGAATGTCAATCCAACGGTCAAGGTTGGCACAATCGTTTTTTGACTAAGCGGACACCAAGTAGCATACTTTTTTATACATAGGAAGAAAACTGCGAGGAAAATGCGTTCGTCTGCCGTCCTCCTCACAGGGAACGTTCACCACATAAGTGACTAGCACCCTTGGTTTTCAACCGACAGGTCTTGGGTTCGAGTCTGAGGAACTCTCAATTTTGTCCTCCTTCCTTCCTCGCAAAAAAAGGGAAAGAAAATCAAATACTTGGGAAGGCGTACAGAACAAGCTAGTGTACCAAAGAAAGGGACGCTGCAAATTTTAGAAAAAGAAAGACGTGCTCTCGTAGCTGGTTCAATCCAAACCTAGACTATGACTATATATGGTGCTATGCTACTCGCAAGTAATGAAACCGACATATCCAACGCTCGCTTCTCCTCTTCTCTACTTTCTCGCTTAGCATCAAGCTCGCCGCAAGCAACCATGGCCGCTGGCTTCTCGTCCACTCGCTCTTCAGCAGTAACAACCAGATATGCGCCAAGTCGCCACCCGCATTCATCGCCTGGGTCTCATCACACCCCCGCAAGACGCAAGCACCGCAACCGATTGCTCATCGCAACCGCTGCCGTTGGTGTGGTGCCACTCTCGCAAATCACGCAGAGTCATCCGTCGCGTCTCAACCACAATCCGCAACCTGGCCGAAGTCTTCTACAAATGCCCGAATCATGGTGTAATAATATGTTTAAGTGTTGTTCTGCTGCTTTCAGCTGCTGATTTTTTAATAGTTTGGTTGATGATCTTCCAATTTGATTCGTGCGTAAAAGGGAAGATTCGTGTGATTTGTATTTCGGGGCGTTCTTGATGTGGGGAATGCAACTATGCTGATTATTTGGTTAGCCGAGGAATCCCAATACCAGCAGGTTGGGGTGTTGGACAAGTAATCAAGGAACGGCAGAAGAGGAAGATGCTGAGCGTAAGGTTAAAGATGCAGTTCCTCCGATCATGGCCAACAATACTGCTGAATGGCCTTGACAACAATGAGGAGATCAAAGAGCTTGTGAAGATAATGGGCAAAATCGATGTGCTCAGAGGATGATTGTCTCTTTATTTGCAGTGTATGTAGCACTCGTGATGTATTCAATTAGCTACACATGAGCACTTTGCTGAAACTAGTAATGAATGAAACCTGTGTAGAAGGCTGGGCGTAGTGTTGTGAACATCTAATGATTTCTATTAACGGAAATCAGGGGTATCCCTTTGCTCATATAAATAAATAAATAGCAGAGGCCCCGTCGGGTCAGCTTTGTTCTCATTCAAGACGCCGAGCAAATTGCAGTCCAACAGCAAACTATGTCATCAAATTCAAGTTTCACAGCCAAATATGAGAACAACTAAACAACAATGTCATCATGTTTTAGTTGTCATACAATCACCAAACACAAATCAGCATACATAACAAGTGATGTTCTCACAGCAAAATACTAAACAACATGTTCATCAGGTTTCAGTTGTCATAGCAAACACAATTTCACATAGTAGATAAAAAACATCTTC